>QRFJ01001222.1:328076-376060 GCA_006176705.1 Cocos nucifera
AAAAGGTGTGAAATATGGCAAATGGATGTGAAAGGGCATTCTTAAATGGATTCTAAGAAAGATATTCTATATAAGATAGCCCGCACTAGGTTTCATCAAGTTTGATACTGATCACAAGGTTGCAACTGCAAACGGTCCAATATATGACTTAGAGCAAGGCATCTCGGGTTGAAACACTTCATTTCAATGAATGTGATCAAATAGTTTAGTTCATAAAATGAAGAGGAACCGTGTGCCTTCAAAAAGGTCGTGGGAGCCCTTGTTTATAGTAGTAGTGAATTGCAGTAACTATCTCTTATTGGGATGATATTCTTGATGACGACATATAAAAATGGTTGTCAGAGATTATTCAATGAAGCCTAGGGTGAAGATTATATTATAGAATATTAAGATCTTAGGCATGTAACCCGAAGGAATTCTGGGACTTTCAACAGAAGATGTCATAAGGAAGTCTAAAGATTTTTAGTATAGGAAAACTTCTAAGAGGGATTCCTTCAGAGCATGGTATTCATTCTTTCCAAGAAGATGTGCCCTAGCACACCTAGGAAACAGAACGCATGAGCAAGGATCCCTTATGCTTCTGCAATAGGAAGCCTCATGTATGCCATGCTTGTACAGACCTGATATAGCCCATGCTTTGAGTGTCACAAGCAGATATCAGTCATCTAGGTGAAGAACACTGACTTCTATGAATGATGTTCCTTAAGTACTTGAGAAGACTTAAGGAATGATGTTAGTCTTTGATGAACAGAGAAACTCTAAGCCCAGGGATACACAGACTTAGATTTCATGTCCGATATAGATGATCGAATTCGACATCTGAAGTCTGTTTATGTGCAATGTGTGCTGTCAGCTGAAGAGTTCCAAGCAAACGATGATAGCAGATTCACCATGGAAGCAGATATAAGCGCTACATCAGAGTTGCGAAGGAAGCTTCTGATTACCAGAAAGTTTGCAAGTAGTAATTGGAGTAATGGCCATCAGATGCCATTCCTCTATACATACGACAATCAAGTCGCCATAAGGCTTACTAAGGAGCCGAGTCTCATCAAAATCTAAGCACATGAGCGGCGATACACTCACGCGATTACCTCGAGAAAGGAGGTTACGTCGAGGTCAGAGAGTCAACTCCGTAGACAATGCGGCAGACCACTTACAAAGCCATTGGGACATAAAAATTTAAAGCCACCTTTGAGAAGATGGGACTTAGACTTATAGCCAATTGGCTTTAGAGTGAGATTAGATTGTTAGATTATGTGCTCTAGAAGCCAGAAATTTGGCTGACACTTGAATACACTTCTAGAGGGCAAAATTATAATTTTGATTATATAATAAAATGGTTATTTCTATTACATATGTGTATTTATGTCTGTATACATCCTTTGAGTTAATGGGTAATGAAATTTCATATTTTAAGAGTTGAAAATTTAACATGAATAATATTATTAACTATAAAATGCTTCCGATCCATAGGATCATCCGAGGATGGTGATTGATCTAAGGTTGGTGTACAATCTTTTTCTTAGTAGATGAGTCTTGAGTCTATGTATGGAGAATCACGACGAGAGTATAGGTACTTCGTTAGAGGAACGAGGGCACTGAGGCGTGACCACTTGAGTAATCATTAGGAGTCTACCTTCTCTCAATGACTGACTCGAAGCTGTAGTGTTTGTCTGGTTCTTGACTGAGGTGTCATCGGTAGTTCACCTTGAGGGTGTTATTAGTTTGACTACACCATAACTCGATCTTCTACCATACGGAACCTAGAGTGTATGTTGGCTATAGCATGTTCATTGAGGAACTGGATTGCATAAGAAGGAAATCTATCATCTCGGTGTGTAGAGGAGCAGCCTATGATAATAAGAATCAAGTCCAGAAGCCATGGCCATGGCAAGAGTGAAATATTAGAAAAGAGTTTCTATTTAGTTTTCACATCAGACTTGAATCGAATGATAATCATATGATAGAGATAGGGTTTGATGAGTTCACCTTAACCTAATCTGATCGGGCTCAAGATAGAGAACTTAATACACGTAGGTAGCTGCACAGAGGTTCGCTAGCTTGATGGATTTACCACCATATACTGCTAGGTGTCACTGTGGATTTTGGAAGCAATTAGAATGATTTAGATGACGATCATTCTAGCTGTTCGAATCAAAGAGTTCTGATCATCAAAAAGTTTCGATGATGTCGATGATTAGAGATCATGACATATCCCATTACCATAAGAACTGAACCTAACTAGGTCACACAAATAAGGTTGAATCTAGTGATCATCAATTGAACTATCCAGTTCAATTGATTGAATGAGAATTCAATTAGGTTCAAGGAAAATCATGCTAGCACTCTGATTGAACCTAATGTTTTCTTTCTATCCATTAAATAGTGTTCCTTGATCTGATGCCAAAGTGAGTTTGTGCTCATCAGGAGCCTCACTTGAGTCTGACTGAAGCTTGTCCAGGTCAGAAAAGGGTTTATTATTTTGTAAGATAATATACCTACCATTTTTGGTCACCTACCATTTCTTCTCTGACTTTGGTCAAGGTTGAACCTTTGACTGGTCAAATGTTGACCATTGAACACTTTGACTTTGTCCATGTGTCCACACCTAGTAGAGAGCTGGTGGGGCTATCCTCCTGCTAGAACCTAGCAAAGGAGAGGGGCACACCAGCCTAGGTGTTGCCCAGTGGAGGCGCCCAGGAGTCCCTATGGATAGGGGACTCCATCTCTTTTTGATTTCGATTAGACTTCTCCTAAGAACAGTTTGACTGATTTTAGGCCCATCTCAAGAGGAATCCATGGGACTCTATTCCCACCAATCAGATTTAGATCTGATTTTACCAAAGGATTTGTGATTGGTTGAGAGAGGGAGTTGGATTCACGCTAGTCTATAAATAAAGCCTACGCCTTAACTCAAAAAGCATTAAAATTCCCCATGCCCCAAGGCTGCCTGCTCCTCTCCCTCCTCCATGCCAAGTCCATCTCTCTCCTCCTCTCCCACCCAAAGGAGTTTGGATCCATGTTGTTGCAATCCAGAATGAGAAGAAAGGACAAGAAAGCAGAAGGTGCGCTGCTGAAAGGACACTATTGAATCTTCGAAAAGATGTTTTGAAGATCTCCAAGATTCAGATTTAGATTAAATTTTGAGATTGAATAGAAGAAGGAATCTTCAGATCCAGCCTGAGTGAGATCGGTAGAGGGTGCCTAGGCAGTGGCTAGGATCCAAAACCTCCATTGCTTACAGGATCATCAAGGGTAATAGGATTACCCTACGTTAGTAAATTCAATTTAATTAATTTATCTTTAAATTTTTTAATATTAAAAATAAAGATTAAATTGAAAATCTAAATCTGATCTGGATCTAAGAAAAAATTTTTGAAATATATCTCTTGATCTGATCCAGATCTGAACGAACCTGTCAGAATCAGGATTTCCTCTTGTTTATGATTTGATACTTGCTGCATGACTCTGTTACCAACTCTCTATTTGATGAGCCAACATTTGGGTGAGGTCCTGATTCATTCATTTGCACTTAGTTCATCAGACATCGAGACCCACCATGTAGTATATACATTATTATGCTTTCATCTGTCATCTATCCATCAATGCTCTCTTACTCAGTGGATGACGAGCTAGTAAGTTGGAGGATCAGCCGTCTTAATACATGAGTTAACTTTTCAAAATCAAATAATTTTGAGTTTTCACAAAGCCAATCCTTGTAATTTGGTTCGATCATATTTGGGTGGTCCAAGATTCGTGCTAGTGGATTGGATGCAGATTTGTTTGTCAGAGAGTCAAAGTTTTAGTTAGTACTATTTAATTTAAGACTAACAATTATTTAGAGATTTTATTTTTAAATAAATTAGCTCCACTATTTTCTTAGAATCCTTATACTTTTCTTTGTAATGATGCAAAATATCTCATGATTATGATTTTTAGTGGTGTGTGTAGTCCACCGACTTACTCATCACCTCACTAACAGTTATTGATGTGGGTTAGCCAATGAGTGAACAACTCTTGTTCAAATTTTTTAATCATGACTGCACCCAATCTTGATCTCTTAATTTATGAATCTACCATGTCCGAAATATTGATCCACTCCGTAGTTAAGTCAGACCCACCATTGCATAGATTGGATTCCTAATTGAGTCTCTCACCGTATCCGAAATATTGAGCCAATTCATCCTACTAGCCTGTAACTTCCAATGCCTAATGACATGGTTTAGCATCTTTTCGATGCAATTGAGCCCACTGTAACCAGTCGAGAATAATTGATCTCGGGAAGGGCCTGCATTATCTTAATGTGAAGAACCTAGACTTAATCTTTTCTTAGGAGATTTGATTTATTCTATTAAACTAAGACTTTGCGACATAGTAATAACCACTATGACTAAACTAGTGGCATGGATTAGCTCAGGATTATTGACACCTCAGATCAAAACTGAGTCAACAAAACATGGCCAGGTAAGTGAGAACCGGTGGAAGGAGATATTCATTAACTCGACAAGAATGCACTTGATGAGTAGCTTCAATTAAAACACAGTCGGCGTTGATCTACTAACTACCTTAGACACAAATTGTTGAGACAGAACCAATCTAGTAGCCTACAATCCATATTCTAACCACTGAGTCTAGTTAGGTCTTAGCTTGATCGATCACTCACGTGACTTGATCTTGACCTAGACTTGATCCTATTAGGCTGGTCAATTTAAGCATTGTTGATCCCATCTAACCAACTCTATTCGATTTGATCAACCGCTATACCTAATTGAGCTACCCAAGTCTGAACCCAATTTTATGAATATGTCTTTGATCTAAAAATTCTCAATTTTAGATCTAGTATGTTTCATAATCTTAATTCTTAATTAAGTTTAGAGTTCATAAATAAAGTATGTAAATAAGATCCTAGGGTTTTAGGATCTAGGGTTTTGCAGAAAGTAAGTTTTCAATTTTTGATTAAGGACGAATGCGCAGCACCCCTACACATCATAAGAACACCCCATCGAATGGGAGGAGAGGATCTTTAAACCCTACTTTATTCTTATGACCGGACGGCCAAGGGGAACGCCTTAATCAAAAATACAACTAATCTACAAAAACTAATTAGATCTAAGCATATATCTCATATAAAAGTTGATCTAATTAAAGCATGTTTTGTATACATCATATCATGCATGTCTTTTAGATCTAAATTATCTCATAATCATCTAAAAAATTAAATTTAAATTTGATCTTATCAAATAAAATTTAATCTAGACCTTATTGTAGAACTATTCTACAACTAGGCTAAACATGCAACTATCATATCTCATATGAACAAATTAAATTTAATTTATTTTTTATTTTTAGATCTAATTATAACATTTATAAGATAAAAAAATAGTAAATAAATAGATTAAAAAAATTATATTTAATCAAATAAAAATTATGATTATACTAGACTATACATAGAATAATTCTATTCATAATCTAGTCATGTATCTCATATATTTTAGATCTAGATTAATCGATTTTAATTTTTTATTTTTCTAGTTTTAAATCTAATCACATCTCATATGATATCTAAAATTATTAATTTATCAGATTAAATCAGATCTAAACAAATTTTATAAGAACCTGGCTCTGATACCAGTTGAAGGAAAATCCTGATTTCCCTTCGTCAAGTTCGTTCAGATCTAATTGGATCGAGAGGCATATTTCAAAAATTTTCTCTTAGATCCTAATTAGATTTAAAATTTTTTAGATCTAATTTTATAATTTAATAAATAAAAAAATAAATTAAATTAAATCTAAATTAGTTTTACCTTGATATGGGTAATCCGATTATCCGTTGATGATCTTGCTGATTGCCTGAGATTCTGGATCTAGCCACGGAAGTGCCTGGCCTCTACCAATATCCACTTAGGCTGGATCTGAAGATCTTCTCTTTCTTTATCTCATCTCCAAAAATTAGAACTGGATCTGATTTGGAGATCTTCAAAATTCTTTTCGAAGATCAGCAGTCGTCTCTGTAGCAGTGCTACCTTCTTTCTTTCTCATAAGCCTTTTCTTGCCTGAATTGCACTAATCTGAAGGCCCAACTTTCTTAGGCATGGAGAGGAGAGAGAGGATCAAAAAGGTGGCATGGAGGAGGGAGAGGGGCAGCCTTGGGGCATGGCTTAGGAGAGAGTTCTATAAAAGTTGGGTGCAGACAGGTCTTTATGTAGACCCTGCTGTGCCATGCAGTGCCACATCACCCTGGCCAATCATGTTGCTTCATTCAATCATATCTAATCTGATTGATGGGATGACATCACCTGATTCAATCAGATGAGAGACCCATAGATTCATCCTAAGGTGGTGCCTAAGACTAGTCAAAGTCTATTGGTGAGGGTCACCTAGTTTGAATCCAAAAGGCAACCTAGAGTCCCATCCGTATGGGACTCCAAGCATCCCTATCCATGGGCGCACGCCATCCTAGGTGTGCACCCCCTTCTTTTCAATTTCTATGGAGGGGACAAGCCCCTATCTGCTCTCCAATAAGTGCATGATACATGGGCAGATGTCCAAGGGTCAAAGATCAATGTTTGACCAAAGTCAAAGGACAAGAATTAGCAGGTGATGAAAAATGGTAGGTATTATCTTAAATTTATCTTATAAATTAAGATAACCCTTTCCTGACCTAGACAAGCTCTAATTAGACCAAGTAAAGGTACCTGAGTGAGCATAAACTCATTTGGCTCAGTCGAGATAATTTTTAATGATAGAAAAAGGAGAATGTTAGGTTCAATCATGTGCTAGCATGATTTCTTTGAACCTAATTGAATCTAATTCAAATCAATTGAACTTGATTAGTTCAATTGATGATATTTAGATCCAAACTCTTATTTGTGTGACCTAGTTAGGTTCAGTTCTGTATGGTAATGGGATATGTAGTGATCTTCATCATCAACATCATCGAAACTCCTTTTGATGGATCAGAACTCTTTTGATTCAGACAACTAGAATGATCGATCATATAAATCATTCTAATTGCTTCCAAAATCCATCAGTGATACCTAGCAGTATATGGTATTAATCCATCAAAACTAAAAAGAAATCTCTCAGTGTAGCTACTTGTGTTATTAAGTTCTTCGATCTTGAGCCCTGATCAGATTAGGGTTAAGGTGAACTCGTCAAACCTTAATTTCTATCATATGATTTAATCATTCGATTCAAGTTTGATGTGAAAACCTTAATAGAAACTCTTTCTATTATTTCACTCTCTGCCATGGCTATGGGCTTATAACTTGATTCTTTTGATCATCATAGGGCTGCTCCTCACACACCGAGGTAGATAGATTCCATCTTGGTGCAATCCAATTCCTACAATGAACATGCTATAGCCAACATACACCTTAGGGTTTCGAATGGCTAGGAGATCGAGTCATGGTGTAGTCAAACTATAATACCCTCAAGGTGAACTACCGATACACCTCAGTCAAAGAACCAGACACACCACTGCAGCTTCGAGTCAGTCATCGACGAGAAGGTAGACTTCCTTATGACTACTCAAGATGGTCACGCTCAGTGCCCTCGTTCTCTAACGAGTACCTATACTCTCATTCTGATGTCTCTACACCATAGACTCAAGATTCATCTACTATAAAGAAGCGATTGTACACTAACCTTTCAGATCAATCACCATCCTCATGATGATCCTACGATCAGGAGCATTTTTTGAGTGAATAATAAAAATTCTTGTTTTAAATTTTTAACTCTTAAAAATAGGAATTATCATTACCATTAACTCAAGGGATGTATGATAGACACTAAATACACATATGTGATAGAAAATAACCCATTTTATTATTTATAGTCAAAATTATAATTTTATCCCTAGAAGTGTATTACAAGTGTCAGCCAATTCTGGCTTCTAAGGCACACATATCTAACATTAGGGTAAAGACATAATCCGACACACTTTTGCTATCATCATGATCAGATTGAAAGCTGAAAGAAGTAAATCTCATAAGTTTCAAATCCGACTCACCGTAAACTAACCATTGGTTCTTAGTATTTTTTTAATACTTAAGGATGGTTTTAACCACTTTCTAGTGGTTTTCTCTTGAATCAGATTGGTATCTACTCACTACTCCTAGTGAGTATGCCACATCTGGTCATGTACATGTCATGACGTACATGATAGATCCCACTATGAAAGCATATTGGACTCTACTCATATGCTCTCTCTTCAGAAGTTGTCAAACAATCATTCTTAGAGAGAGAAATTTCATGGTTTATCGAAAGATAGTCCTTCTTGAAATTCTCCGTGCTGAATCTTTTTAGCATAGTTTCTATGTACATGGACTAGGATAAGCGAAGCATCCTCTTAGATCCATCCCTATAGATTTTCATCCCTAGTATGTAGGATGCTTCACTCAAGTCCTTCATGGAGAATTGAGATGACAACCATACTTTTATTCCTTACAGTGCGGGGATGTCATTTCCGATTAAAAGAATATCATCAACGTATCAGATAAGGAATACCACTGTCGGACCATTCGTCCACTTGTAGATGCAGGGCTCTTCTCCATTCTTAACGAAGCCATACATTTTGATTACCTTATCAAAATGCATGTTCCAACTCCGAGATGCTTGCTTCAATCCATAAATGGACCTTTGAAGCTTGTACACTTTGGACTCATCTATAGATGTGAATCTCTTAGGTTGTATCATATACACCTCTTCAGTCAACTCTCCATTCAAGAAAGTTATCTTCACATCTATCTACCAGATCTTATAGTCCAGATGGTCAGCTATAGCAAGCATTATTCGAATGGATTTGAGCATTACCATCGGAAAGAATGTCTCATCATAGTCAATACCATAACATTGACGATACCTTTTAGCAACCAGATGGGCTTTATAGATCTTCATCTTTCCATCTATGCCTCTCTTCCTTTTGAAGATCTATTTATAACCAATGGGTTTATCCCCTTCGGATGGGTCAACTAATGTCCACGCATCATTGACATTCATGGACTCCATCTCAAATTTCATGACCTCAAGCCATTTCTCAGAATCAGATCTTTGCATTACATCCATGTAGGTGATCGGATCCTCATCGTTCTCATCGAGTTCGATAAGATCACCATTCTAGATCAAAAAACCATAGTATTTGTCCGATTGATGCGGTACTCTATCAGATCACCTTAATGGTGTAGAGATACTAGGCTCTGGATCTAATCTAATAAAATTTGATTTAGGTTCGATAATAGGTGTCAACTTTTCTACCTATTGAATTTTGTCAAATTCAATCTTAAAGGCAATAGTTCCTTCACCAAGAAACTATTTTTCCAAGAAGATTTTCTTAAGGCTGACGAACACCTTTTGTTCATCAGTATGGTAGAAAATATACCCTTTTGATTCTTTGGGGTATCCTATAAATATGCATTTGTTAGACCTAGGTTTAAGTTTATATGTGATTAACCATTTCATATAAGTTGGACACTCCCAGACCCTAAGGTGCGAAAGTGTTGGCTTACACCCTATCCATATCTCATATGGAATCTTAATTACATACTTACTTGGAATCCTATTTAATAGATAGCAAGCCAATTCGAGTGCATATCCACAAAAGGATATTGACAAGCTTGCAAAACCCATCAAGGATCGGATCATGTCTAATAGAGTTCGATTTCTCCTCTCAGATACGCCATTATGCTGTGGTATTCCTGAAGGAGTCCATTGGAAGATAATCCCATTCTCTCCTGGATATGTGAGAAACTCATCAGAAAGATATTCTCCTCGGTCAGATCGAAGAGTCTTAATATTCTTTCTAGTTTATTTTTCTACTTCACTTCTGAATCATTTGAACATTTCAAATGACTTTGACTTATGTTTCATCAGATAGACATATCGATACCTGGATAGATCATCTATGAAAGTAATAAAGTAGAGATATCCATCTCTGGCGCTTATGCTCATTGGTCCACATAAATCAGTATGTACTAGACCTAAGAGCTCAGTGGCTCTCTCACCTTTTTCAGTAAAAGGTGATTTGGTCATTTTTCCAAGAAGACAAGATTCATAGATTAGAAGTGATTCATAATCACTGACTTCAAGGATTCACTCTTAAGTCAATCTATTTATCCTATTCTTGTTGATGTGATCTAGCCTATAGTGCCATAAGTAGATATCAGGTACACTATCTAATTTAGGGTGCTTGCTAGTGGAATAGACTACATTAACAGGTTGTGATAACATGTACACACCATTGTTAAAATATCCAGAGAATATAGTAATACCATTCATAATGATATTTATTGAAAATTCATAATTGTCTTTGGCTAAAAGGCCTATAGAAATGATATTCAAAAAAAAATTAGGATAAAAATGACAATCACTAAGAACAACTGTATGAGACTCAAATATAAATTTCAAGATTTCTAATGCTAGAATTGGAACCGGTCTTCCATCCCCAACATTAAGGAACCTCTTGCCTTGCTCGAATCTCCTACTGACCTACAATGAATTGCAAATATGGTAAGGGTTATCAGTATCCAATACCTAGTTAGTTTTATCATAAATAGAGAAATTACAAGTAGTTATCATATAAATACCTTGCTCAGCAACAACTTGCTTCTTTCTTGGCCTGTTGGGGTCTAGTGATGCAATGTACTGAGGATAGTTCCTCTTCCAGTGCTCCTGCTTCTTGCAGAAGAAGCATTTGGCTTGACTCTTATCAGGCTTGATCTTCTTGGCTTGGCCCTACATAGATGACCCAGCCTAACCTTGCATCTTCTTTGATTTCTTCTTCTTGTTCTTCTTCTCTTTCTTAAAGGATCGAGAACTAGAAGATGAACCTTCCACTAAGTTCACGGACTCCTTGTAGAGCTGGTGATCCTTCTCAAAGTTCTAAAGCAACCCCAGTAACCTGTGGTAGTTAACTTCAAGCTTTGTCATTTTATAATGAGTAAGGAATAGGAGATATGATTGTTAGATATATGTGCCCTAGAAGCCAGAATTGGCTGACACTTGTAATACACTTCTAGGGGCAAAATTATAATTTTGACTATAATTAATGAAATGGGTTATTTTCTATCACACATGTGTATTTAGTGTCTGTGATACATCCTTTGAGTTAATGGTAATGATAATTCATATTTTCTAGAGTTGAAAATTTAAGACATGAATAATCATTATTAACTCATAAACAGCTCCCGACCATAGGATCATCACGAGGATGGTGATTGATCCGGAAGGTTGGTGTACGATCGCTTCTCTTTAGTAGATGAGTCTTGAGTCTACGGTGTGGAGACATCGGAGCGAGAGTACAGATACTCGTTAGAGAACGAGGGCACTGAGCGTGACCACCTCGAGTAGTCATTAGGAAGTCTACCTTCTCGTCAATGACTGACTCGATGCTGCAGTAGTGTGTCTGGTTCTTTGACCTGAGATGCATCGGCAGTTCACCTTGAGGGTGTTATAGTTTGACTACACCATTACTCGGTCTCCTAGCCATATGGAACCCTGAGGTGTATGTTGGCTATAGCATGTTCATTGTAGGAACTGGATTGCATCAAGATGGAATCTATCTACCTCGGTGGTAGAGGAGTAGCCCTATGATGATCATGAGAATCAAGTCCAGAAATCCATGGCCATGGTAGAGTGAAATAATAGAAAGAGTTTCTATTTAGATTTTCACATTGGACTCGAATCGAATGATTACATCATATGACAGAGACTAGGGTTTGACGAGTTCACCTTAACCCTAATCTGATCGGGGCTCAAGATAGAAGAACTTAATCACACAGGTAGCTGCACCAAGAGGTTCGCATTCAGCTCTGATGGGTTGCCACCATATACTGCTAGGTGTCACTGGTGGATTTTGGGAGCAATTAGAATGATTTAGATGATCGATCATTCTAGCTGTTCGAATCAGAAGAGTTCTGATCCATCGAAAGGAGTTTCGATGATGTCTATGATAGAGATCATGACATATCCCATTACCATACAGAACTGAACCTAACTGGGTCACACAAACAAGGGTTTGAATCTGGTGATCATCAATTGAACTGATCTAGTTCAATTGATCTGAATGAGATTCAATTAGGTTCAAGGAAATCGTGCTAGCACTCGATTGAACCTAACGTTCTTCTTTTACTATCATAAATAAGTTGTCCTGACTGAGCCAAAGGAGTTTGTGCTCAATCAGAGGCCTTCATATGGTCTGACTGGAGGTTGTCCAAGTCAGAATAGGTTGTCTTATTTGTAAGACATTACCTGCCATTTTTGGTCACCTGCCATTTCTTGTTCTTTGACTTTGGTCAAAAGTCTACCTTTGACTGGTCAAACATTGACCATTGACCTTTGACTTTTGACCACATGTCATGCACCTATTGGAGAGCTGGTGGGGGCCTGTCCCCCTGCCAGAACCTGGCAAGGAGAAGGGCGCACGCCAAGGGTGGCGTGAGCCCAAGTAGGAGGCGCCTAGGAGTCCTTGTTGGACAAGGACTCCACCTCCCTTTTGGATTCCAATCAGAGTTCTACTAAGAATCCAGTTTGACTGGTCTTAGGCGCCCTCTAAGGAGGAATCCAGGGGTCTCTATTCCAACCAATCAGATTTAGATCTGATTTCACAAAGGGTTGTGATTGGTTGAGGAGGAAGAGGAGTTGGATCACAAGAGCAGTCTATAAATAAGACCCTACGCCCAACCCTAATGCTGAATTGAATTCAATTGAGAAACCCATGCCCCAAGGCTGCCTCTCCCCTCCTTCTCCATGCCATAGTCTCTTCTCCCCTTGCTCTCCACGTCCAAAAGAGTTTTGGACTTAGGTTGGTGCGATTCAGATCAAGGAAAGGCGATCAAAAGCAAGAAGGCTGCGCTGCTGCAAAAGGACGACTGCTAGATCTTCAAAAGGAGTTTTGAAGATCCTCCAGATCAGATCCAGATCTGAATTTTTGGAGGTGTGATAGAGAAGAAGAGGATCTCCAGATCCAACCCAAGTGGATACCGGTAGAGGCCAGGCACTTGCGTGGCTAGATCCAGAACCTTCCGCTGCAATCAGGATCATCTAACAGGGTAATAGGATTACCCAAATCAAGGTAAATTAAATTTGATTTAATTTATCTTATTTTATTTTAATTTATTAAAATAATAAGAATTAGATCTGAAACATATCTTAAGATCTGAATCTAGATCAAAGAGAAAAATTTTTGAAATATATCTCTTGATCTGATCAGATCTGGAACGAACCTGGACCGGGAAAATCAGGATTTCCCTTCAACTGGTATCAGAGCCATGGTTCTAAAAGTATTTAGATCTGAATTTTTAAATTTTATTTTAATTAGAAAATAAAGTGATTTCAGATGTCACATGAGATGTGATCAGATCTGAAATCAGAAAAAATTAAAATTAAATGATTTGGATCTAAGATTAGAAGAATATGCATGACTAGTTCTAAAATAGAATAGTTCTATAGAATAGTCTTGCATGTCTTTTGAATTTAATTTGATTAAATCATATTTTAGATCTTCTTATTTACTATTTTTTGATATTATAAGTGTTATAATAACATCTGATAAACAGCAAATAAAAATTATTTAATTTTAAATATCGTATGAGATATGATAGATGCATGTCTAGACTAGTTGTAGAATAGTTCTACATAATTATCTAGATTAGAATTTATTTTGATTAGATCAATTTAAATCTAATTTTTTAGATTATTATGAGATAATTTAGATCTGAAAACATGCATGATTATGATACATGAGATGTATGCAAAATATGCCTTGATTAGATCTAAATTTGTATATGAGATATATGATATAGATCTATAAACTATTTTGTAGTATTTACATGTTCCTGATTAAGGCGTTCCTCTTGGCCGTCCGGTCATAAGAATGAAGAAGGGTTTAAAGGCCCTCTCTTTCCATTCGATGGGGTGTTCTTATGATGTGTAGGGGTGCTGCGTGTTCGTCCTTAATCAGAAACCCAAAACTTACTTTCTGCAAAACCCTAGATCCTGAAACCCTAGGATTTATTGTGCATATTTTGTTTATGAACCCTAACTTAATTAAGAAATTAAGATTATGGAATATTAATTAGGTCTAAAATTGAGAATTTCAGATCTAAGACATATTCATAATACTGGGTTCGGGCTTGGGTAGCTCAATTAGGTCTAAGCGGTTGATCAAACCGAATCAAGAGTTGGTTAGATGGGATCAACAATGCTTAAATTGACCAGCCTAATAGGATTAAGTCTGGGTCAAGATCGAGTCACGATCAAGCAAGACCTAATTAGGCTCAGAGGTTAGAGTCTGGATTGTAGGCTAACCCAATTGGTTCTGACTCAACAATTTGGTGTCTAAGGTAAGTTTGGCACATACGACCGACTGGTTTTTAATTGGAAGCTACTCGACCTGAATGCATTCTTGTGCGAGTTAATGGCATATTCCTTCCACCGATCTCACTTACCTGGCCATATCTGTTGACACAGTTCTGATCTGAGGTGGTCAATAATCCGAGCTGAACCCATGCCACTAGGTTAGTCATAATTGTTATGACTAAGCCAAGTCTAGTTTAATGAGACCTGAATCAATTCTCCCTAAGAAAAGATTAAGTCTGAGGTCTTCCACCATTGTAGACGTGCGGGCCCTTCCCGGGGTTGATTGTTCTCGGCTGGATACAGTGGCTCAGTTGCACCGGGAAAGATGCAACCATGTCTATTAGGCATTGGATGCTATGGGCTGGAGGATGAGTTGGGCTCAATATTTTGGATACGGTGAGAGACTCAATTAGGAACCCAGTCTATGCAAATGGTGGGTCTGACTTAACTAAGGAGTGGATCAATATTTCCGGATACGGTGAGATTCATGAATTAGAGACCAAGTTTGGGTGCACCATGATTAGAGAATCATTGAACAAGAGTTGTTCACTCATTGGCTAACCCATCACCAATAACTGTTAGGTGAGGTGATGAGTCAGTTGGTGAGACCGCACCACCCACTAGAAATCATTAATCATGGAGATTTTCGCATCTCTACAGAGGGAGTGTAGGGATCCGAGAAAATAGTGGGAGCTAATTTGTTTAAAAATAAAATCCCTAAACAAATTGGTCAAGTCAAAATTACAGTATCTAACTAGAATCTTTGACTCTCTACAGGAAAAATGTCTGCGTCCAACCCATTGGCACGTATCCTAGAACACACATAGACTGACTGGACCCAATTATAAAGATTGGCTCAGGAACTACAAAATTGTTTTGGGTTTCAGAGAAGTTAACACCATGTTTTGGACCAGGACCCTCCCACCTTACCAGCTCGTCCATCTGTTGAACAGAGAGCGTCTCTGAAAAAATGGATAGACGAAGATAATAAGGCCAGATACTTACATGTTGGGCTCGATGTCTGATGAGCTCCAGCGCCAACATGAAGATATCGGGACTGCTCGCCAAATGTTGGCTCACCTGCAGGAGATGTTTGGTGAACAGAGTCGCGCAGCCAAATATCAAGTCACGAAATGACTTTTTAAGGCTAAGATGCGTGATGGGCAGTCAGTCCAAGATCACTGTCTGACAATGATCAAGGACATGGAAGAGCTTGAGAAGCTCGGTGTGAAGTTAGACTTGGACCTGCAGAACGATATTATTCTGCAATCCTTGACTGATGCATATGGGCAATTCATCATGAATTACCACATGCATAAACTTCAAAATTCCTTGGCCGAATTAATGAATATGCTGGTTACCGCTGAGCTTTCTATGAAAGGTTCTAAAGGCTCAGTTCTTGCTATGGAACGGACTTCTTCCAAAAGAAAGTCTTATGGAAAGAAAAAGAAGTCTGTGAAAAAGCAGAAGGTGGAAGGAGCAAAGAAGAAGAAGGCAGAACCGAAAGAAGAAGGTCCGATGTCAAAGGAAAGTGTTTCCATTGCAACAGCGATGGCCATTGGAAGCGGAACTGCCCTACTTACCTGGCCACCCTGAAGAACAAGAAGGAAGGTCCTTCTGGAGGTATGCTCGTTATTGAGTCTAACCTTACGGTTTCTTCTGCATCCAGTTGGGTGCTTGACTCTGGTTCTAGTGCTCATCTGTGCACTTCTATGCAGGGTCTTGAGGATAGCAGGAGGCTGAGGGATGGAGACATGATCCTACGCGTCGGTAATGGAGCAAGAGTTGCTGCAGTAGCCGTGGGAACATACCCTCTGCGATTACCATCTGGTTTAGACTTAGTTTTAAAAGACTGTTATTATGTGCCTGCAGCTAGCAGGAATTTGATTTCTGTTTCATGCTTAGCACAAGAAGGTTATGTGATCACCTTCTTTAAGGACCATTGTAACATTCTTTATGAAAGAAATAAAATTGCAAATGGTTTCCTTATTAATGGTCTTTATCAGCTGCATATTGATGTACCTGTTCTAACTATCGAGCAAAATGTGAATGCCAAACGACCTAGGGATAGTCCAAATGACAGATATCTATGGCACCTGAGATTAGGTCATATAGCAGAAGATAGGATTAACAAATTGGAGAAAAATGGGCTATTGAGTCCATTGACTTTTGAGTCATATCCAACTTGTGAATCTTGTCTTCAAGGCAAAATGACTAAACTCCCTTTTGTTGGACATGGGGAGAGGGCCACAGATCTCCTTGCCCTAGTACATACTGATGTGTGCGGCCCATTTGATGTGCCGGCTAGAGGCAATTTTGTCTACTTCATTATCCTTTATCCGATGATCTGTCTAGGTATGGGTATGTGTATCTTATGAGACACAAGTCTGAAGCTTTTGAAAAGTTCAAAGAATTCAGACATGAAGTAGAAAAACAAACTGGAAAACCCATTAAGGTTCTTCGATCAGATCGAGGAGGTGAATACCTTAGCCGGAATTCCTAGACTATCTTAAGAAAAATGGCATAGTCTCTCAATGGACTCCACCAGGAACACCTCAACTCAACGGGGTTTCAGAACGGAGAAATCGGACTCTATTGGATATGGTTCGATCCATGATGAGCTTCACAGACCTCCCTGATTTTCTTTGGGGACATTCATTATTAACTTCAATTTATCTACTGAATAGGGTTCCCTCTAAAATCCGTTCCTACCACACCGTATGAGATATGGCACGGTAAGAAACCAAGTCTGAGTCATCTCAGAATTTGGGGTTGTCCGGCTCATGTCAAAAGACAACAAGCGGACAAGTTAGAGTTTAGGTCCTTTAGAGCTCGATTCATAGGATATCCTAAAGAGTCATTAGGATACTATTTCTACATTCCAGAAGACCACAATGTGATTGTGAGTCGACATGCCATCTTTCTTGAAAAATAGTTTATTCAAGATAGTGGCATTGGAAAGCAGATTAAGCTTGATGAGAAAGTCTCACAAGCAGTACAACGAGCTAAGGACCAATTGGAACCAAATCAGGTTGAGCCAATAAGAACACTACCTCCTCCACCTCGTAGATCGGAAAGAGTTTTCCCGTCCCCCTGAAAGATACTTAGGTATTATTTCAGAGGATGTAGAGGAAAATGTTCCTCGTAGGTAATGGTGCTCATGGTGATGATCCCAAAACCTACAACGAGGCGATATCAGATATCGACTCCGAGAAATGGCTTGAGGCAATGAAGTCAGAGAATTGACTCGATGCACTCAAACCAAGTCTGGACCTTGGTAGATCCACCAGAAGGTATAGTACCTATTGGGTGTAAATGGATCTTCAAGAGAAAGATTGGTGCAGATGGGAATGTGGAGACATTCAAGGCTAGACTGGTGGCAAAAGGTTATAGTCAACACGAAGGCATTGACTATCAGGATACCTTTTCCCCAGTAGGCTATGCTAAAATCCATCCGCACATTGCTTGCTGTTGCAGCCTATTTCGATTATGAAATATGGCAAATGGATGTGAAAACGGCATTCCTTAAATGGATATCTTGAGGAAGATATCTATATGGAACAGCCGCTAGGTTTCACATCCAGTGATACTGATCACAAGGTTTGCAAGCTGCAAAGGTCCATATATGGACTTAAGCAAGCATCTCGGAGCTGGAACACTCGTTTCAATGATGTGATCAAAAAGTTTGGTTTCATCAAAAATGAAGAGGAACCATGTGTTTTCAAAAGGGTCAGTGGGAGCGCTGTTGTCTTCCTCGTATTGTACGTGGATGACATCCTCCTTATTGGGAATGATATTCCCATGTTGACATCAGTCAAGATGTGGTTGTCCAAGGAATTCTCCATGAAAGACCTAGGTGAAGCATCCTTTATTCTAGGAATTAAGGTCTATAGGGATAGACCGAATAGGATGCTAGGACTTTCACAGAAGATGTACATAGAGGAAAGTACTAAAGAGGTTTAGTATGGAAAACTCTAAGAGGGGATTAATACCCTTCAGACATGGTATTCATCTTTCCAAGAAGATGTGCCCCAGCACACCTTGAGGAAATAGAACGCATGAGCAAGATCCCTTATGCTTCTGCAATAGGGAGCCTCATGTATGCCATGCTATGTACACGACCTGATATAGCCCATGCTGTGAGTGTCACAAGCAGATATCAGTCAAATCCAGGTGAAGAACACTGGACTTCTGTGAAATGTATCCTTAAGTACTTGAGAAGAACTAAGGATATGATGTTGGTCTTTGGTAATGGAGAACTCCAAGTTCAAGGGATACACAGACTCGGACTTTCATGTCCGATATAGATGATCGAAAGTCGACATCTGGAAGTCTGTTTGTGTGCAATGGTGGTGCTGTCAGCTGGAAGAGTTCCAAGCAAACTGTGATAGCAGATTCCACCATGGAAGCAGAATATATATAGCTGCATCAGAGGCTGCAAAGGAAGCATTCTGGTACAAGAAGTTTGCTGCAGAAATTGGAGTAATGCCATCAGATGCCATTCCTCTATACTGCGACAACAATGGCGCCATAGCCCTTGCTAAGGAGCCGAGGTCTCACCAGAAGTCCAAGCACATTGAGCGGCGATATCATCCTCATCCGCGATTACCTTGAGAAAGGTTACGTCGAGGTCAAGAGAGTCAACTCCGTAGATAATGTGGCAGACCCACTTACAAAGCCGTTGGGCCAGCAGAAGATCGAAGCCCACCTTGAGAAGATGGGACTTAGACTTGTAGCCAATTGGCTTTAGGACAAGTGGGAGATTGTTAGATATATGTGCCCTAGAAGCCAGAATTGGCTGACACTTGTAATACACTTCTAGGGGCAAAATTATAATTTTGACTATAATTAATGAAATGGGTTATTTTCTATCACACATGTGTATTTAGTGTCTGTGATACATCCTTTGAGTTAATGGTAATGATAATTCATATTTTCAAGAGTTGAAAATTTAAGACATGAATAATCATTATTAACTCATAAACATGCTCCCGACCATAGGATCATCACGAGGATGGTGATTGATCCGGAAGGTTGGTGTACAATCGCTTCTCTTTAGTAGATGAGTCTTGAGTCTACGGTGTGGAGACACCGGAGCGAGAGTACAGGTACTCGTTAGAGAACGAGGGCACTGAGCGTGACCACCTCGAGTAGTCATTAGGAAGTCTACCTTCTCGTCAATGACTGACTCGATGCTGCAGTAGTGTGTCTGGTTCTTTGACCTGAGATGCATCGGCAGTTCACCTTGAGGGTGTTATAGTTTGACTACACCATTACTCGGTCTCCTAGCCATATGGAACCCTGAGGTGTATGTTGGCTATAGCATGTTCATTGTAGGAACTGGATTGCATCAAGATGGAATCTATCTACCTCGGTGGTAGAGGAGTAGCCCTATGATGATCATGAGAATCAAGTCCAGAAATCCATGGCCATGGTAGAGTGAAATAATAGAAAGAGTTTCTATTTAGATTTTCACATTGGACTCAAATCGAATGATTACATCATATGACAGAGACTAGGGTTTGACGAGTTCACCTTAACCCTAATCTGATCGGGGCTCAAGATAGAAGAACTGAATCACACAGGTAGCTGCACCAAGAGGTTCGCATTCAGCTCTGATGGGTTGCCACCATATACTGCTAGGTGTCACTGGTGGATTTTGGGAGCAATTAGAATGATTTAGATGATCGATCATTCTAGCTGTTCGAATCAGAAGAGTTCTGATCCATCGAAAGGAGTTTCGATGATGTCTTTGATAGAGATCATGACATATCCCATTACCATACAGAACTGAACCTAACTAGGGTCACACAAACAAGGGTTTGAATCTGGTGATCATCAATTGAACTGATCTAGTTCAATTGATCTGAATGAGATTCAATTAGGTTCAAGGAAATCGTGCTAGCACTCGATTGAACCTAACGTTCTTCTTTTACTATCATAAATAAGTTGTCCTGACTGAGCCAAAGGAGTTTGTGCTCAATCAGAGGCCTTCATATGGTCTGACTGGAGGTTGTCCAAGTCAGAATAGGTTGTCTTATTTGTAAGACATTACCTACCATTTTTGGTCACCTGCCATTTCTTGTTCTTTGACTTTGGTCAAAAGTCTACCTTTGACTGGTCAAACGTTGACCATTGACCCTTTGACTTTTGACCACATGTCATGCACCTATTGGAGAGCTGGTGGGGGCCTGTCCCCCTGCCAGAACCTGGCAAGGAGAAGGGCGCACGCCAAGGGTGGCGTGAGCCCAAGTAGGAGGCGCCTAGGAGTCCTTGTTGGACAAGGACTCCACCTCACTTTTGGATTCCAATCAGAGTTCTACTAAGAATCCAGTTTGACTGGTCTTAGGCGCCCTCTAAGGAGGAATCCAGGGGTCTCTATTCCAACCAATCAGATTTAGATCTGATTTCACAAAGGGTTGTGATTGGTTGAGAGGAAGAGGAGTTGGATCACAAGAGGTCTATAAATAAGACCCTGTGCCCAACCCTAATGCTAATGCAATTCAATTGAGAAACCCCACGCCCCAAGGCTGCCTCTCCCCTCCTTCTCCATGCCATAGTCTCTTCTCCCCTTGCTCTCCACGTCCAAAAGAGTTTTGGACTTAGGTTGGTGCGATTCAGATCAAGGAAAGGCGATCAAAAGCAAGAAGGCTGCGCTGCTGCAAAAGGACGACTGCAGATCTTCAAAAGAGTTTTGAAGATCCTCCAGATCAGATCCAGATCTGATTTTTGGAGGTGTGATAGAGAAGAAGAGGATCTCCAGATTCAATCCGAGTGGATACCGGTAGAGGCCAGGCGCTTGCGTGGCTAGATCCAGAACCTTCCGCTGTAATCAGGATCATCTACAGGGTAATAGGATTACCCAAATCAGGTAAATTTAATTTAATTTAATTTATCTTATTTTATTTTATTTATTAAAATAATAAGAATCAGATCTAAAATATATCAAAATCTGATTGAGATCAAGAGAAAATTTTTGAAATATATCTCTTGATCTGATCAGATCTGGACGAACCTGGACCAGGAAATCAGGATTTCCCTTCAATGATTTAGGCAATGAGTTCAAAATTGCATCTTTTCTAGTTGCTCGTGTAAGAAAAATCTGAGCTTGCTCAAATGCTCCATCAGCTCGATCATATACAATACATGATCAATAACTAAAGCTCTATCCCTCATCTTGGCATTGAAGATGGCACAACTAGTCTTGTGCCTCTCAACATCATCGGATGTACCAAAAATCTAGTTCAATACTTGAAGCATGTCTTCTAGCTGAGCTGACTCAAACCTATGATTGAACTCGTCGCTCATGACAGCCAACATAATTCAACGCACCATGATTCGATCATTGAGCCACTTCTGGTAAGTATCTCTGATCGTTCCACGTGCATTGGATGCTGGATCCTCAGATGTCGGATCTGTCAGTACATACAAAATTTGTTAATGCTCTAGGATAATCTTCAACTTTTGATGTCAGTTATCAAAGTTTGGTCCCACCAACTTATCATTGTCTAACAATGATCAGAGCGAAAGGAAAGTGATCATGTCTGCACCAAGAAAAAACAAAATCTAATTAGTAATTGATTCATTAAACCTAAAGATTTAGACTTTTAATCAAAAGCTTTTTCCACTATTTTATTCGAATTGGTAGCCTCTACCTTCAATTCAAGAAATTATCCTAATTCCTTAGTGAGCACTAAAATCTACATAGACTACACACAAGCCTAACTTTGGTTGGTCAACCCATGTACATCTAAGGGTAGGTTCATAACTAATTATTTCTCTAAATAATTTTTAGTAATTTAATTTTGCCCCAGTCGCTAAGCAGTAGGCTTTGGCCTCCACTAAAAAGATTCCGTTAAGTTCAACTATTAACATGACCATACTTGGTCCATCTAACCAATGAATGATTAAGTCCAACTTTGGTTGGTCAACCTAACCACCATTTAGATAGATGCAGCCAAGAAATCATATTATGAATAATAATTTCATTAGTCGATAAGCACCAGGCCTTTGGGCCTCCAATGATTATCAAACTAATGGATCCATTATTATCCACTTAATGAAAGGCTATGATCTAGTTATCACCATAACTATTTCATTTTTAGGAACCTAAAAATTTTAGAGGATTTAGTTGATTTGATTTAAAGAAGATAGAGAGAATGAGCCAAAGCCAGTCAATTTCGATCCTCCCACTAACTTCACCAAGTTAGATAAAAAAAAGAACTAATTCAAATCGGCATTAGGAGCACCTAAATCAATCACATTGATTTACCTAATTGACATGGGTGAGCCCAAATCATCAAGTGATCCAATCAAAATCTAATTCACCAGGATGATCAAATAAGTGAGATCAGTGAAAGGGATATGCCATTAACTCATCAAAGACCAAATCAGTGCAAGTAGCTTCCAATTAAAAATCACTGGTTAGACTGCTAAACTTACCTTAGGCACCATCCGGTTCATTAGTTTCAACTTGACCAACCTAGTAATTTTGGATTTGACCGCATAGCTAGGAATCAAGTTCATCTTGATTCTCGTTAAAGACATGGACTTGACCAACTACAACTATTGTAATTGATCTAGAGAATCCTTGACCTAATCTAAGACAACTATTGATTAGACTTAGTCAATTCTCTAATTAAGTTCATTCTTTAATCTAACCTTAGGTCTAACCCAATTAATGGATCTAATTTTCACTAACCCATTAACCTAATGTGTTATGATTTATGTTTTAGGATCTTCAATTCACAATCCTAGATCTTGATTAATCAATTCTTAATTAAGTTTTGGGCTAAGGGTTGACGTTCAGCATTTTGAAAATAATTTTCATGTTTGTAAAATATTTTTGCAATATGGTTCTATCAACCAGTTGCATGTTTGATTCATAATCAATATGCACATATAATAAACATAAAAACTATTTTAGATCTAATCTAAACATGCTCATAAAATTAAAACTATTTCAATTCTAATTAATCAAAGATCATCTTAGATCAGGTCTAACACATTTATGATAATAAAAATTAGATTAAAACTTTTTTAATTAAATCATAAATTTTTTTAGATCTAATCTAAAATTTTATGATCAGGATTTTAGATCAGTAGGCACTAGGACTACCTCTCCACCATAAGGGATAAATCTTACAGCAGGACAACCTCATAGTGCGTGCAATCTAAAATTTTATTTTTAGATTTAATCATTAGATTATAAATTAGATCTAATCTAAAAATATAATCTAATCATGCATAAACCATGTAATAAATGAACCTAGGCTCTGATACCAATTGTAGGAACCGATCTAGGATTCTAGGGTTAGCTTTTGAAACTTTTTCAAAATTATAGCAAAAAAGGTGAATTAATCATATTAAATTATGAATAATATAACATAAAATCCTAGATATAGGATCTTGTTATATGATTAAGGCATGCTATTAAATCAAAAAATAAAATATCAAAAGAACTGCGTATTAATCATATCAATAGTAGACTACTCTAGATTAGATCTAGACATATAATAGGAAGATCAGATCATCTTTATCTTTGAATCTCGAGTTTTTTAACTTGCTGTTTTAGGTCTGAGATGGTTGCTCCAAGCTGCACATGTGTATGGCCTATACGAGTTATCCACATGAGCTCTCGATTGCAGATCTAAAGTTCGGTGCCCTAAAATCAGCACAGTACGCTAATATTGTGCTAATCCTTCTCCAACAGTCGATTTGGATCTTCTTTCCTTCATGCTTGGACTCTCCAATATTTTGAAGTCGAGGAAGATGATACATGACATTGAGACACCTCTCAAACACTCACAAAGATGAAGGAATAGGAGTGGAAGAAAAAACCTAGAAGAAGACCCTCTTCTTCTTCTTTCTTCTCTCACCAAAGCAACTTGATTGGTGCATTTGTTAGATGTGTGCCCTAGAAGCCAGATTGGCTAGCACTTGTAATATACTTCTAAGGATAATTTTATAATTTTAATTATAAATTAATAAAAAAATTATTTTCTATCACTGTGTGTATTTAAAGTATATGTGATATATCCTTTGAGTTAATGGTAATGATAATTCATATTTTTAAAAAGTTAAAAATTTAAGACATGAATTTTCATAATTAACTCATAAACTGCTTTCGACCATAGGATCATCATGAAGATGGTGATTGATCCAGAAGGTTGGTGTATGATCGCTTTCTTTAAGTAGATGAGTCTTGAGTCTACGGTGAGGAGACATCGGAGTGAGAGTATAGGTACTCGTTAGAGAATGAGGGTACTGAGCATGACTACCTCGAACATTCGTAAGAAAGTCTACCTTCTCGTCGATGACTAGCTCAATATTGTAGTAGTGTGTCTGGTTCTTTGACTTGAGGTGCATCGGTAATTCATCTTGAGGGTGTTGTAGTTTGACTATACCATAACTCGATCTCCTAGCCATTCAGAATCCTGAGGTGTATGTTGGCTATAGTATGTTCATTGTTGGAATTGGATTACACCAATAAGGGATCTATCTACCTTGGTAGATGAGGAGTAGCCATATGATGATTATGAGAATCGAGTCCATAAGCCCATGGCCATGGCAGAGTGAAGATGATAGAAAGAGTTTCTATAAAGGATTTCACATAGGACTCGAATTGAAAGATTAATTCATATGATGAATATTAGGTTTGACGAGTTCACCTTAACCCTAATCCTATCGGAGCTAATGATAGAAGAACCCAATTGAAGGGAAATCCTGATTTCCCGGTCCAGGTTCGTTCAGATCTGATTAGATCAAGAGATATATTTCAAAAATTTTTCTCTTGATCTCAATCAGATCTTGATATGTTTCAGATCTGATTCTTATTATTTTAATAAATAAAATAAAAGAAGATAAATTAAATCAAATTTAATTTACCTGATTTGGGTAATCCTATTACCCTGTAGATGATCCTGATTGTAGCGGAAGGTTCTGGATCTTAGCCACGCAAGCGCCTGGCCTCTACCGGTATCCACTCGGGTTGGATCTGGAGAACCTCTTCTTCTCTATCATACCTCCAAAAATCAGATCTGGATCTGATCTGGAGGATCTTCAAAACTCTTTTGAAGATCTGCAGTCGTCCTTTTGCAGCAGTGCAGCCTTCTTGCTTTTGATCGCCTTTCCTTGATCTGAATCGCACCAAACTAAGTCCAAAACACTTTTGGACGTGGAGAGCAAGGGGAGAAGAGAGTATGGCGTGGAGAAGGAGGGGAGAGGCAGCCTTGGACGTGGGAAATCTCTTTCAATAAGACTTTGACTTGGAATTAGGGTTGGGCGCAGGGTCTTATTTATAGACTAAGCGTGATCCAACTCTTCTTCCTCTCAACCAATCACAACCCTTTGTGAAATCAGATCTAAATCTGATTGGTTGAAAAAGAGACCCCTGGATTCCTCCTTAGAGGGCGCCTAAGACCAGTCAAACTGGATTCTTAGTAGAACTCTAATTGGAATCCTAAAGGGAGGTGGAGTCCTTGTCCAACAAGGACTCCTAGGCGCCTCCTACTTGGGCTCACGCCACCCTTGGCGTGCGCCCTTCTCCTTGCCAGGTTCTGGCAGGGGGACAAGCCCCCACCAGCTCTCCAATAGGTGCATGACATGTGGTCAAAAGTCAAAGGGTGAATGGTCAACGTTTGACCAGTCAAAGGTAGACTTTTGACCAAAGTCAAAGAACAAGAAATGGCAGGTGACCAAAAATGGCAGGTAATGTCTTACAAATAAGACAACCTATTCTGACTTGGACAACCTCTAGTCAGACCATATGAAGGCCTCTAATTGAGCACAAACTTCTTTGGCTCAGTCAGGACAACTTATTTATGATAGTAAAAGAAGAACGTTAGGTTCAATCGAGTGCTAGCACGATTTCCTTGAACCTAATTGAATCTCATTCAGATCAATTGAACTAGATCAGTTCAATTGATGATCACCAGATTCAAACTCTTGTTTGTGTGACCCAGTTAGGTTCAGTTCTGTATGGTAATGGGATATGTCATGATCTCTATCATAGACATCATCGAAACTCCTTTCGATGGATCAGAACTCTTCTGATTCGAACAGCTAGAATGATCGATCATCTAAATCATTCTAATTGCTCCCAAAATCCACCAGTGACACCTAGCAGTATATGGTGGCAACCCATCAGAGCTGAATGCGAACCTCTTGGTGCAGCTACCTGTGTGATTCAGTTCTTCTATCTTGAGCCCCGATCAGATTAGGGTTAAGGTGAACTCGTCAAACCCTAGTCTCTGTCATATGATGTAATCATTCGATTCGAGTCCAATGTGAAAATCTAAATAGAAACTCTTTCTATTATTTCACTCTGCCATGGCCATGGGCTTCAGGACTTGATTCTCATGATCATCATAGGGCTACTCCTCTACCACCGAGGTAGATAGATCCCATCTTGATGCAATCCAGTTCCTACAATGAACATGTCACAGCCAACATACACCTCAGGGTTCCATATGGCTAGGAGACCGAGTAATGGTGTAGTCAAACTATAACACCCTCAAGGTGAACTGCCGATGCATCTCAGGTCAAAGAACCAGATACACTACTGCAGCATCGAGTCAGTCATTGACGAGAAGGTAGACTCCCTAATGACTACTCGAGGTGGTCACGCTCAGTGCCCTCGTTCTCTAACGAGTACCTGTACTCTCGCTCCGGTGTCTCCACACCGTAGACTCAAGACTCATCTACTAAAGAGAAGCGATCGTACACCAACCTTCCGGATCAATCACCATCCTCGTGATGATCCTATGGTCGGGAGCTGTTTATGAGTTAATAATGATTATTCATGTCTTAAATTTTCAACTCTTGAAAATATGAATTATCATTACCATTAACTCAAAGGATGTATCACAGACACTAAATACACATGTGTGATAGAAAATAACCCATTTCATTAATTATAGTCAAAATTACAATTTTGCCCCTAGAAGTGTATTACAAGTGTCAGCCAATTCTGGCTTCTAGGGCACATATATCTAACAATCTCCCACTTGTCCTAAAGCCAATTGGCTACAAATCTAAGTCCCATCTTCTCAAGGTGGGCTTCGATCTTCTGCTGGCCCAACGGCTTTGTAAGTGGGTCTGCCACATTATCTGTGGAGTTGACTCTCTTGACCTCAACGTAACCTTTCTCAAGGTAATCGCGGATGAGATGATATCGCCGCTCAATGTGCTTGGACTTCTGGTGAGACCTCGGCTCCTTAGCAAGGGCTATGGCGCCATTGTTGTCGCAGTAAAGAGGAATGGCATCTGATGGCATTACTCCAATTTCTGCAGCAAACTTCTTGTACCAGAACGCTTCCTTTGCAGCCTCTGATGCAGCTATATATTCTGCTTCCATGGTGGAATCTGCTATCACAGTTTGCTTGGAACTCTTCCAGCTGACAGCTCCACCATTGCACACAAACAGACTTCCAGATGTCGACTTTCGATCATCTATATCGGACATGAAGTCCGAGTCTGTGTATCCCTGAACTTGGAGTTCTCCATTACCAAAGACCAACATCATATCCTTAGTTCTTCTCAAGTACTTAAGGATACATTTCACAGAAGTCCAGTGTTCTTCACCTGGATTTGACTGATATCTGCTTGTGACACTCACAGCATGGGCTATATCAGGTCGTGTACATAGCATGGCATACATGAGGCTCCCTATTGCAGAAGCATAAGGGATCTTGCTCATGCGTTCTATTTCCTCAGGTGTGCTGGGGCACATCTTCTTGGAAAGATGAATACCATGTCTGAAGGGTATTAATCCCCTCTTAGAGTTTTCCATACTAAACCTCTTTAGTACTTCCTCTATGTACATCTTTCTGTGAAAGTCCTAGCATCCTATTCGGTCTATCCCTATAGACCTTAATTCCTAGAATAAAGGATGCTTCACCTAGGTCTTTCATGGAGAATTCCTTAGACAACCACATCCTTGACTGATGTCAACATGGGAATATCATTCCCAATAAGGAGGATGTCATCCACGTACAATACGAGGAAGACAACAGCGCTCCCACTGACCCTTTTGAAAACACATGGTTCCTCTTCATTTTTGATGAAACCAAACTTTTTGATCACATCATTGAAACGAGTGTTCCAGCTCCGAGATGCTTGCTTAAGTCCATATATGGACCTTTGCAGCTTGCAAACCTTGTGATCAGTATCACTGGATGTGAAACCTAGCGGCTGTTCCATATAGATATCTTCCTCAAGATATCCATTTAGGAATGCCGTTTTCACGTCCATTTGCCATATTTCATAATCGAAATAGGCTGCAACAGCAAGCAATGTGCGGATGGATTTTAGCATAGCTACCGGAGAAAAGGTATCCTGATAGTCAATGCCTTCACGTTGACTATAACCTTTTGCCACCAATCTAGCCTTGAATGTCTCCACATTCCCATCTACACCAATCTTTCTCTTGAAGATCCATTTACACCCAATAGGTACTATACCTTCTGGTGGATCTACCAAGGTCCAGACTTGGTTTGAGTGCATCGAGTCGATCTCTGACTTCATTGCCTCAAGCCATTTCTCGGAGTCGATATCTGATATCGCCTCGTTGTAGGTTTTGGGATCATCACCATGAGCACCATTACCTATGAGGAACATTTCCTCTACATCCTCTGAAATAATACCTAAGTATCTTTCAGGGGGACGGGAAACTCTTTCCGATCTACGAGATGGAGGAGGTAGTGTTCTTATTGGCTCAACCTGATTTGGTTCCACTTGGTCCTTAGCTCTTTCTGCTTGTGAGACTTTCTCATCAAGCTTAATCTGCTTTCCAATGCCACTATCTTGAATAAACTGTTTTTCAAGAAATATGGCATGTCGACTCACAATCACATTGTGGTCTTCTGGAATGTAGAAATAGTATCCTAATGACTCTTTAGGATATCCTATGAATCGAGCTCTAAAGGACCTAAACTCTAACTTGTCCGCTTGTTGTCTTTTGACATAAGCCGGACATCCCCAAATTCTGAGATGACTCAGACTTGGTTTCTTACCGTGCCATATCTCATACGGTGTGGTAGGAACGGTTTTAGAGGGAACCCTATTCAGTAAATAGATTGAAGTTAATAATGAATGTCCCCAAAGAAAATCTGGGAGGTCTGTGAAGCTCATCATGGATCGAACCATATCCAATAGAGTCCGATTTCTCCATTCTGAAACCCTGTTGAGTTGAGGTGTTCCTGGTGGAGTCCATTGAGAGACTATGCCATTTTCCTTAAGATAGTCTAGGAATTCCCGGCTAAGGTATTCACCTCCTCGATCTGATCGAAGAACCTTAATGGGTTTTCCAGTTTGTTTTTCTACTTCATGTCTGAATTCTTTGAACTTTTCAAAAGGCTTCAGACTTGTGTCTCATAAGATACACATACCCATACCTAGACAGATCATCGGTAAAGGTAATGAAGTAGACAAAATTGCCTCTAGCCGGCACATCGAATGGGCCGCACACATCAGTATGTACTAGGGCAAGGAGATCTGTGGCCCTCTCCCCATGTCCAACAAAAGGGAGTTTAGTCATTTTGCCTTGAAGACAAGATTCACAAGTTGGATATGACTCAAAAGTCAATGGACTCAATAGCCCATTTTTCTCCAATTTGTTAATCCTATCTTCTGCTATATGACCTAATCTCAGGTGCCATAGATATCTGTCGTTTGGACTATCCCTAGGTCGTTTGGCATTCACGTTTTGCTCGAATAATGAGCATACCTCCAGAAGGACCTTCCTTCTTGTTCTTTAGGGTGGCCAGGTAAGTAGGGCAGTTCCGCTTCCAATGGCCGTCGCTGTTGCAATGGAAACACTTTCCTTTGCCATCGACCTTCTTCTTCGGTTCTGCCTTCTTCTTCTTTGATCCTTCCACCTTTTGCTTTTTCACAGACTTCTTTTTCTTTCCATAAGACTTTCTTTTGGAAGAAGTCCGTTCCATAGCAAGAACTGAGCCTTTAGAACCTTTCATAGAAAGCTCAGCGGTAACCAGCATATTCATCAACTCGGCCAAGGAATTCTGAAGTTTATGCATGTGGTAATTCATGATGAATTGCCCATATGCATCAGTCAAGGATTGCAGAATAATATCGTTCTGCAGATCCAAGTCCAACTTCACACCGAGCTTCTCAAGCTCTTCCATGTCCTTGATCATTGTCAGACAGTGATCTTGGACTGACTGCCCATCACGCATCTTAGCCTTAAAAAGTCATTTCGTGACTTGATATTTGGCTGCGCGACTCTGTTCATCAAACATCTCCTGCAGGTGAGCCAACATTTGGCGAGCAGTCCCGATATCTTCATGTTGGCGCTGGAGCTCATCAGACATCGAGCCCAACATGTAATATCTGGCCTTATTGTCTTCGTCAATCCATTTTTCCAGAGACGCTCTCTGTTCAGTGGATGGATGGACGAGCTGGTAAGGTGGGAGGGTCCTGGTCCAAAACATGTGTTAACTTCTCTGAACCCAAAATAATTTTGTAGTTCCTGAGCCAATCTTTATAATTGGGTCCAGTCAGTCTATGTGTGTCTAGGATACGTGCCAGTGGGTTGGACGCAGACATTTTCCTGTAGAGAGTCAAAGATTCTAGTTAGATACTGTAATTTTGACTTGACCAATTTGTTTAGGGATTTTATTTTTAAACAAATTAGCTCCCACTATTTTCTCGGATCCCTACACTCCCTCTGTAGAGATGCGAAAATCTCCGCGATTGATGATTTCTAGTGGGTGGTGCGGTCTCACCAACTGACTCATCACCTCACCTAACAGTTATTGGTGATGGGTTAGCCAATGAGTGAACAACTCTTGTTCAATGATTCTCTAATCATGGTGCACCCAAACTTGGTCTCTAATTCATGAATCTCACCGTATCCGGAATATTGATCCACTCCTTAGTTAAGTCAGACCCACCATTTGCATAGACTGGGTTCCTAATTGGGTCTCTCACCGTATCCAGAAATATTGAGCCCAACTCATCCTCCAGCCCATAGCATCCAATGCCTAATAGACATGGTTGCGTCTTCCCGGTGCAACTGAGCCACTGTATCCAGCCGAGAACAATCAACCCCGGGAAGGGCCCGCACATCTACAATGGTGGAAGACCTCAGGACTTAATCTTTTCTTAGGAAGAATTGATTCAGGTCTCATTAAACTAGACTTGGCTTAGTCATAACAATTATGACTAACCTAGTGGCATGGGTTAGCTCGGATTATTGACCACCTCAGATCAGAACTGTGTCAACAGATATGGCCAGGTAAGTGAGACCGGTGGAAGGAATATGCCATTAACTCGCACAAGAACGCATTCAGGTCGAGTAGCTTCCAATTAAAAACCAGTCGGTCGTATGTGCCAAACTTACCTTAGACACCAAATTGTTGAGTCAGAACCAATTGGGTTAGCCTACAATCCAGACTCTAACCTCTGAGCCTAATTAGGTCTTGCTTGATCGTGACTCGATCTTGACCCAGACTTAATCCTATTAGGCTGGTCAATTTAAGCATTGTTGATCCCATCTAACCAACTCTTGATTCGGTTTGATCAACCGCTTAGACCTAATTGAGCTACCCAAGCCCGAACCCAGTATTATGAATATGTCTTAGATCTGAAAATTCTCAATTTTAGACCTAATTGAATATTCCATAATCTTAATTCTTTAATTAAGTTGGGTTCATAAACAAAATATGCACAATAAATCCTAGGGTTTCAGGATCTAGGGTTTTGCAGAAAGTAAGTTTTGGGTTTCTGATTAAGGACGAACACGCAGCACCCCTACACATCATAAGAACACCCCATCGAATGGGAAGAGAGGGCCTTTAAACCCTTCTTCGTTCTTATGACCGGACGGCCAAGAGGAACGCCTTAATCAGGAACATGCAATACTACAAAACAGTTTTAGATCTATATCATATATCTCATATACAAATTAGATCTAATCATGGCATATTTTGCATACATCTCATGTATCAAATCATGCATGTTTTCAGATCTAAATTATCTCATAATAATCTAAAAAATTAGATTTAAATTGATCTAATCAAAATAAATTCTAATCTAGACAATTATGTAGAACTATTCTACAACTAGTCTAGACATGCATCAATCATATCTCATACGATATTTAAAATTAAATAATTTTTATTTGCTATTTTTTAGATGTTATTATAACACATTATAATATCAAAAAATAGTAAATAAATAGATCTAAAATATGATTTAATCAGATTAAATCAAAAACATGCAAGACTATTCTATAGAACTATTCTATTTTAGAACTAGTCATGCATATTTTCTAATCTTAGATCCAAATCATTTAATTTTAATTTTTTCTGATTTTAGATCTGATCACATCTCATGTGACATCTGAAATCATTTATTTTTTAATTAAAATAAATTTAAAATTAGATCTAAACTATTTTTAGAACCTTGGCTCTGATACCAGTTGAAGGAAAATCCTGATTTCCCGGTCCAGGTTCGTTCAGATCTGATCAGATCAAGAGATATATTTCAAAAATTTTTCTCTTTGATCTAATCAGATCTTAAGATATGTTTAGATCTGATTATTATTATTTTAATAAATAAAATAAAATTAAGATAAATTAAATCAAATTTAATTTACCTTGATTTGGGTAATCCTATTACCCGTTGATGATCCTGTATTGCAGCGGAAGGTTCTGGATCTTAGCCACGCAAGTGCCTGGCCTCTACCGGTATCCACTCGGGTTGGATCTGGAGATCCTCTTCTTCTCTATCACACCTCCAAAAATCAGATCTGGATCTGATCTGGAGGATCTTCAAAACTCTTTTGAAGATCTGCAGTCGTCCTTTTGCAGCAGCGCAGCCTTCTTGCTTTTGATCGCCTTTCCTTGATCTGAATCGCACCAAACTAAGTCCAAAACACTTTTGGACGTGGAGAGCAAGGGGAGAAGAGAGTATGGCGTGGAGAAGGAGGGGAGAGGCAGCCTTGGACATGGGAAATCTCTTTCAATAAGACTTTGACTTGGAATTAGGGTTGGGCGCAGGGTCTTATTTATAGACTAAGCGTGATCCAACTCTTCTTCCTCTCAACCAATCACAACCCTTTGTGAAATCAGATCTAAATCTGATTGGTTGGAATAGAGACCCCTGGATTCCTCCTTAGAGGGCGCCTAAGACCAGTCAAACTGGATTCTTAGTAGAACTCTGATTGGAATCCAAAAGGGAGATGGAGTCCTTGTCCAACAAGGACTCCTAGGCGCCTCCAACTTGGGCACACGCCACCCTTGGCGTGCGCCCTCCTCCTTGCCAGGTTCTGGCAGGGGGACAAGCCCCCACCAGCTCTCCAATAGGTGCATGACATGTGGTCAAAAGTCAAAGTGTCAATGGTCAACATTTGACCAGTCAAAGGTAGACTTTTGACCAAAGTCAAAGAACAAGAAATGGCAGGTGACCAAAAATGGCAGGTAATGTCTTACAAAATAAGACAACCTATTTCTGACTTGGACAACCTCCAGTCAGACCATATGAAGGCCTCTGATTGAGCACAAACTCCTTTGGCTCAGTCAGGACAACTTATTTATGATAGTAAAAGAAGAACGTTAGGTTCAATCGAGTGCTAGCACGATTTCCTTGAACCTAATTGAATCTCATTCAGATCAATTGAACTAGATCAGTTCAATTGATGATCACCAGATTCAAACCCTTGTTTGTGTGACCCAGTTAGGTTCAGTTCTGTATGGTAATGGGATATGTCATGATCTCTATCATCGACATCATCGAAACTCCTTTCGATGGATCAGAACTCTTCTGATTCGAACAGCTAGAATGATCGATCATCTAAATCATTCTAATTGCTCCCAAAATCCACCAGTGACACCTAGCAGTATATGGTGGCAACCCATCAGAGCTGAATGCGAACCTCTTGGTGCAGCTACCTGTGTGATTAAGTTCTTCTATCTTGAGCCCCGATCAGATTAGGGTTAAGGTGAAACTCGTCAAACCCTAGTCTCTGTCATATGATGTAATCATTCGATTCGAGTCCGAATGTGAAAATCTAAATAGAAACTCTTTCTATTATTTCACTCTGCCATGGCCATGGGCTTCTGGACTTGATTCTCATGATCATCATAGGGCTGCTCCTCTACCACCGAGGTAGATAGATTCCATCTTGATGCAATCCAGTTCCTACAATGAACATGTCTATAGCCAACATACACCTCAGGGTTCCATATGGCTAGGAGACCGAGTAATGGTGTAGTCAAACTATAACACCCTCAAGGTGAACTGCCGATGCATCTCAGGTCAAAGAACCAGACACACTACTGCAGCATCGAGTCAGTCATTGACGAGAAGGTAGACTCCCTAATGACTACTCGAGGTGGTCACGCTCAGTGCCCTCGTTCTCTAACGAGTACCTGTACTCTCGCTCCGGTGTCTCCACACCATAGACTCAAGACTCATCTACTAAAGAGAAGCGATTGTACACCAACCTTCCGGATCAATCACCATCCTCGTGATGATCCTATGGTCGGGAGCATGTTTATGAGTTAATAATGATTATTCATGTCTTAAATTTTCAACTCTTGAAAATATGAATTATCATTACCATTAACTCAAAGGATGTATCACAGACACTAAATACACATGTGTGATAGAAAATAACCCATTTCATTAATTATAGTCAAAATTACAATTTTGCCCCTAGAAGTGTATTACAAGTGTCAGCCAATTCTGGCTTCTAGGGCATTGTCAAAAGTCAAAGTGGTCTATGGTCAACATTTGACCAGTCAAAGGTAACTTTTTATGACCAAAGTCAAAGAAGAAGGAAAGAAATGGGCAGGTGACCAAAAATGGCAGGTAATGTCTTACAAATAAGACACACCTTTTCTAACTTGGGACAAAACCTCCAGTCAAACCATTATGAAGGCTTCTGAATTGAGCACAAACGCCTTTGCCCTCGGTAGGACAACTTATTATAATAGTTAAAAGAAGAAAGAACGTTAGGTTCAATCGTTGCTAGGCTATGATTTCCTTGACCTAATTGAATCTTATTCAGATCATTAAACTATTATCAATTTAATTGATGATCACCATATTCAAACCCTTATTTGTGTGACCCAGTTAGTTCAGTTCTGTATGGTAAGGGATATGTCATGAATCTCTATTCATTCGACATCATCGAAACTCCTTTCGATGGATTCAGAACTCTTCTTGATCTCGAACAGCTAGAATTGATCGCATCAATTTTTAAATCCATTCTAATTTGCTCCCAAAATCCACCAGTGACAAACCTAGCAGTATATTGGTGGCAACCCATCAGAGGCTGAATGTTGAACCTCTTTGGTGCAGCTACCTATTGTGATTAAAAGTTCTTCTATTTTGAGCTTCGATCAGATTAGGTTATGGTGAACTCGTCAAAAACCCTAGTCTCTATTTATATGATGTAATCATTCGATTCAGGTCCAATGTGAAAACCCTAAATAGAAACTCTTTCTATTATTTTCACTTCTACATAGGGCCATGGACTTTTGGCTTGATCTTATGATTCTCATTAGGGTTGCTCCTTTACCACCGAGGTAGATAGATTCCATCTTGATGCTATCCAGTTTTCTTACAATGAAACATGCTATAGCAACATAAACCTCAGGATTTCGAATGGCTTAGGGAGACCGAGTAATGTGTAAGTCAAACTATAACACCCCTCAAGGTGAAACTGCGATGGCATCTCAGTCAAAGAACCAGACATACTACTTGCAGGCATCGAGTCAGTCATTAAACGAGAAGGTAGACATCCGCTTAATTGACTTTTAACTCGAGGATGGTGACGCTCAGTTTCTTCGTTCATCTAACGAATAACCATATACTGTCACTCCGAGTCTCCACACCATTAGACTCAAGACTCATTCTACTAAAGAGGAAGCGATTGTTACCACCAACCTTTCGGAATCAATCACCATCCTCGTGATGATCCTAGTGATCGGAAGTATTTTTGAGTTAATAATTTGATTATTCCATATCTAAATTTTCAAAAAACTCTTTGAAAATTATGAATATCATTATCGTTTAACTCAAAGGATGTATCACAGACACTATAATCTATTATGTGATAGAAAATAACCAATTTTATGATATTAGTCAAATTACATTTTGCCCTTAGAAAGTATATTACCAAAGTGTTCAGCCAATTCTAGCTTTTCTAGGGCAACATATATCTAACACATACATTGAATGTTGATCAAACCCAGAGGCGTTTCTTGCTATCGAGAATTGCATTGACGGATTAAAGGTATAAGTGTCCTTAGACCTATGATCATCATAGTGCTTGCAAGCAACTCATTTGTGCTTTGGTAATCGGGACTAACTGAATAGCTATTTAGTGATCGAAGATTTTGTGGGCACAGTCAAGTACTTGCAAAGTGGAGTGAGTGATCAAGATGGGATTGATACTCAAGAGTTGGGAGAAGAATGCATTATTAATTTCAAATATAGCAAAAACCTTAAGCCTGGAATAATCCATGAGATGTATTTGATATTTTGAAATATAATGTGGATTACTTTAATCAGGGTTGATAGTTATTAAAACTCTAAAATTATCCTACGCAGCATTTTATCAAGGGATGAATTATACAAAAACTAATCTACATGGGTTCTAAGGATGTTGTTCTACAATTTGATCTATCTTGACCGTCGGGTACCATTCTAGATGGTCAGCTTTATTTTGGTAAATAAAAATTTATTCCTATTGCTACCAGCTTAGATTTGGATCTATGGGTCACACAACCATTAAGGAGTTCTCGAATTCTTGATTGAATGGTCGATCGATGATTAAGAATTCGTTCTGGGTTAATATTCAATATAATTAATGTTTTAACCTAGTGCAAGTATTGTATTTGAGGATCATTTAGCCAATTCGATTGCTAATTGAACTAATTTGATAAGCCAAAAAAATTAAAATTAAGTTTAATTAAATATAATTTAATTAGATTTAGTTTGAGCTTGATTGGATCAAGTTCAATTGGTTTATTCAATGAGCCAAATCAAGGAAAGAAAAACTAGTCTAGTTCAATTAGACTTTGTATCAAAACCCAAGTCTTAAATTTGATAGAAAATAAATCAAAATTAAAATATAATTTAATTTAATTTATTTAGGTTTATTTTGTTAGGGACTAATATCTAATTCTATTTTAGGGTTAATTAAATCATTAATTTAATTTAGTCCAAGGATCAAGTTAGACAAGTCAAAAAATAGGGTCCTAGTTGAGGGACTAGGACTCCTTCTCCATGCGCCACCTTAGCCCCAATGCCCTCCCATGCCATTTTTGTTGGATTTTTTTATGGAAATATTTTCTCTCTAGATGTTCATCAACATTTGCCCCCTTGCTCCCTGTATCTCAAATGTGTATTTAGATATTTGAATCAAGTCAAAAGAAAGAGTTTGAAGTTGATTTAAACTCTATGAGATAGAGTTTTAATAAATCAAAAACTCCTTCCTATTTTTGTGTTCGCCCACACCCCTATTTATTTCCTCTCAAATTTTTCATGGGACTTTTAGAGGCCTTTTTGTTGATTGGTATTCCCTGGTATCCCATAAAAAAAATTAAAGGAGAGGCTACCCAAGAGTTGTGCATCCCAAGTATAGCCCTATTTGGATAACCCTTGACAAGGTATTTGACCTAGTCAAGGATTTCTCTATATCTCCTTATATAAAATGAATTTTGACCTAATTCTTTTGTGGATTATACATCTGAGAGAGGCCATTTGGGGCATGAAAAATCTTAGGGAGAAGCCTAGGGTGTGAGATTTTGTAAAGGCTGAAGGAAAAATCTATTTTTCCAGCACAGGATTATTCAGATCTGATTAGATCTGAAGAAAAATTTTAAAAAAAAATTTCTAAAATTCTAATCAAATTTGAGACTTCTTAGATCTAATCATAGAGAATTAATATTAAAAGTTAAAAATAAAATTAAATCAGATTTAATTTTAAGCACCTGATTTGGTAATCTAATTATCCTGGGATGATCTTGTTGATTCCTAAGGTTCTGGAAGAAGCCACACACGCACCTAGTCTCTACCAGTATCCACTTAGACAAGATCTGAACGTCTTCTTCTCATGAATCTATCCTCCAAAAATTAGATCTGGATCGGATTTGAAAAGCCTTCGAAATGACTTCTGAGGGCAGCCTATTCGTCTCACGAACACCATCGCGTAGATGCTGAATCTTGCACCAAAAATCTTAGACCTTCAACTCATATTTGTGCCTAACTTTTTAAGCATGTAGAAGAGAGGGAGAGAGAGAATAGAGAGGATGTGGATTATTAGAGAAAAGCTCTTTGGGGTGGAGAAAATAAAATTACATGAGGCAATTTTGTTGTGAGAAGAGTTCTTATTACTAGACATTAGCGCCATAAAGAGTCTCTTTTTGACCAAACCTTATTAATTCAAACCATTGGATTCTAAACCTGATCTCACGAAAAATCCCAACAGATTCTCATTTTTTGGTTTTTATGCCAAAAATCTATCTAGAAGTGGTGACATGGAAAGCGATAAGGAAGAGTCCATGTGCGTCTAGGACTCTTTCCCTCAAGAGTTGACCAAATCAAACTCTATCAAAACCTAGTCTAGGCCCCTCCAAAATTCATAAAATTTTACACACCTAAAGTACAAACTCATTCTCTATCACATATCAAAAAATTAGAACAAAATAATTTCTAAAGAAATTTCTAAAATTCTTTGATCATGTGACCCTCAATTCTCTCAATTGGGTCAACTATGACCCTAGTCCAATTACACAAGAAATGAATTTAATTTTCATAATTAATCTGACCTAGACTTATTCCAGTTAGATGAAAATAAATACATTCAAGATACAAGAATGAGTCAAATCAAATTTGACTCGATCATGATGAATTAGAAAGATTATAGAAGGAGAAAAGTCAGGCCTCATCGTGTTGCTAGCACGATTACCTTGAACCTGATTGGATCTAAATTAAATCAATCGATTCTAGGTAGCTCAATTTGATAACATCTAGATCTAAACCCTTATTTGATATGACTTAGTTAGTTAGTTCCTTATGGTAGTGGTGAGATATGTGGTTATCTCATCATCGACATCATCGAAACAACCTTTTGATGGACCAAAACTTTCTAATTCATATTTAATTGAATTGATCGATCATCAAATCATCTAATTGCACTCAAAATCCATTAGGTGACACCCTAACAGTTATAGGTGCAACCTATCAGGAATTGAAAGGAACCATCTGGTGCACTACCTGTTGTGATTGGTTCTTCCTATTTGAGCCCTGATTAGGAATTAGGGTTAAGATGAACTTGTCAAAACCTAATTATCCATCATATGAATTAATCATTCGATTCGAGTTCTATGTGAAACCCTTTATAGAAACTCTTTCTATCATCTTCACTCTACATGGCCATGGGGCTTATGGACTCAATTTCTCATGACCATCATAGGGCTACTCCTTCATCTACCAAGATAGATAGAATTTTTATTGGTGCAATCCAATTTTCTATAATGAACGTACTATTAGCCAAAAATAACACCTCAGGATTCTGAATGGCCTAAGAGGAACTGAAGTTATGCTGTAGTCAAACCTACAACACCCTTAAAGCGTGAATTATCGATGACCTCAGGTCGAAGAAACTAACACACTACTACCAAACATTGAAGCCAAGTCATCGACGAGAAGGTAGATCTTCTTATGAATGCTCGGGGTGGTCATTGCTCAAGTGCCCTCGTTCTCTAATTGAGTAACCTATACTCTCCACTCTGATTCTAACTCACCGTAGGACTTCAAAAACTCATCTACTCAAAGAAAGCGATCGTACACTAAACCTTTTGGATCAATCACCATCCTCGTGATGACCTTGGTCAGGAGTACTTTATGAGTTAATTATTGAAAATTCATGTCTTTTAATTTTCAAACTCTTCTTTAAAATATGAAATTGTCATGCCATTAACTCAAAGGATGTATCCATACACTTTAATATCTATACTATGATAGAAAATAATTCTTTATTAATTTATAGGTCAAATTATAAAATTATCCTTAGAAGTGTAATTACAGTGTTAGCTAATTTCGATTCTTAGGGCACACATCTAACAAACTCCCAACTTGACCTAAAGCCAATTGACTATAAATCTAAGTTCCATTCTTCTCAAGGTTGGGCTTCGATCTTCTTATTAAGCCTAAAAAAAGCTTCTGTCAGTGGATCTACCGCATTGTCCGCGGATTCGACTCTTCTTGACCTCGACGTAACCCCTCTCAAAGATAATCGCGAATGAGTGGAATCGCCGCTTCGATGTGCTCAAGATTTTTGGTGAGACCTTGTTGCTCCATAGCTAGGGCTATGTTGCCATTATTATCACATATAGAGTGAACGGCAATTGAATGGCATCACTCTGAGTTCTCATGGTGAACTTCTTTATACCAGAATGTCTTCGTTTTTGCAGCTTTCGATGCTGCGATCATGTACTCTGCTTCCTGGTTGAATCTACTATCTACAGGTCTGCTTGAAACTCTTCAGCTAACGACCCACATTATACAAAAAAAACTATTAAATGTTGACCTTTCGATCATCTATATCAGACATTAAATCTGAGTCTGTATAACCTAGACTTGGAGTCTCCATTACCAAAAATCAACAAAACATTCCTTGTTCACTTTCAAAGTACTTAAGGATACATTGCATAGAAGATCCAGTATGCTCTTCATCTAGATTCGACTGATATCTGCTCGTGACACTTCACAAGCATGGGCGATATCCAAATCGGATATTAACATAGCATAGCGTACTGAGGCTTTCCTATTGCCGAAGCATAAGGGCATCTCTGCTCATGCATTCAATTCCTTCTAGGTGTGTTGGACATATCTTCTTGGAGAGATTTGCCAGTGTCTAAGGCACCAATCTCTCTTGGAGTTTTTCATGTAAACCATCTTTAGTACCTCCTATGTACATTCCTTCGTGAAGAATCCGCAATCTTATTTTGGTCATATCTCTATAGACCTTAATTCCTAGAAAAAGGATGCTTCTTCCTAGGTCTTCATAGAGAACTCTTTTCATAACCACGATTTTAACTGCAGAGCAACATGGGAATAGTCATTTCAAATAGAAGGATATCATCCACATACCGTACGAGTTGGAGACAACAGTCTTCCCACTGAATCTTTTGATATATACATTGATTTCCCTTCTCATTCTTGATGAATTCTAAATAATTTATCACATCATTGAACGAAGCATTCCTGCTCCAAAGATGCTTGCTTAAGTCCATAGATGGACCTTTGTAGCTTGCAGACTTATGATCAAGCATACACTTGGATGCGAAAGCAGCGCTATATCATATAGATTTTTCCTTCAAAGATATCCATTTAAGAAGGCCATTTCACATTCCATTTGTTCATATTTCTAATCAAAATAGGCTGCAACGCAAGCAATGTGTTGGATGCGATTTTAGCATGGTACTAGCGATGAAGGTAGTCCTAATAGTCAATGTCTTCACACTAAACTATATCTTTTTCGCCACTAACCTAACCTTGGAATATTTCTCCACATTTCCATCTACACTATCTTTCTCTTATAGATCAATTTACACCAATAGGTACTATACCTTCAGATGAATTACAAGTTCCCACGACTTGGTGTTGAGCGCATTGAGTTCAAATCATCTAACTTATTGTCTCTAACCCATTTCTCAGAAAGTCGATATCTTAATGTATCGCCTCATCATAGGTTTTGGATCATCACCATGAACCCCATTTTTCATGAGAAATATTTTCTCTACATCCTCACTAAAATAGTTACCTAAGTACCTTTCAGAGGATGAAAATTCTTCTGATCTACGAGATGGAGGAGATAAGCAATTTGGATTGGCTAAATCTAATTGGTTTCATTAGGATCTTAGCTTCGTTGCTCTTGGAAGATTTTCTCCTCGAGCCTAAAATCTACCATTCCATGTCCACCATCTTGAATAAACTATTTTTTTAAGAAAAATGGATATCGACTCACAATCCACATTATAGTCTTCCAGAATATAGAAATAATATCCTAATGACTCTTTAGGATATTCTATGAACCAAGCTCTAAAGGACCTATACTCTAACTTGTCCGCCTATTGTCTCTTCACATCAGCTGGACAATTCTAAATTCTGAAGTGACTCAGACTTGATTTCTTACCATGTCATATCTCATATGGTGTGGTAGGAATAGTTTTAGAGGGAACCCTATTCAGTGTATATAGTGGTCATTAGACTATGTCTCCAAAGAAAACGGTAGGAAGGTCTTGTGAAGCTCATCATAGATCGCGACCATATCAATAAGGTCTGATTTTTCCGTTCTAAAATCTTGTTGAGTTGAGGTATTCCAGGTGGAGTCTATTAAGAGACTATGCCATTTTGCTTAAGATAGTTTAGAAATTTCCAACTAAGGTATTCACCTCCTCGATCTGATCGATGAATCTTAATGGTTTTCTGATTTATTTTTCTACTTCATGTCTGAATCTTTGAACTTTTCAAAAGCTATCAAATTTTATGTCGCATTCAAATATTCCATACCATACTCTGATGATAAATCATCGATAAAGGTGATGAAGTGATATAGTTGCCTCTAGTCTGGCATATCCAAATAAGCTGCACACATCAGTATGTACTAGGAAAAGTAGTTCGTGGCCTTTTTCCCTATATCCTACCAAAAGAAAGCTTGTGTCATTTTGCCATGAAGTTATGATTCACAAATCGGATATGTATTTGGAAGTCAATGGACTCAATAGTCAATTTCTTCAATTTGTTAATCCTGTTTCCCCTTATATGACCTAGCCTCAAGTACCCAAGATATCTATCGATTTAAGATAGTTCCTTAGGTCATTTTGATCTATGACATTCACGTGTTTGCTCGATAATTGAAAATAGAAACATCAATATATAACTGATAGAAGATTCATTTATTAAAGGAAACCACTTTACAATTTTATGTCTTTCATAAAGATATTACAAGGTCCTAGGAAAACTAATTATTATAGCCGTCTTATGCTAAACGATTAAATGAAAATTAAATTCTGTTTGTGTACGAGCCCATGAAAAAATAGTTCTCTAGAACTAAAATTAATCCTAAACGGTAATTGCAGAGGTAGGTTCCCACGGCCACTAAGTAACTCTTCCTCCAGTTTCGACACGTTAGATTCATCTCCACCCATCCCTCAGCTTCCTGCTATCCCAAGATCCTACATAAAAGTGCCATAAGTGAGCACTAGAATCAAGGTCAAGCACCCAACTGGAAGCAGAAGAATTTGTAAAGGTTTAGATTCTATAATGAGGCATACCTCTAGAAGTTACCTGCCGCCTTCTTGTTCTTCAGGCTGGCCAAGTACAAAGGGTAGTTCCCACTGTTCAATGATCAGTTTGTGTGCAATGAAATAATATTTTTTTTTATTCAGTGGCCTTCTTATTCGGGGGGGGGGGCCCTTCTGCCTTCTTCTTCTTTTCACCATCACCTTCTGCTGTCTTCATAGACTTTTCTTTCTTTTCAAAAAACTTTCTCTTACAAGAAGTCTACTCCACAACAAGTACTGAGCCTTTAGAATCTTTCATAGAAAGCTTAACAGTAACCAGCATATTCATAAGTTCTATCAGAGTATTCTATAGTTTATGCAATGATAGTTTCATGAATTGAAACTGCCCATACGCATCAATCAAGATTGCAGAATTATGTCAATCTGCAAATTCTTGTCCAACTTGACATCGAGCTTCTCAAGCTCTTCTCATAAGTCCTTGATCATCATCAGACAATGATCTTAGGATCGGCTGCCCCATCATGGCAGTTTTACAGCCTTAAAAAGTCTTCTAGTGACTTGATATTTTGCTGCACGATTTTGTTCACCAAACAACTCTTGCAAGTGAGCCAACATTTGGCTGCTAGTATTAATTGTCTTCATGTTGGCACTAGAGCTTATCAGACATCCGAGCCCAAATGAATACCTGGGCTTTTTATCATCATCCATCCACTTCTCTGAATGCTCTCTGATCAACGAATGGAATGGGCTGGTAAATGGCGGGTCCTATTCCAACACAATGTCAACTTCTCAAAATCCAAAATAATTTTAAAGTTTCGAAGCCAATCATTGAAGTTGGGGTCCGATCAGTCTATGGGTGTCAGAATACGGCTAGCGGGATTATGACACAGATATTTTTCTTTTAGATGAGTCAAATTTCTAGTTAGATTTTGAAGTTAGACTTAATTAATTTATTTAGAAATTTTATTTTCAAAACCAAATTAGGCCTCCCACTATTTTCTTGGATCCCTACACTCCTTGCAGAGATGCAAAAATCTTCACGTATCAATTGATTTCATATGGATGGTGCAGTTCCTACCAGCCGACTCACCACCTCACACTAATAGTTATTGATATAGAATCAACGAATTAAGTGACAACTCTGATCTAATGATCTCTAGGTCATGGTGTACCTAATCTTATCTCTTAATTCATAAATCTAACTATGTTACCGAAATAATTTGATCAACTCCTTAGTTAAGTCAGGACCCACCATTTGCATGAATTAGATTTTTTGATTGGATCCCTCACCATATATCCAAAATATGAGCCCCAACTATTCCTCCAATCCATTGCATCCAATGCCTAATAGATGTGGTTGCATCTTTCCGATTGCAATAGAGCACTAAACTAACCGAAGAACAATCCAACCCAAAAAGGATCCACACATCTTACAATGGTGGAGAATAATTAACTTAATTCTTTTCTTAGGACATATTCCAATTTAGGTCTTTTAGAGTTTGACTCAGTCATAATTTTATTGATAAGCCTAGTGGCATGGGTTAGCTGAATTGTTAGCCACCTCAATCAAAATTGGGGTTGACATTAATATGGCCAGGCGTTAGTAGGACAGTGAAGGGATAGCCATTAACTCGACAAGAATGGCATTCTAGATAGAGTAGCTCTCAATTAAAAACTTAAGTGTATCTACCAAACTTACTGAAGACACTAAATTATCAAACCAAAACTAATGGGATTAGCCTACAATCTAGGCTCGACACCATGGAGCAAATTAGGTCTAATTGGATCTGATCACTTATGGCTGTGAGTGATCAGTTGACCTAGGACTTTACAATATTGGGTGATCAATTCTAAGCACTCTTGATCCCGCCAACCAACTCTTGATTTGGTTTGATCCAAACCGCTAGACCTTATTAAGCTACCCAAGCCACTATCCAATTTTATGGAAATATCTTTTAAAATCTAAAATATTTAATTTTAGACTAGTTAGTTGTCATAATCTTAATTCTTAATTAAGTGGATTCATAAAAAAAAAATACTATATCAAAATTCTACGGTTTCAGGTCTAGGTGTTTGTAGAAAATTAAGTTTTGGATTTTTGATTTAAGGGAACGCCACAGCACCCTACAAGCCATAAGAATTACCTCATCGAATGGAAGGGAGGCTTTAATCTACTTTGTTTCTTATGAACTAAAGATGGCCAAGGGAAAGCCGTAATCAGAAATATAATTAAGACTTACAAAAAGTTAGATTAGATCATAATCACATATATAATTAATAATCTAACTAAATACCTTACTTTGTCATACATTCTCATGTATCATTACTAAATTAAACAGGCATATTTTTAGATCGTAAAATATTCAATATAATATCTAAAAAATAGAATTTAAATTGATCATACAAAATAAAAACTAGTCTAGATATTTGTAGAAACTATTCTACAACTTAGTTCAAACATGCATCTTTCATATCAAAATTATGAATAAATCAAAAATTTAAAAATTTATTTTTTATTTTAGATCTGATTACAATAATATGAATATCAAAAAAATACAAAACTAAATTAAAATCTAAAATATATTTAAGTCAAATTAACATTCATGATTATACTAGACTATACCCTAGAACTGATTGCCCATCAGTCATTTGTATCTCATAATATTAAGATCTACATAATTTAATTTTATTTTTTAATTTTAGATCTAATACATTCTGATATGACATTCTACAATTTTAATTCAAATAAAAAAGTAAAAAATAAAATTAGATCTAAATAGATTCCAAAAAACTGCAATCTGGCTCTGATACCAGTTGAAGGAAAAACTTATTTTTCTGGCACAGGATCGTTCAGATCTGATTAGATCTGAAGAAATGTTTTAAAATTTTTTTTTAAAATTCTAATTAAATCTAAAACTTCTCAAATTTAATTATAGAGATCTAATATTAAAAGTTAAAAATTAAAATTGAAATTAGATTAATTTTAAAGTACCAGATTTTGTAAATTTAACTTATCCTGCGGATTGATTCCTATTGGATTCCTGAGGTTTTAGGAGCCCACACATGCACTTGGCCTCTACCAGTATCCACTTAGGTAGGATCTGAATGACTTCTTCTCATAAATCTCTCCTCCAAAAATCAAATCTAGATCTGATTTGAAAAGCCTTCAAAATAATTTTTGAGGGCAGCTTGTTCGTCTCACAAACACCGTCACGTAGATGTGAATCTTCATGCCAAAAATCCTTTTGCCTTTTAACTCAGATAATTTAACCTAAATTTTAAATTTAGCATATTGTAGAGAGAGGAAGAGAGAGATAGAGTGGCAATAATTCAGAGAAAGGCTCCTTGGGTGTGAAAAAGAATAAATTATGTTGAGGCAATTTGTAAGAAGAGTTCTTATACAATTGACAAGTGCCATTAAAGAGTTCTTTCTTTGATCAAAAAACCCTTATTAATTGGAACCATTGGAACTTCTAGACTTATCTCCATAAAAAAACCCAGATCCCATTTAGTTTTATTTATGCCAAAAATCCATCTGGAAGTGGCAGCAGTAAAGGATAAGAAGAGTCCATGTGCATCTTAGGACTCTGTCTCTCAAGAGATTAATCCAAATCAAACTTTATTAAAACCTAGTCTTAGTACCTCCAAAAATCATAAAATTTTGGCCACACCTAAAGTTATAATCAAATTTCCCCTATCACAATTCCAAAAAATAGGGTAAACTTAATTTCTATAAAAAATTTCTTAAAATTCTCAATTCATTGTGACCCTTCAATTCTCTCAATGTGGTCAACTATTGTACCCTAGTTCCAAATTGCACTTGGAATGAATTTAATTTTCATAATTAATCTGATCTAGACTTATTTCAGTTAGATGAAAATTAGAATCATTCAGATTATAGAAATGAGTTAAATCAAATTTGACTAGTTGCGATGAATCAGACATGATTATAGAAGGAGAAAGTTAAGGCTCAATCTTGTGCTTAGCATGATTTACCTTGAACTGATTGATCTAATTCCAATCAATCAAAACTAAGTAGTTCCATTTGATGACATCCAAAAACCCAAATCCTGTTTGTGTGATCTAGTTAGATTTAGTTTCTTGTATTAGGTAATAGACATGTGGTATCTCCCGGCATCGACATCATCGAAACACCTTTCGATGGGACAGACTTTTCTGATTCATATAATTAGAATGATTGATTAATTCAAAATCATTCTAATTGCTCCCAAAATCACTAGTGATATTCTTATAGTATATAGGGTGGGCAATCCATTAGAACTGGAATATGGACCTCTTGGTGCACTACCTATGTGCATTGATGATTAAGATTATTGTTGCCCT
>QRFJ01001223.1:0-298593 GCA_006176705.1 Cocos nucifera
CTAGGATCACACAAAGGATGGTGAATTGTCCGGCACAGGATTGGTGTGACGATCGCTTCTCTTTGTAGATGAGTCTTTGAGTCTACGGTGTGCGAGACCAACCGGAGCGAGAAGGTACACGTTACTCGTTTAGAAGAACAGAGGGCGAGCTGAGCGGTGACCACCTCGAGTCATCATTAGGGAGTCTACCTGTCTCGGTCAATGACTGACTCGATGTGCAGTAGCTGTGTCTTGGTTCTATTGACCTGAGTTGCATCAGGGTAGTGCACCCTTGAGCGGTGTTATAGTTGGTGGTGACCTACACCATTACTCGTCTCCTAGCCATATGGAACCTTGAGGTGTATGTTAGGCTGTGACATGTTCAGGTGCTAGAGAAAACTGGATTGGCATCAAGATGGGATCTATCTACCTCGGTGGTAGAGGATCAGCCCTAATGATGATCATCGGAGACAAGTCCAGAGAATCCAGATGCATGGTTAGAGTGAATAATAGACAAGAGAGTTTTCTATTTAGATTTTCACATTGGAACTCGAATCGAATGATTTACATCATATGACAGAGACTAGGGTTTGACGAACAGTTTGCACTCTTTAACCCTTGAATCTGATCGGGGCTCAAGATTGAAGAACTGAATCACACAGCGTAACTGCAGCAAGAGGTTCGCATTACATCTGATGGTTGCCACCATTACTGCTAGGTGTCACTGGTGGATTTTGGGACATTAAGAATGATTTAGATGATCGATCATTCTAGCTGTGTCTCGAATCAGAAGAGTTCTGACTCCATCGCAAAAGGAGTTTCGATGATGTCTATGATAGAGACTCATGAACATTCTATTACATACAGAACTGAAACCTAATGGGTCACGCACAAACAAGGGTTTGGAATTACGGTGATCATCAATTGAACCTGATCTAGTTCCATTGATCGAATGAGATTCAATTAGTTCAAAGAAATCGTTGCTAGCACTCGATTGAACCTTAAACGTTCTCTCTTTTCACTATCACAAATAGTTGTCCTGACTGAACAGCAAAGGAGTTTTGCTCAATCGAGGCTTCATAATGGTCTGGACTGGAGTTGTCCAAGTCGAATAGGATTGTTTAATTTGTTAAGACACGTTACTGCCATTTTTGGTCACCTCCATTTCTTGTTCTTGACTTTGGTCAAAAAAGTCTTACCTGACGTGGTCAAACGTTGACCATTCACCCCTTTGACTTTTGACCACATGTCATGCACCTATTGGAGAGCTGGTGGGGGCCTGTCCCCCTGCCAGAACCTAGCAAGGAGAGGGCGCACGCCAAGGGTGGCGTGTGCCCAAGTGGAGGCGCCTAGGAGTCCTTGTTGGACAAGGACTCCATCTCCTTTTTGGATTCCAATTAGAGTTCTCCTAAGAACCAACTTTGACTGGTCTTAGGCACCCTCTAAGGAGGAATCCAGGGGACTCTATTCCCACCAATCAGATTTAGATCTGATTTCACAAAGGGTTGTGATTGGTTGGGAAGAAGAGGAGTTGGATCACAAGCTTAGTCTATAAATAAGACCCTGCGCCCAACTCAATTAAGTGAATTCAAAGAGATTTCCCATGCCCCAAGGCTGCCTCTCCCCTCCTTCTCCATGCCAAGTCTCTTCTCCCCTTCCTCTCCACGTCCAAAAGAGTTTTGGACCTTGGTTGGTGCGATTCAGATCAAAGAAAGGCGATCAAAAGCAAGAAGGCTGCGCTGCTGCAAAGGACGACTGCTGATCTTCAAAAGGAGTTTTGAAGATCCTCCAGATCAGATCCAGATCTAATTTTTGGAGATGTGATAGAGAAGAAGAGGATCTCCAGATCCAGCCTGAGTGGATACCGGTAGAGGCCAGGCGCTTGCGTGGCTAGATCCAGAACCTTCCGCTGCAACAGGATCATCAACAGGGTAATAGGATTACCCAAATCAAGGTAAATTAAATTTGATTTAATTTATCTTATTTTATTTTATTTATTAAAATAATAAGAATTCAGATCTAAAATATCAAGATCTGATTAGATCAAAGAGAAAAAATTTTTGAAATATATCTCTTGATCTGATCAGATCTGAACGAACCTGGACCGGGAAATCAGGATTTTCCTTCAACTGGTATCAGAGCCAAGGTTCTAAAGTGTTTAGATCTGATTTTAAATTTATTTTAATTAAAAAATAAAGTGATTTTAGATGTCACATGAGATGTGATCAGATCTGAAATCAGAAAAAATTAAAATTAAATGATTTGGATCTAAGATTAGAAAATATGCATGACTAGTTCTAAAATAGAATAGTTCTATAGAATAGTCTTGCATGTTTTGATTTAATCTGATTAAATCATATTTTAGATCTATTTATTTACTATTTTTTGATATTATAAGTGTTATAATAACATCTAAAAAATAGCAAATAAAAATTATTTAATTTTAAATATCATATGAGATATGATTGATGCATGTCTAGACTAGTTGTAGAATAGTTCTACATAATTGTCTAGATTAGAATTTATTTTGATTAGATCAATTTAAATCTAATTTTTTAGATTATTATGAGATAATTTAGATCTGAAAATATGCATGATTCGATACATGAGATGTATGCAAAATATGCCATGATTAGATCTAATTTGTATATGAGATATATGATATAGATCTAAAACTGTTTTGTAGTATTTACATGTTCCTGATTAAGGCGTTCCTCTTGGCCGTCCGGTCATAAGAATGAAGAAGGGTTTAAAGGCCCTCTCTTCCCATTCGATGGGGTGTTCTTATGATGTGTAGGGGTGCTGCGTGTTCGTCCTTAATCAGAAACCCAAAACTTACTTTCTGCAAAACCCTAGATCCTGAAACCCTAGGATTTATTGTGCATATTTTGTTTATGAACCCTACTTAATTAAGAATTAAGATTATGGAAATATTAATTAGGTCTAAAATTGAGAATTTCAGATCTAAGACATATTCATAATACTGGGTTCGGGCTTGGGTAGCTCAATTAGGTCTAAGCGGTTGATCAAACCGAATCAAGAGTTGGTTAGATGGGATCAACAATGCTTAAATTGACCAGCCTAATAGGATTAAGTCTGGGTCAAGATCGAGTCACGATCAAGCAAGACCTAATTAGGCTCAGAGGTTAGAGTCTGGATTGTAGGCTAACCCAATTGGTTCTGACTCAACAATTTGGTGTCTAAGGTAAGTTTGGCACATACGACCGACTGGTTTTTAATTGGAAGCTACTCGACCTGAATGCGTTCTTGTACGAGTTAATGGCATATTCCTTCCACCGGTCTCACTTACCTGGCCATATCTGTTGACACAGTTCTGATCTGAGGTGGTCAATAATCCGAGCTAACCCATGCCACTAGGTTAGTCATAATTGTTATGACTATGACAAGTCTAGTTTAATGAGACCTGAATCAATTCTCCCTAAGAAAAGATTAAGTCTGAGGTCTTCCACCATTGTAGATGTGCGGGCCCTTCCCGGGGTTGATTGTTCTCGGCTGGATACAGTGGCTCAGTTGCACCGGGAAGACGCAACCATGTCTATTAGGCATTGGATGCTATGGGCTGGAGGATGAGTTGGGCTCAATATTTCGGATACGGTGAGAGACTCAATTAGGAACCCAGTCTATGCAAATGGTGGGTCTGACTTAACTAAGGAGTGGATCAATATTCCGGATACGGTGAGATTCATGAATTAGAGACCAAGTTTGGGTGCACCATGATTAGAGAATCATTGAACAAGAGTTGTTCACTCATTGGCTAACCCATCACCAATAACTGTTAGGTGAGGTGATGAGTCAGTTGGTGAGACCGCACCACCCACTAGAAATCATTAATCATGGAGATTTTTGCATCTCTACAGAGGGAGTGTAGGGATCCGAGAAAATAGTGGGAGCTAATTTATTTAAAAATAAAATCTCTAAATAAATTGGTCAAGTCATAATTACAGTATCTAACTAGAATCTTTGACTCTCTACAGAAAAATGTCTGCGTCCAACCCATTGGCACGTATCCTGGACACACATAGACTGACTGGACCCAATTATAAAGATTGGCTCAGGAACTACAAAATTGTTTTGGGTTCGAGAAGTTAACCCATGTTTTGGACCAGGACCCTCCCACCTTACCAGCCCATCCATCCATTGAACAGAGAGCGTCTCTGAAAAAATGGATAGACGAAGATAATAAGGCCAGATATTACATGTTGGGCTCGATGTCTGATGAGCTCCAGCGCCAACATGAAGATATCGGGACTGCTCGCCAAATGTTGGCTCACCTGCAGGAGATGTTTGGTGAACAGAGTCGCGCAGCCAAATATCAAGTCACGAAATGACTTTTTAAGGCTAAGATGCGTGATGGGCAGTCAGTCCAAGATCACTGTCTGACAATGATCAAGGACATGGAAGAGCTTGAGAAGCTCGGTGTGAAGTTGGACTTGGACCTGCAGAACGATATTATTCTGCAATCCTTGACTGATGCATATGGGCAATTCATCATGAATTACCACATGCATAAACTTCAAAATTCCTTGGCCGAAGTTAATGAATATGCTGGTTACCGCTGAGCTTTCTATGAAAGGTTCTAAAGGCTCAGTTCTTGCTATGGAACGGACTTCTTCCAAAAGAAAGTCTTATGGAAAGAAAAAGAAGTCTGTGAAAAAGCAAAAGGTGGAAGGATCAAAGAAGAAGAAGGCAGAACCGAAGAAAAAGGCCGATGGCAAAGGAAAGTGTTTCCATTGCAACAGCGACGGCCATTGGAAGCGGAACTGCCCTACTTACCTGGCCACCCTGAAGAACAAGAAGGAAGGTCCTTCTGGAGGTATGCTCGTTATTGAGTCTAACCTTACGGTTTCTTCTGCATCCAGTTGGGTGCTTGACTCTGGTTCTAGTGCTCATCTGTGCACTTCCTATGCAGGGTCTTGAGGATAGCAGGAGGCTGAGGGATGGAGACATGATCCTACGCATCGGTAATGGAGCAAGAGTTGCTGCAGTAGCCGTGGGAACATACCCTCTTCGATTACCATCTGGTTTAGACTTAGTTTTGAAAGACTGTTATTATGTGCCTGCAGCTAGCAGGAATTTGATTTCTGTTTCATGCTTAGCACAAGAAGGCTATGTGATTCACCTTCTTTAAGGACCATTGTAACATTCTTTATGAAAGAAATAAAATTGCAAATGGTTTCCTTATTAATGGTCTTTATCAGCTACATATTGATGTACCTATTCTAACTATCGAGCAAAACGTGAATGCCAAACGACCTAGGGATAGTCCAAACGACAGATATCTATGGCACCTGAGATTAGGTCATATAGCAGAAGATAGGATCAACAAATTGGAGAAAAATGGGCTATTGAGTCCATTGACTTTCGAGTCATATCCAACTTGTGAATCTTGTCTTCAAGGCAAAATGACTAAACTCCCTTTTGTTGGACATGGGGAGAGGGCCACAGATCTCCTTGCCCTAGTACATACTGATGTGTGCGGCCCATTTGATGTGCCGGCTAGAGGCAATTTTGTCTACTTCATTACCTTTACCGATGATCTGTCTAGGTATGGGTATGTGTATCTTATGAGACACAAGTCTGAAGCTTTTGAAAAGTTCAAAGAATTCAGACATGAAGTAGAAAAACAAACTGGAAAACCCATTAAGGTTCTTCGATCAGATCGAGGAGGTGAATACCTTAGCCGGGAATTCCTAGACTATCTTAAGGAAAATGGCATAGTCTCTCAATGGACTCCACCAGGAACACCTCAACTCAACGGGGTTTCAGAATGGAGAAATCGGACTCTATTGGATATGGTTCGATCCATGATGAGCTTCACAGACCTCCCTGATTTTCTTTGGGGACACTCATTGTTAACTTCAATTTATCTACTGAATAGGGTTCCCTCTAAAACCGTTCCTACCACACCGTATGAGATATGGCACGGTAAGAAACCAAGTCTGAGTCATCTCAGAATTTGGGGTTGTCCGGCTCATGTCAAAAGACAACAAGCGGACAAGTTAGAGTTTAGGTCCTTTAGAGCTCGATTCATAGGATATCCTAAAGAGTCATTAGGATACTATTTCTACATTCCAGAAGACCACAATGTGATTGTGAGTCGACATGCCATCTTTCTTGAAAAATAGTTTATTCAAGATAGCGGCATTGGAAAGCAGATTAAGCTTGATGAGAAAGTCTCACAAGTACAACGAGCTAAGGACCAATTGGAACCAAATCAGGTTGAGCCAATAAGAACACTACCTCCTCCACCTCGTAGATCGGAAAGAGTTTTCCCATCCCCCTGAAAGATACTTAGGTATTATTTCAGAGGAAGTAGAGGAAATGTTCCTCGTAGGTAATGGTGCTCATGGTGATGATCCCAAAACCTACAACGAGGCGATATCAGATATCGACTCCGAGAAATGGCTAGAGGCAATGCAGTCAGAAATTGACTCGATGCACTCAAACCAAGTCTGGACCTTGGTAGATCCACCAGAAGGTATAGTACCTATTGGGTGTAAATGGATCTTCAAGAGAAAGATTGGTGCAGATGGGAATGTGGAGACATTCAAGGCTAGACTAGTGGCAAAAGGTTATAGTCAACGCGAAGGCATTGACTATCAGGATACCTTTTCCCCAGTAGCTATGCTAAAATCCATCCGCACATTGCTTGCCTGTTGCAGCCTATTTCGATTATGAAATATGGCAAATGGACGTGAAAACGGCATTCCTTAAATGGATATCTTGAGGAAGATATCTATATGGAACAGCCGCTAGGTTTCACATCCAGTGATACTGATCACAAGGTTTGCAAGCTGCAAAGGTCCATATATGGACTTAAGCAAGCATCTCGGAGCTGGAACACTCGTTTCAATGATGTGATCAAAAAGTTTGGTTTCATCAAAAATGAAGAGGAACCATGTGTTTTCAAAAAGGGTCAGTGGGAGCGCTGTTGTCTTCCTCGTATTGTACGTGGATGACATCCTCCTTATTGGGAATGATATTCCCATGTTGACATCAGTCAAGATGTGGTTGTCCAAGGAATTCTCCATGAAAGACCTAGGTGAAGCATCCTTTATTCTAGGAATTAAGGTCTATAGGGATAGACCGAATAGGATGCTAGGACTTTCACAGAAGATGTACATAGAGGAAGTACTAAAGAGGTTTAGTATGGAAAACTCTAAGAGGGGATTAATACCCTTCAGACATGGTATTCATCTTTCCAAGAAGATGTGCCCCAGCACACCTGAGGAAATAGAACGCATGAGCAAGATCCCTTATGCTTCTGCAATAGGGAGCCTCATGTATGCCATGCTATGTACACGACCTGATATAGCCCATGCTGTGAGTGTCACAAGCAGATATCAGTCAAATCCAGGTGAAGAACACTGGACTTCTGTGAAATGTATCCTTAAGTACTTGAGAAGAACTAAGGATATGATGTTGGTCTTTGGTAATGGAGAACTCCAAGTTCCAGGGATACACAGACTCGGACTTCATGTCCGATATAGATGATCGAAAGTCGACATCTGGCAGACTGTTTGTGCTGGAAGAGTTCCAAGCAAACGGTGATACCATCTCATCCGCGATTACCTTGAGAAAGGTTACGTTGAGGTCAAGAGAGTCAACTCCACAGATAATGTGGCAGACCCACTTACAAAGCCGTTGGGCCAGCAGAAGATCGAAGCCCACCTTGAGAAGATGGGACTTAGACTTGTAGCCAATTGGCTTTAGGACAAGTGGGAGATTGTTAGATATATGTGCCCTAGAAGCCAGAATTGGCTGACACTTGTAATACACTTCTAGGGGCAAAATTATAATTTTGACTATAATCAATAAAATGGGTTATTTTCTATCACATATGTGTATTTAGTGTCTGTGATACATCCTTTGAGTTAATGGTAATGATAATTCATATTTTCAAGAGTTGAAAATTTAAGACATGAATAATCATTATTAACTCATAAAATGCTCCCGACCATAGGATCATCACGAGGATGGTGATTGATCCGGAAGGTTGGTGTACAATCGCTTCTCTTTAGTAGATGAGTCTTGAGTCTACGGTGTGGAGACACCGGAGCGAGAGTACAGGTACTCGTTAGAGAACGAGGGCACTGAGCGTGACCACCTCGAGTAGTCATTAGGGAAGTCTACCTTCTCGTCAATGACTGACTCGATGCTGCAGTAGTGTGTCTGGTTCTTTGACCTGAGATGCATCGGCAGTTCACCTTGAGGGTGTTATAGTTTGACTACACCATTACTCGGTCTCCTAGCCATATGGAACCCTGAGGTGTATGTTGGCTATAGCATGTTCATTGTAGGAACTGGATTGCATCAAGATGGAATCTATCTACCTCGGTGGTAGAGGAGCAGCCCTATGATGATCATGAGAATCAAGTCCAGAAATCCATGGCCATGGTAGAGTGAAATAATAGAAAGAGTTTCTATTTAGATTTTCACATTGGACTCGAATCGAATGATTACATCATATGACAGAGACTAGGGTTTGACGAGTTCACCTTAACCCTAATCTGATCGGGGCTCAAGATAGAAGAACTTAATCACACAGGTAGCTGCACCAAGAGGTTCGCATTCAGCTCTGATGGGTTGCCACCATATACTGCTAGGTGTCACTGGTGGATTTTGGGAGCAATTAGAATGATTTAGATGATCGATCATTCTAGCTGTTCGAATCAGAAGAGTTCTGATCCATCGAAAGGAGTTTCGATGATGTCGATGATAGAGATCATGACATATCCCATTACCATACAGAACTGAACCTAACTGGGTCACACAAACAAGGGTTTGAATCTGGTGATCATCAATTGAACTGATCTAGTTCAATTGATCTGAATGAGATTCAATTAGGTTCAAGGAAATCGTGCTAGCACTCGATTGAACCTAACGTTCTTCTTTTACTATCATAAATAAGTTGTCCTGACTGAGCCAAAGGAGTTTGTGCTCAATCAGAGGCCTTCATATGGTCTAACTGGAGGTTGTCCAAGTTAGAGAAGGTTGTCTTATTTTGTAAGACATTACCTGCCATTTTTGGTCACCTGCCATTTCTTGTTCTTTGACTTTGGTCAAAAGTCTACCTTTGACTGGTCAAACGTTGACCATTGACACTTTGACTTTTGACCACATGTCATGCACCTATTGGAGAGCTGGTGGGGGCCTGTCCCCCTGCCAGAACCTGGCAAGGAGAAGGGCGCACGCCAAGGGTGGCGTGAGCCCAAGAAGGAGGCGCCTAGGAGTCCTTGTTGGACAAGGACTCCACCTCCCTTTTGGATTCCAATCAGAGTTCTACTAAGAATCCAGTTTGACTGGTCTTAGGCGCCCTCTAAGGAGGAATCCAGGGGTCTCTATTCCAACCAATCAGATTTAGATCTGATTTCACAAAGGGTTGTGATTGGTTGGAGAGGAAGAGGAGTTGGATCACAAGAGGTCTATAAATAAGACCCTGCGCCCAACCCTAATTCTAAGTGAATTCAATAGAGATTTCCCACGCCCCAAGGCTGCCTCTCCCCTCCTTCTCCATGCCATAGTCTCTTCTCCCCTTGCTCTCCACGTCCAAAAGAGTTTTGGACTTGGTTGGTGCGATTCAGATCAAGGAAAGGCGATCAAAAGCAAGAAGGCTGCGCTGCTGCAAAAGGACGACTGCAGATCTTCAAAAGAGTTTTGAAGATCCTCCAGATCAGATCCAGATCTGATTTTTGGAGGTGTGATAGAGAAGAAGAGGATCTCCAGATCCAACCCGAGTGGATACCGGTAGAGGCCAGGCGCTTGCGTGGCTAAGATCCAGAACCTTCCGCTGCAATCAGGATCATCAACAGGGTAATAGGATTACCCAAATCAGGTAAATTAAATTTGATTTAATTTATCTTATTTTATTTTATTTATTAAAATAATAAGAATCAGATCTGAAACATATCAAGATCTGATTGAGATCAAGAGAAAAATTTTTGAAATATATCTCTTGATCTAATCAGATCTGGACGAACCTGGACCGGGAAATCAGGATTTCCTTCAGAGGACGTTCCCTCTCCTAAGAACCAAGTTTGATTGGTCTTATGCGCCCTCTAAGGAGGAATCCAGGGGACTCTATTCGTACCAATCAGATTTAGATCTGATTTCACAAAGGGTTGTGATTGGTTAGGAAGAAGAGGAGTTGGATCATGCTTAGTCTATAAATAAGACCCTGCGCCCAACTCAAATCAAGATTGGAAATAATTAATTCTCCATGCCCCAAGGCTGCCTCTGCCCTCTTCCTCCATGCCTAACCCACTCTTCTCCCTTTCCTCTCCATGTCCAAAAGTGTTTTGGACCTTGGTTGATGCAATCCAGACGAGAGAAAGGCGACTGAAAGCTAGAAGGCTGCGCTACTGCAAAGGACAACTACTGATCTTCAAAAGAGTTTTGAAGATCCTCCAGATCAGATCCAGATCTGATTTTTGGAGGTGTGATAGAGAAGAAGAGGATCGCCAGATCCAGCCCGAGTGGATACCGGTAGAGGCCAGGCACTTGCGTGGCTAAGATCCAGAACCTTCCACTGCATCACAGGATCATCATCGGGTAATAGGATTATCCACTTCAAGATAAATTAAATTTGATTTAATTTATCTTATTTTATTTTATTTATTAAAATAATAATAATCAGATCTAAAACTTATCAAGATCTGATTGAGATCAAGAGAAAAATTTTAAAATATATCTCTTGATCTAATCAGATCTGAACGAACCTGGATCGGGAAATCAGGATTTCCCTTCACCATTTAGCAATGATATCCGACGGTCGGATAGGTCGAAGGTGTAGAACACCATCCTTAGAACCCATGCGGATATAGTTTTTATATAATTCATCCCCTTAACTACAATGCTCGTAGGATATCTCAGAGTTCAATTATCAACTTTGATCAGATTGTCCTCATTATATTTTAAAATATCAAATCCATCTGATGGATTACCCTTGCTAAGATTTTCCTATATTGAAATACAGTGATACATTCTTCTCCTAGTCTTGGAGTGGTCAATTTCATCTAGATCACACTCCAACTTTACAAGTACTTGATTATCCCCAAAAGTTTTTCATTGCTGAATAAAAAATTTAGTTAGTCTGGTACCAATGCATAATGAGTTGCTTGCAAGTCACCGAGGTGATCTCAGATCTAAGGGATACTTATACCTATATCCCATCAGAGACATTCTCGACAGCAAAATGCTCTAAAGTTGGTCACGTTCAATGATGATGTAGCCATATATCTCACTTGTATGCCATATCGGTGTCTCCACACACCTTGATTAAGAGGACAACCAACCTATATGGCATATAGCAACCTATGCTCGATAGATGCTGTCATCCTAATTAATAGCCTATCATTTGGTCGTGAACAAATTTATAGACTAATCAATAAACCCTCTCTTTATCAAAACTAAATAGTCCTAAGAACTTCATCACAACAATGGAGTTCATTAGAAGATGTAAACTTATGATGAAAAAGATGCCAAAATATTTTTTATTAATTAATAAATCAATTATAATTCTCAACCATCAACTGGTTGACGATTGGCTTTGGAACATAATTCCTAATAGTAGATGTCGACAACGAAGAGCTTCAAGTTTCATCAATTTCAAAGGAATTTGGACTCCTTCAAGGTCGTCTGTGTGTAAGTGGATTCATGCTGTGCAGATGCTGGATCCACGTACGTCTGGAGGCCCTTCCAGGCGACTGCATGGAGTTCAGCAAGAAGGAGGTCAGAGGTCCACTGGAGAAATCTTAAAGAAAATCTACTAGAGGAATTTGGAAGGAGGTCTACTGGATGAAAGAAGTTCAACAGACAGAGAAGTTCGATTGAGGGTGAAGTCCGGAAGAAGTCTGACTGATGGAGGAGTTTGGCTAAAAGAGAAGTTCGAAAGATTAGCGATCGAGGAAGGTCTACCAGAGGAATGTCGAAAGGAGGTCAACTGGAAGAATTTGAAAGAAGTTCGACTGAAGGAGAAGTCCGATTGAGGTTGAAGTCCAAAAGGAGTCTAACTGATGGAGTGAAGGAAAAAACATTATTTTTCAAGTTAGGTTCGTTCAAATCTGATTGGATCAAGAGAAATATTTCAAAATTTTTTCTCTAAGATCTTAATCAAATCTGAGACTTTTCAGATCTGATCTTATTGATCTAATAAAATAAAATAAAATAAAATTTAAATTAAATCTAATTTAATTATACTTTTATTTTGGGTAATCCAATTATCCTATGGTGATTTTGATGTTTGCTTGAGGTTCTGGACGTAGCCACGCAAGCGCCTGGCCTCTACCAGTATCCGCTCAGATAGGATCTGAAGATCTTTTTCTTCTCAATCATTTCTCCAAAAATCAAATCTAGATCTGATCTTAAAGGTCTTCAAAAACTCTTTTGAAGAATAATCATTGTCTCTTGCTGTAGTGTTGCCTTTTTCCTTTCCTATCGCCTTTTGCTTGCTTTGATTGCACCTAACTCATACCCAAAACCTCTTGGGCATGGAGAGGAGAGAGAGAACCAGAGGGTGGTATGAAGAAGGAGAGAGAAAAGCTTTGTGGCATGGGCTAAAGCAGAAGCTCTCAATTCTAGGCATAGATAGGGTTTATATAGATCCCGCTGCACCATGTAGTGCCACATCATCCCGACCAATTATGGCCCTTTGTGCAATCAGATCCAAATCTAATTGGTGGGATGACATCTTCTAATCTAATCGGATTAGAGTCCCTCAAAACTCTCCTTAGATGGTGCTAAGACTGGGTCAAATAAGTCTTCTTGGCACCATCTAGGTTGATTCCCTGAAGCAACTGGAGTCCCATACACTGGAGTCCCATCTGTATGGGACTCCAAACCTTATCCACATGCGGAGCATGCCTCCCTAGGCATGCACCCCTTGTCTGTCTGCTTTTTAGTAGATGGACAAGGGCCAAGGTTCTCTCCTATGGGTGCATGACACATGGGCAGATGTCTAAGTGTCGAAGTTCAACATTTGACCAAAGTCCAAAGATAAGATTTTGCAGGTGACGGAAAATGGAAGGTGTTGTCTTAAATTTATCTCATAAATTAAGACAATCCTTTTCTAATCTAGACAAGCTCCAGTTAGACCAAATAAAAATTTTTGAGTGAGCCCAGACATATTTGGCTCAGTCGAGATAAGTTTTAATGATTATTAAAGGAGAACATTAGTCTCAATCGTGTGCTAGCATGATTTCCTTGAACCTAATTGAATCTTATTCAAATCAATTGAATTGGGTTAATCCAATTGATGATATTTAGATCCAAACCCTTTTTTGTGTGATTCAGTTAGATTCAGTTTCCTACGGTAATGGGATAAGTTGTGATCTCTATCATCAACATCATCGAAATACCTTTCGATTGATCAGAACTTTTCTAATTCAGACAACTAATATGATCGATCATCCAAATCATTCTAATTGCTCCCAAAATCGACCAGTGACACCTAGCAGCATATGATGCCAACCCATCAAAATGAAAAGCGAACCTTTCGATGCAGTTACCTATGTGATTAAGTTTCTTTATCTTGAGCCCCAATCGGATTAGGGTTAAGGTGATCTCATCAAACCCTAATTTTCATCATATAAATTAATCATTCGATTCAAGTCCAACGTGAAAATCATAATAGAAACTCTTTCTATTATTTCACTCTACCATGGCCATGGACTTATAGACTTGATTCTCAAAATCATCATAGGGCTGCTCCTCTTCTATCGAGGTAGATAGATCCCCTATTAGTGCAATCCAATTCCTACAATGAAATGCTATAGCCAGCAAACACCTCAGGATTTTGATGAAGGGAAATCCTGATTTCCCGGTCCAGGTTCGTTCAGATCTGATTAGATCAAGAGATATATTTCAAAAATTTTCTCTTAATCTCAATCAGATCTTGATATGTTTCAGATCTGATTCTTATTATTTTAATAAATAAAATAAAATAAGATAAATTAAATCAATTTAATTTACCTGATTTGGGTAATCCTATTACCCTGTAGATGATCCTGATTGCAGCGGAAGGTTCTGGATTTAGCCACGCAAGCGCCTGGCCTCTATCGATATCCACTCGGGTTGGATCTGGAGATCCACTTCTTCTCTATCACACCTCCAAAAATCAGATCTGGATCTGATCTGGAGGATCTTCAAAACTCTTTTGAAGATCTGCAGTCGTCCTTTTGCAGCAGCGCAGCCTTCTTGCTTTTGATCGCCTTTCCTTTGATCTGAATCGCACCAACCTAAATCCAAAACACTTTTGGACGTGGAGAGCAAGGGGAGAAGAGACTATGGCATGGAGAAGGAGGGGAGAGGCAGCCTTGGGGCGTGTCTAATTGCATTCACTTTAGGGTTGGGCGCAGGGTCTTATTTATAGACCTCTTGTGATCCAACTCCTCTTCCTCTCAACCAATCACAACCCTTTGTGAAATCAGATCTAAATCTGATTGGTTGGAATAGAGACCCCTGGATTCCTCCTTAGAGGGTGCCTAAGACCAGTCAAAGTTGGATTCTTAGTAGAACTCTAATTGGAATCCAAAAAGGGAGGTGGAGTCCTTGTCCAACAAGGACTCCTAGGCGCCTCCTACTTGGGCACACGCCACCCTTGGCGTGCGCCCTTCTCCTTGCCAGGTTCTGGCAGGGGGACAGGCCCCCACCAGCTCTCCAATAGGTGCATGACATGTGGTCAAAAGTCAAAGGGTCAATGGTCAACATTTGACCAGTCAAAGGTAGACTTTTGACCAAAGTCAAAGAACAAGAAATGGCAGGTGACCAAAAATGGCAGGTAATGTCTTACAAAATAAGACAACCTATTCTGACTTGGACAACCTCCAGTCAGACCATATGAAGGCCTCTGATTGAGCACAAACTCCTTTGGCTCAGTCAGGACAACTTATTTATGATAGTAAAAGAAGAACGTTAGGTTCAATCGAGTGCTAGCACGATTTCCTTGAACCTAATTGAATCTCATTCAGATCAATTGAACTAGATCAGTTCAATTGATGATCACCAGATTCAAACCCTTGTTTGTGTGACCCAGTTAGGTTCAGTTCTGTATGGTAATGGGATATGTCATGATCTCTATCATCGACATCATCGAAACTCCTTTCGATGGATCAGAACTCTTCTGATTCGAACAGCTAGAATGATCGATCATCTAAATCATTCTAATTGCTCCCAAAATCCACCAGTGACACCTAGCAGTATATGGTGGCAACCCATCAGAGCTGAATGCGAACCTCTTGGTGCAGCTACCTGTGTGATTAAGTTCTTCTATCTTGAGCCCCGATCAGATTAGGGTTAAGGTGAACTCGTCAAACCCTAGTCTCTGTCATATGATGTAATCATTCGATTCGAGTCCAATGTGAAAATCTAAATAGAAACTCTTTCTATTATTTCACTCTGCCATGGCCATGGGACTTCTGGACTTGATTCTCATGATCATCATAGGGCTGCTCCTCTACCACCGAGGTAGATAGATTCCATCTTGATGCAATCCAGTTCCTACAATGAACATGCTCATAGCCAACATACACCTCAGGGTTCCATATGGCTAGGAGACCGAGTAATGGTGTAGTCAAACTATAACACCCTCAAGGTGAACTGCCGATGCACCTCAGGTCAAAGAACCAGACACACTACTGCAGCATCGAGTCAGTCATTGACGAGAAGGTAGACTTCCTAATGACTACTCGAGGTGGTCACGCTCAGTGCCCTCGTTCTCTAACGAGTACCTGTACTCTCGCTCCGGTGTCTCCACACCGTAGACTCAAGACTCATCTACTAAAGAGAAGCGATTCGTACACCAACCTTTCGGATCAATCACCATCCTCGTGATGATCCTATGGTCGGGAGCATGTTTATGAGTTAATAATGATTATTCATGTCTTAAATTTTCAACTCTTGAAAATATGAATTATCATTACCATTAACTCAAAGGATGTATCACAGACACTAAATACACATATGTGATAGAAAATAACCCATTTTATTGATTATAGTCAAAATTATAATTTTGCCCCTAGAAGTGTATTACAAGTGTCAGCCAATTCTGGCTTCTAGGGCACATATATCTAACAATCTCCCACTTGTCCTAAAGCCAATTGGCTACAAGTCTAAGTCCCATCTTCTCAAGGTGGGCTTCGATCTTCTGCTGGCCCAACGGCTTTGTAAGTGGGTCTGCCACATTATCTGTGGAGTTGACTCTCTTGACCTCGACGTAACCTTTCTCGAGGTAATCGCGGATGAGGTGATGTATCGCCGCTCAATGTGCTTGGATTTCTGGTGAGACCTCGGCTCCTTAGCAAGGGCTATGGCGCCATTGTTGTCGCAGTATAGAGGAATGGCATCTGATGGCATTACTCCAATTTCTGCAGCAAACTTCTTGTACCAGAATGCTTCCTTTGCAGCCTCTGATGCAGCGATATATTCTGCTTCCATGGTGGAATCTGCTATCACAGTTTGCTTGGAACTCTTCCAGCTGACAGCACCACCATTGCACACAAACAGACTTCCAGATGTCGACTTTCGATCATCTATATCGGACATGAAAGTCCGAGTCTGTGTATCCCTGGAACTTGGAGTTCTCCATTACCAAAGACCAACATCATATCCTTAGTTCTTCTCAAGTACTTAAGGATACATTTCACAGAAGTCCAGTGTTCTTCACCTGGATTTGACTGATATCTGCTTGTGACACTCACAGCATGGGCTATATCAGGTCGTGTACATAGCATGGCATACATGAGGCTCCCTATTGCAGAAGCATAAGGGATCTTGCTCATGCGTTCTATTTCCTCAGGTGTGCTGGGGCACATCTTCTTGGAAAGATGAATACCATGTCTGAAGGGTATTAATCCCCTCTTAGAGTTTTCCATACTAAACCTCTTTAGTACTTCCTCTATGTACATCTTCTGTGAAAGTCCTAGCATCCTATTCGGTCTATCCCTATAGACCTTAATTCCTAGAATAAAGGATGCTTCACCTAGGTCTTTCATGGAGAATTCCTTGGACAACCACATCTTGACTGATGTCAACATGGGAATATCATTCCCAATAAGGAGGATGTCATCCACGTACAATACGAGGAAGACAACAGCGCTCCCACTGACCCTTTTGAAAACACATGGTTCCTCTTCATTTTTGATGAAACCAAACTTTTTGATCACATCATTGAAATGAGTGTTCCAGCTCCGAGATGCTTGCTTAAGTCCATATATGGACCTTTGCAGCTTGCAAACCTTGTGATCAGTATCACTGGATGTGAAACCTAGCGGCTGTTCCATATAGATATCTTCCTCAAGATATCCATTTAAGGAATGCCGTTTTCACGTCCATTTGCCATATTTCATAATCGAAATAGGCTGCAACGGCAAGCAATGTGCGGATGGATTTTAGCATAGCCTACCGGGGAAAAGGTATCCTGATAGTCAATGCCTTCGCGTTGACTATAACCTTTTGCCACTAGTCTAGCCTTGAATGTCTCCACATTCCCATCTGCACCAATCTTTCTCTTGAAGATCCATTTACACCCAATAGGTACTATACCTTCTGGTGGATCTACCAAGGTCCAGACTTGGTTTGAGTGCATCGAGTCAATTTCTGACTGCATTGCCTCTAGCCATTTCTCGGAGTCGATATCTGATATCGCCTCGTTGTAGGTTTTGGGATCATCACCATGAGCACCATTACCTACGAGGAACATTTTCCTCTACTTCCTCTGAAATAATACCTAAGTATCTTTCAGGGGGATGGGAAACTCTTTTCCGATCTACGAGGTGGAGGAGGTAGTGTTCTTATTGGCTCAACCTGATTTGGTTCCAACTTGGTCCTTAGCTCGTTCTGCTTGTGAGACTTTCTCATCAAGCTTAATCTGCTTTCCAATGCCGCTATCTTGAATAAACTATTTTTCAAGAAAGATGGCATGTCGACTCACAATCACATTGTGGTCTTCTGGAATGTAGAAATAGTATCCTAATGACTCTTTAGGATATCCTATGAATCGAGCTCTAAAGGACCTAAACTCTAACTTGTCCGCTTGTTGTCTTTTGACATGAGCCGGACAACCCCAAATTCTGAGATGACTCAGACTTGGTTTCTTACCGTGCCATATCTCATACGGTGTGGTAGGAACGGTTTTAGAGGGAACCCTATTCAGTAGATAAGATTGAAGTTAACAATGAATGTCCCCAAAGAAAATCAGGGAGGTCTGTGAAGCTCATCATGGATCGAACCATATCCAATAGAGTCCGATTTCTCCATTCTGAAACCCCGTTGAGTTGAGGTGTTCCTGGTGGAGTCCATTGAGAGACTATGCCATTTTCCTTAAGATAGTCTAGGAATTCTCGGCTAAGGTATTCACCTCCTCGATCTGATCGAAGAACCTTAATGGGTTTTCAGTTTGTTTTTCTACTTCATGTCTGAATTCTTTGAACTTTTCAAAAGCTTCAGACTTGTGTCTCATAAGATACACATACCCATACCTAGACAGATCATCGGTAAAGGTAATGAAGTAGACAAAATTGCCTCTAGCCGGCACATCAAATGGGCCGCACACATCAGTATGTACTAGGGCAAGGAGATCTGTGGCCCTCTCCCCATGTCCAACAAAAGGGAGTTTAGTCATTTTGCCTTGAAGACAAGATTCACAAGTTGGATATGACTCAAAAGTCAATGGACTCAATAGCCCATTTTTCTCCAATTTGTTGTTAATCCTATCTTCTGCTATATGACCTAATCTCAGGTGCCATAGATATCTGTCGTTTGGACTATCCCTAGGTCGTTTGGCATTCACGTTTTGCTCGATAGTTAGAACAGGTACATCAATATGTAGCTGATAAAGACCATTAATAAGGAAACCATTTGCAATTTTATTTCTTTCATAAAGAATGTTACAATGGTCCTTAAAGAAGGTGATCACATAACCTTCTTGTGCTAAGCATGAAACAGAAATCAAATTCCTGCTAGCTGCAGGCACATAATAACAGTCTTTTAAAACTAAGTCTAAACCAGATGGTAATCGAAGAGGGTATGTTCCCACGGCTACTGCAGCAACTCTTGCTCCATTACCGATGCGTAGGATCATGTCTCCATCCCTCAGCCTCCTGCTATCCTCAAGACCCTGCATAGAAGTGCACAGATGAGCACTAGAACCAGAGTCAAGCACCCAACTGGATGCAGAAGAAACCGTAAGGTTAGACTCAATAACGAGCATACCTCCAGAAGGACCTTCCTTCTTGTTCTTCAGGGTGGCCAGGTAAGTAGGGCAGTTCCGCTTCCAATGGCCGTCGCTGTTGCAATGGAAACACTTTCCTTTGCCATCGGACCTTTCTTCTTCGGTTCTGCCTTCTTCTTCTTTGATCCTTCCACCTTTTGCTTTTTCACAGACTTCTTTTTCTTTCCATAAGACTTTCTTTTGGAAGAAGTCCGTTCCATAGCAAGAACTGAGCCTTTAGAACCTTTCATAGAAAGCTCAGCGGTAACCAGCATATTCATTCAACTCGGCCAAGGAATTTTGAAGTTTATGCATGTGGTAATTCATGATGAATTGCCCATATGCATCAGTCAAGGATTGCAGAATAATATCGTTCTGCAAGTCCAAGTCCAACTTCACACCGAGCTTCTCAAGCTCTTCCATGTCCTTGATCATTGTCAGACAGTGATCTTGGACTGACTGCCCATCACGCATCTTAGCCTTAAAAAGTCATTTTGTGACTTGATATTTGGCTGCGCGACTCTGTTCACCAAACATCTCCTGCAGGTGAGCCAACATTTGGCGAGCAGTCCCGATATCTTCATGTTGGCGCTGGAGCTCATCAGACATCGAGCCCAACATGTAATATCTGGCCTTATTATCTTCGTCAATCCATTTTTCCAGAGACGCTCTCTGTTCAAGTGGATGGACGGGCTGGTAAGGTGGGAGGGTCCTGGTCCAAAACATGGTGTTAACTTCTCTGAACCCAAAATAATTTTGTAGTTCCTGAGCCAATCTTTATAATTGGGTCCAGTCAGTCTATGTGTGTCCTAGGATACGTGCCAATGGGTTGGACGCAGACATTTTCCTGTAGAGAGTCAAAGATTCTAGTTAGATACTGTAATTTTGACTTGACCAATTTGTTTAGGGATTTTATTTTTAAACAAATTAGCTCCCACTATTTTCTCGGATCCCTACACTCCCTCTGTAGAGATGCGAAAATCTCCACGATTGATGATTTCTAGTGGGTGGTGCGGTCTCACCAACTGACTCATCACCTCACCTAACAGTTATTGGTGATGGGTTAGCCAATGAGTGAACAACTCTTGTTCAATGATTCTCTAATCATGGTGCACCCAAACTTGGTCTCTAATTCATGAATCTCACCGTATCCGAAATATTGATCCACTCCTTAGTTAAGTCAGACCCACCATTTGCATAGACTGGGTTCCTAATTGAGTCTCTCACCGTATCCGAAATATTGAGCCCAACTCATCCTCCAGCCCATAGCATCCAATGCCTAATAGACATGGTTGCATCTTCCCGGTGCAACTGAGCCACTGTATCCAGCCGAGAACAATCAACCCCGGGAAGGGCCCGCACATCTACAATGGTGGAAGACCTCAGACTTAATCTTTTCTTAGGGAGAATTGATTCAGGTCTCATTAAACTAGACTTGGCTTAGTCATAACAATTATGACTAACCTAGTGGCATGGGTTAGCTCGGATTATTGACCACCTCAGATCAGAACTGTGTCAACAGATATGGCCAGGTAAGTGAGACCGGTGGAAGGAATATGCCATTAACTCGTACAAGAACGCATTCAGGTCGAGTAGCTTCCAATTAAAAACCAGTCGGTCGTCTGTGCCAAACTTACCTTAGACACCAAATTGTTGAGTCAGAACCAATTGGGTTAGCCTACAATCCAGACTCTAACCTCTGAGCCTAATTAGGTCTTGCTTGATCGTGACTCGATCTTGACCCAGACTTAATCCTATTAGGCTGGTCAATTTAAGCATTGTTGATCCCATCTAACCAACTCTTGATTCGGTTTGATCAACCGCTTAGACCTAATTGAGCTACCCAAGCCCGAACCCAGTATTATGAATATGTCTTAGATCTGAAATTCTCAATTTTAGACCTAATTAATATTCCATAAACTTAATTCTTAATTAAGTAGGGTTCATAAACAAAATATGCACAATAAATCCTAGGGTTTCAGGATCTAGGGTTTTGCAGAAAGTAAGTTTTGGGATTTCTGATTAAGGACGAACACGCAGCACCCCTACACGTCATAAGAACACCCCATCGAATGGGAAGAGAGGGCCTTTAAACCCTTCTTCGTTCTTATGACCGGACGGCCAAGAGGAACGCCTTAATCAGGAACATTCAATACTACAAAACAGTTATCAGATCTATATCATATATCTCATATATAAAGTAGATCTAATCATGGCATATTTTGCATACATCTCATGTATCAAATCATGCATGTTTTCAGATCTAAATTATCTCATAATAATCTAAAAAATTAGATTTAAATTGATCTAATCAAAATAAATTCTAATCTAGATAATTATGTAGAACTATTCTACAACTAGTCTAGACATGCATCAATCATATCTCATATGATATTTCAAAAATTAAATAATTTTTATTTGCTATTTTATCAGATGTTATTATAACACTTATAATATCAAAAAATAGTAAATAAGAAGATCTAAAATATGATTTAATCAGATTAAATCAAAAGACATGCAAAACTATTCTATAGAACTATTCTATTCTAGAACTAGTCATGCATATCTTCATAATCTTAGATCCAAATCATTTAATTTTAATTTTTCTGATTTCAGATCTGATCACATCTCATGTGACATCTAAAATTACTTTATTTTCTAATTAAAATAAAATTAAAATCAGATCTAAATAATTTAGAACCATGGCTCTGATACCAGTTGAAGGGAAAATCCTGATTTTCCCGGTCCAGGTTCGTTCAGATCTGATCAGATCAAGAGATATATTTCAAAAATTTTTCTCTTGATCTCAATCAGATCTTGATATATTTTCAGATCTGATTCTTATTATTTTAATAAATAAAATAAAATAAGATAAATTAAATCAAATTTAATTTACCTGATTTGGGTAATCCTATTACCCTGTAGATGATCCTGATTGCAGCGGAAGGTTCTGGATCTTAGCCACGCAAGCGCCTGGCCTCTACCGGTATCCACTTAGGTTGGATCTGGAGATCCTCTTCTTCTCTATCACACCTCCAAAAATTCAGATCTGGATCTGATCTGGAGGATCTTCAAAACTCTTTTGAAGATCTGCAGTCGTCCTTTTGCAGCAGCGCAGCCTTCTTGCTTTTGATCGCCTTTCCTTGATCTGAATCGCACCAACCTAAATCCAAAACACTTTTGGACGTGGAGAGCAAGGGGAGAAGAGACTATGGCATGGAGAAGGAGGGGAGAGGCAGCCTTGGGGCGTGTCTAATTGCATTCACTTTTAGGGTTGGGCGCAGGGTCTTATTTATAGACTAAGCTTGTGATCCAACTCCTCTTCCTCCTCAACCAATCACAACCCTTTGTGAAATCAGATCTAAATCTGATTGGTTGGAATAGAGACCCCTGGATTCCTCCTTAGAGGGTGCCTAAGACCAGTCAAAGTTGGATTCTTAGTAGAACTCTAATTGGAATCCAAAAAGGGAGATGGAGTCCTTGTCCAACAAGGACTCCTAGGCGCCTCCTACTTGGGCACACGCCACCCTTGGCGTGCGCCCTTCTCCTTGCCAGGTTCTGGCAGGGGGACAGGCCCCCACCAGCTCTCCAATAGGTGCATGACATGTGGTCAAAAGTCAAAGTGTCAATGGTCAACATTTGACCAGTCAAAGGTAGACTTTTGACCAAAGTCAAAGAACAAGAAATGGCAGGTGACCAAAAATGGCAGGTAATGTCTTACAAAATAAGACAACCTTATTCTGACTTGGACAACCTCCAGTCAGACCATATGAAGGCCTCTGATTGAGCACAAACTCCTTTGGCTCAGTCAGGACAACTTATTTATGATAGTAAAAGAAGAACGTTAGGTTCAATCGAGTGCTAGCACGATTTCCTTGAACCTAATTGAATCTCATTCAGATCAATTGAACTAGATCAGTTCAATTGATGATCACCAGATTCAAACCCTTGTTTGTGTGACCCAGTTAGGTTCAGTTCTGTATGGTAATGGGATATGTCATGATCTCTATCATCGACATCATCGAAACTCCTTTCGATGGATCAGAACTCTTCTGATTCGAACAGCTAGAATGATCGATCATCTAAATCATTCTAATTGCTCCCAAAATCCACCAGTGACACCTAGCAGTATATGGTGGCAACCCATCAGAGCTGAATGCGAACCTCTTGGTGCAGCTACCTGTGTGATTAAGTTCTTCTATCTTGAGCCCCGATCAGATTAGGGTTAAGGTGAACTCGTCAAACCCTAGTCTCTGTCATATGATGTAATCATTCGATTCGAGTCCAATGTGAAAATCTAAATAGAAACTCTTTCTATTATTTCACTCTGCCATGGCCATGGGATTTCTGGACTTGATTCTCATGATCATCATAGGGCTGCTCCTCTACCACCGAGGTAGATAGATTCCATCTTGATGCAATCCAGTTCCTACAATGAACATGTCTATAGCCAACATACACCTCAGGGTTCCATATGGCTAGGAGACCGAGTAATGGTGTAGTCAAACTATAACACCCTCAAGGTGAACTGCCGATGCATCTCAGGTCAAAGAACCAGACACACTACTGCAGCATCGAGTCAGTCATTGACGAGAAGGTAGACTTCCTAATGACTACTCGAGGTGGTCACGCTCAGTGCCCTCGTTCTCTAACGAGTACCTGTACTCTCGCTCCGGTGTCTCCACACCGTAGACTCAAGACTCATCTACTAAAGAGAAGCGATCGTACACCAACCTTCTGGATCAATCACCATCCTCGTGATGATCCTATGGTCGGGAGCTGTTTATGAGTTAATAATGATTATTCATGTCTTAAATTTTCAACTCTTGAAAATATGAATTATCATTATCATTAACTCAAAGGATGTATCACAGACACTAAATACACATGTGTGATAGAAAATAACCCATTTCATTAATTATAGTCAAAATTACAATTTTGCCCCTAGAAGTGTATTACAAGTGTCAGCCAATTCTGGCTTCTAGGGCACATATATCTAACATTTGAATTACTAGGAGACCGAGTTATGGTGTAGTCAAACTATTATACAATCAAGGTGAACTATCGATACACCTCAGATCAAAGAACTAGACATACTATTGTAGCTTCGAGCTAGTCATTGATGAGAAGGTAGACTTCTTCATGACTGCTCGAGGTGGTCACACTCAGTGCCCTCATTCTCTAACAAGTACCTATACTCTCACTCTGATGTGTCGACACCATAGACTTAAGACTCATCTATCCTAAAGAAGCGATCGTACACCAACCTTTCGAATCAATCACCATCCTTATGATGATCCTACAATCGGGAGCATTTTATCAATTAATAATGAAAATTCATGTCTTAAATTTTCAACTCTTGAAAATATGAACTATCATTGCCATTAACTCAAGGGATGTATCACAGACACTTTCAAATACACATTGTAATAGAAAGTAATCCTTTTTATTATTTATAGTCAAAATTATAATTTTGCCCTTAGAAATGTATTACAAGTGTTAGCTAATCTGACTTATAGGGCACACATATCTAATAAACTCCCACTTGGCCTAAAGCCAATTGGCAACAAATCTAAGTCCCATCTTCTCAAGGTGGACTTCAATCTTTTGCTGGTCCAACGGCTTTGTGAGTGGGTTTGCCGCATTGTATGCGTAGTCAACTCTCTTGATCTCGACATAACCATTCTCAAGATAATCGCGGATAAGGTGATATCGCTGCATGATGTGCCTAGATTTTTTATGAGACCTCAGCTCCTTAGCAAGGGCTATGGCTCCATTATTATTACAGTACAGAGGAATGACATCTGATGGCATCACTCTGATCTCTACGGTGAACTTCTTATACCAAAATGCCTCCTTTGCAGCTTCTGATGTAGCGATGTACTCTGCTTCTTTGGTGGAATCTGCTATTACTATTTGCTTGAAACTCTTCAAACTGACAGCACCACCATTGCACACAAACAGACTCCTAGATGTCGACTTTCGATCATCTATATCGGACATAAAATTTGAGTTTGTATACCCCTAAACTTGGAGTTTTTCATTACCAAAAACCAACAACATAACCTTAGTTCTTCTTAAGTACATAAGGATATATTGCACAGAAGTCTAGTGTTCTTCAGCTAGATTCGACTGATATCTACTTGTGACACTCACAGCATGAGCTACATCAGGTCGTGTACATAATATGGCATACATGAGGCTCCCTATTGCTGAAGCATAAGGGATCTTGCTTATGCGTTCAATCTCCTTAGATTTGTTGCGAGACATTTTCTTGAAGAGATGAATGCCATGTTTGAAGGGTACCAATCCCCTCTTGGAGTTTTCCATGCTAAACCACTTTTACACTTCCTCTAGGTACATCTTCTGTGAAAGACCTAGCATCCTATTTGGTCTATCTCTATTAACCTTAATTTGTAAAATGAATGATGCTTCTCCTAGGTCTTTCATGTAGAATTCTTTAGATAACCATATTTTAAATATGGTCAACACGAAAATATCATTTCCAATAAGGAGGATATCATCTACGTACAATACAAGGAAGATAAGAGCGCTCCTAGTGATCTTTTTGAAAATACATGGTTTCTCTTCATTTTTGATGAATCCAAATAATTTGATCACATCATTAAAATGAGTATTCCAGCTCTGAGATACTTGCTTAAGTCCATATATGGACCTTTGCGGCTTGCAAACTTTGTAATTAATATCACTGGATGTGAAACCTAGTGGCTGTTTCATATAGATATCTTCCTCAAGTTATCCATTTATTAACGTCATTTACACGTCCACTTGCCATATTTCATAATTGAAATAGACAGCAACAGCAAGCAATGTGTAGATGGATTTTAGCATAGCTACTAGCGAAAAGGTATCCTGATAGTCAATGCCTTCATGCTGACTATACCCTTTTGCCACTAATCTAGCTTTGAATGTCTCCACATTTTTATCTACACCAATCTTTCTCTTATAGATCCATTTACACTCAATAGGTACTATACCTCCAGATGGATCTACCAAGGTTCAAACTTGGTTTGAGTGCATCGAGTCAATTTCTAACTTCATTGCCTCTAACCATTTTTTGGAGTCGATATCCAATATTGCCTCATCATAGATTTTGGGATCATCATCATGAACCCCATTATCTACACGAAATGTTTTCTCTATTTCCTCTGAGATAGTACCTATGTATCTCTTAGGAAGATGGGAAATCCTTTTCGATCTATGAGGTGGAGGAGGTAGTGATTGTATTGGCTCAATCTGATTTTGTTCCATAGGATCCTTAGCTCATTGCTCTTTTGAGACTTTCTCCTGGAGCTTGATCTGCTTTCCAATGCCACTATTTTGAATAAAATATTTTTCAAAAAAGATGGCATGCTGACTCACAATCACATTATGGTCTTTGATGAAAATGGTGTACAGGTCGGAAGCTTGAATTTCAAAGTAAAATTATGAAATCATACAAACCAAACCCGAAGCCTAGGATCATCTTATTAGCAATTAAATCATATAACAAGTATTTGTAATATAAAAGAAAGTATTAGAACATACCTCTTATCGCTAAACCCTAAATTATTCCTAATTACCGATAGCAGTCCATCAGGGGTTCTACCAGGTGCCCACGTGTTCATCCTCCAACGTTGATCCACATGGAGACTTGATCAAGATAGCAACACCTCTAATTTATATAATTAAAATTTTAATAATAAGAAGTTTAATTAAATAGGCAAGACCTTTCTTAGCCTTTGTGTCACCTTCCTTGCCTCTCCTTATCTATCTTTCTTTTTCCTCATCTTCTTAATTTTTCCTTCTAATCTCTTAGTCTTAAGATGACTTCTTATCCTTATAAGGACAAGGTCTAGACAAGAGAAGGAAAGAAAGAAAATTAGGCGGAGAGGAAACTCTTGTCAGAAAGAAAGATTAATTTCACCCCTCCCGGACTCTTGGTGCGCACCCTTATTTATAATGTACGTAAGGGTGCCAACATATTTTCTCATGCCCTTTCAAAATATTATCTCATGCCCCTTCAGCCAATCTCATGCTTCATCAGATAATAATGATATGTAGACTTAGTCCAAGAGGTACCTTAAAGCATAAGGACTCTCGGACTAATTAAACGTAAGTTATTTATGAAGAGTCGCAGGCTTCCATTCTTGGTGCCATCAATTTCATCCATTAGATCAGATAAAAAGGCCATCAAATGGCTTTAAAATGGAATGCCCATTCAGTAAGAAGGTGTGGAGATAATCTTTGAATAGTCAAAGTCCTAAAGCACTTTGACTTGGTCCAAGAGGTGCCAAGGAAGAGAGGGCGGCAAGGAGTCCTGGGTGGCAAGGAGTCTTGGGCGATAAAGAGTCTTGGGCGATAAAAATAAAAATGAAAATGGAGGCTTTTACCTATAGAAGGACTCTTTTGCAACCCATATCTGATGTCCATGCTCATTTAAAAAAATACGCAACATGGAGAAAGAGGAAAAGTCAAAGAAGGTAGGCGCCAACTTAATCCCATGCGCCAAAAACTCTTTGCGGATGAAAGACATCCCACGCACAAGAGAGAGACTCTCTGGTGCATGGGATTCTGGTATGTGACACCCCAACTGAAGCTCAATCAGTCTAGGTTAATCCAACTCAAGACCAAATCAAATTTGGCTCAAATTAGCCCTTAATTAGCCCAAATCGGAAGCTAATTCGAATCCAATTTGAATCTGGCTACTAGGGTTTGCTACACGTGCTAGCATGTTCGTCTTGCAAACATGGTCTAATCGAATTAGATCCTTAATCAATTCTCTTTGTGTGTGACCCATTGGATTCCACATCTAGCCAGTAGTGGGTCTAGGTGTGATTTGACATAATCAGGTTAGAACTCAACTAAGCTGATTTAGGTCAAAACAAGCCTACCTAGTTTGACCAATTAGAACACTTTCTAATTTAATGATCAAATTAAAATTTTAATTTGATCAAACCCATAAGACATGATTGATGTCTAGCAACATATCGTGACTTACCAAAAGATGTGAAATTTTGATAAAAATACCAAAAATACCTTTTAGTGGAAAGTTATCATGCAACTAGATCCTTCAATCACCCTGCATCCTGAATCTGACTCTGGGTATGGAAATATGTCAAACCCAATATCATATTCATTTCTCTTTCAATCTTATGATGATGATTCATTTAATGAAATATTAGAAATCATTTCTAATTTTCATCATGCTTTGATCAAAGTCTTTCTGAATCATCATTTGTTTGAAGCAGGCAGGATGCTATTTTCTCTTACCAGGAGTGATCGATTCCATGTTAACCTACTCACAACCTTCGTATATAATCTACCATATCTAGACAATTCCGTACATGACTTAGTCATGAATGAGTATGAACCAAAATATGGATTCATATATATAAGATTCTATGGTAGTTTCAGGTCAAAGGATTACATGCACAATTCCACTATGAGAACCATCTATTGACATGTAGATAAGACTCCATTAGATATTCTCAACTTGGATCAATTCAGTGAACTCATTCTCTAATGAGCACCCACATCCTTGTATTAGTGTCATACACAAGTTATTGTGAGATCAATCATCCTCTCAATTGAGCATACAAAAGATGTGCTAGTCTTACCGAAAACATTGATCCCCAACTCAATGTTCCATCGATCAGGAATGTTTAAATTAGGATTTTAAGATTTTAGGTCTCACTAGTATGATCTCATCATAATCCTAAAATCATAGCCTTAATTTATGGGATTCATCATAATCTTAAATAAATAATAAGACACTGCATATGATGAAATAAATGCCTTTTATTTATTTTAAAATGTCATTACATGAGTTTGGAAGACAAAGAATAGCCCAAAAATAAATTTTTGATTGGCTTGAGGGCATATACCTTTCAATCTCCCACTTGCACTAAAGCCAATCGTCCTTATATTTTAATCCCATACAATCAAGGTGGCGATCAAACAATTGTAGTGGTAAAGCCTTAGTGAATGGGTCTGCTATGTTGTTCTTTGTGTCAACTCGTTCTATGACTACATCTTGTCTTTCAATAATTTCACGAACGAGATGGAAGCATCTCAGAATGTGTTTGGATTTATGATGAGACCTAGGTTTCCTTTGCTTGAGCAACAGCTCCAGTATTATCATAGTAAAGTGGTACTGGATTCTTAATTTCAGGAATAACACCCAATTTAGTGATGAACTTCTTCATCCAGATAGCTTTCTTGGCGGCTTCACTTACAGCTATATATTCTACCTCAGTAGTTGAGTCAGCTACAGTTGGCTGCTTAGTACTCTTCCAACTCACTGCTCCACCGTTCAGAGTAAAGACATACCTTAAAATGGATTTGCTATCATCTGAGTCTGATTGAAAACTAGAGTCAGAATATGCTTCTAGTTTAAGATCAAAACCACCATATACTAGAAAAATATCTTTAGTCCTTCTTAAGTACTTAAGAATATTTTTCACAGCTTTCCAATGATCCTCTTCTGGATCAGCTTGAAATCTACTTGCAATGCCTAAAGGCATAAGCAACATCAGGCCTTGTACATAACATGGCATACATTATTGATCCAACAGCCGAAGCATAAGGAATAGAACTCATTCTATTTTCTCTCTTCAGGTGTCTTTGGAGACATCTTTTTAGAGAGATGTATGCCTTGACTCATGGGTAAGTAACCTCTTTTACTCCCATCCATACTGAATCTTTTCAGTATTAAGTCAATGTACCTAGATTGGGACAAGCCTAGCATTCTCTTAGATCTATCTCTATAGATCTTTATTCCTAGTATATAGGATGCTTCTCCCAAATCTTTCATGAAAACTTATTTGATAGCCATAATTTGACTGATTGTAACATTGGGATATCATTCCCAATGAGGAGTATGTCATCTACATATACAGAACCAAGAAGACTATGGTTCTCCCACTAGTTTTCTTGTACACACATGGTTCATCCACATTCTTGATAAAACCAAACTCTTTTACTGTTACATCAAAATGGATGTTCCAACTCCTTGATGCTTGCTTTAATCCATAAATGGATCTCTTAAGCTTGCATACCTGATTTGGTCTCTCATTTGACTCAAATCCCTCTGGCTGTGACATATAGACCTCCTCCTCAAGGAAACCATTAAGGAAGGCAGTCTTTACATCCATTTGCCATATTTCATAGTCGTGGTATGCTGCTATGGCAAGCATAATCCGAATAGATTTGAGCATGGCAATAGGTGAAAATGTTTCATCATAATCAATCCCCTATTTTTGCCTAAAACCCTTAGCCACCAATCTGGCCTTATAGGTTTCAATTTGACCATCTGCTCCAATCTTTTTCTTAAAAATCCATTTGCATCCAATAGGATTTATATCCTCTGGTGCATCCACCAAAGTCCATACTTTGTTGGTGTGCATGGAGTTCCATTTCGGATTGCATGGCAGCTAGCCATTTGTCAGAGTCCTTACTTTTGACTGCTTCCGTATAGGTCAGAGGTTCATCATTCTCAATGACTTGGGCTTCATTGTTCTCAATAATGAACCCATACCTCATAGGTGTATGTTGTACTCTTTCAGACCTATGGATAGGAGTTATGTGTTCTAATTCTTTTATGTGATTATTTGGTTGAAAAATTTCTATTTGTTTTTCTTGAACTTCACTAAGTTCAATATTTCTGCCACTGCCCTTTTCTAGGATAAATTCTTTTTCCATGAAAATGGCATGCCTACTTACAAATACCTTTTGTTCAGTAGGATGGTAGAATAAATATCCTATACTATTTCTAGGATATCCTGATAAATAGACATCTATCTGATCTAGCATCAAGCTTATGTCCAAAATTTTTTTTGACATATGCTGGACAACCCCATATCTTAAGATACTTAAGATTAGGTTTCTTACTTCTCCATATCTCATATGGAGTACTAGATACAGATTTAGAAGGTACTCTATTCAAGATATAAATTGCAGTCTCCAGAGCATGACCCCAGAAAGAAATAGGTAATTCAGTGAAGCACATCATGGACCGTACCATATCTAATAAGGTACGATTTTTTCTTTCGGCTACACCATTTAATTGTGGTGTATAAGGAGGTGTCCATTCAGAGAGAATTTCTTTAACTTTAAGATAGTCTAAGAAACTCACTAGATAAGTATTCTCCTCCCCGATCAGATCGAAGGATTTTTATACATTGTCCAGTTTATTTTTTGACCATACTTTGATACTCTTTAAATTTATCAAAGGCTTCTGATTTGTGTTTCATAAGATACACATATCCAAACCTAGATAAATCATCAGTGAATGTTATAAAATAAGAGTATCCTCCTCTGGCTTGAGTTGTCATAGGACCACATACATCCGTATGTACAAGTCCTAATAACTCATTTGTCCTTTCTCCATGTCCACTAAATGGAGTCTTAGTCATTTTACCCATGAGACATGATTCATAAGTTCCTAATGATTCATAATCAAAAAGATCAAAGAACTTTTCTTTGTATAACTTGTTAATCCTAGCCTCACTAATATGACCTAATCGACAATGCCAAAGTAAAGTATTATTTATGTCATCTCTCTTACATTTTCTATTTTCATCAATATGAAATATATTGTCATCCAAACATAGAGTCAACAAACCATTGCTAAATATGCCAAAATAAATATTTTCATTAGAATATTTGATCGAGCAACCTTCGCTCGTTACATTAAGACTATAACCTTGTTTTAATAACAAGGGTATAGATATAATATTTCTAATGATCTTAGGCATATAATAATAATTTGTAAGCTCTAAGATCTTTCCATAAGGTAACTTCAATATATTTGTTCCTACAGCTTCTGCTTAGATAGACTCTCCTCCAGCACCATAGAGCTTGAAGTCACCTTTCTTCAAACTCTTAATTTTTTGCAGCCCCTACAAAGATTCGCAGATATGAAAATCACAGCCGATATCTAATACCCAAAAATTTAAAATGAAAGAATTTAATGATAATATAGTATGTATCTCATACATACCTTTTGATGCATTATTTGTACCAGACTTCATGGTTGCAAGGTAAGCCTTGCAATTTCTCTTCCAATGACCTATTTTGCCATAGTGAAAATAGGTCGTCTGTCCGAAGACCTTCTTCCCTTTTTTCTTCTTATTTATACCACCTTTAGGGTTCAATCTTTTCTTTGAACCCTTTTTGCCTGCCTTTTCTTGGAGATCCTATCCACCAGAAGAAGAGGAGCCTTATCCTTCTTGATATGGCTTTCTGCTATCTTGAGCATATTTAACAGCTCAAGCAAGAAAGAATTTAGTTTGTTCATATGATAGTTTACGATAAACTAAGAAAATGATTCTAGGGAGTGATTGCAGGATCAAATCCTGACTTAACTCTCCATCCATAACAAAACCTAATTGACTTAATCGAGTGATTAGGATCAATTACCATCAAAACATGATTTTGTATGGATGTTCCTTCTATCATTCTTGCATGAAATAATTGCTTAGATATCTCATATCTAGCAGTCCTACTATGCTCTCCATAAAGCTCTTTTAGATTGAGCAATATGGATTGAGTGTCCATGCCATCATGCTGCCTCTATAATTCATTACTCATAGAGGCAAGTATGATGCATTTGATAGTAAGAAAATCATTTTGCCACATCTTGTATGTGGACTTATCTTCATCTGTGGCATCATTTTCTAATGGCTTAGGATCAGGGGCATCAAGAATATAGGAGAGTTTTTCTTGACTGAGTACTATTTTTAGGTTTCTCAACCAGTCCACATAATTTTGACCAGTCAATTTATTTGAATCCAAAATTGAATGCAATGAAAGTGAAGAAGCCATTTAATCTACATAATAAAGAACAATACATAAGCAAACAACTCATGATGACAAACATAATTAAATTAGGACTTTAATTTAATTATGTCTCCCACTATTTAATCAAAAAATCATAACCCTCTAATTGATTTTCTTAGTGAGAATAAGATCCTAATTCCTTATAAAAGGTCTTGTGGTTGCACAACAAACCTGTTATAAGTTCAAAGGTAGGAAACTCTTTCCAATTGCATTTTATGCAACTCTCAAAAAAAAAAAAACTTTTGCCTCTAAAACATTAATAGCCTTGTGTTAGCACAACAAACTTTAATGTTTTAGTTTAAATAGAACCCTTCATTTCTATACAGTCAAAATGAAATATAACTACTTTTGTGGTTACACAATAAAGTAGTATATTCAAAATGCTGTAAGCATCTTCAATGCACTAGATTAATATTACATCATTCCCCATGATAGATCTTGTGGTTACACAACAAAACTAATATGGTTCTGGACATAATAAGAACCTAGTATGAAGGAAGGCCTTAATGTAGTGAATATAATACTAAGCATTGTCAATCTAGAATTAAATTAATCGAATCGGATTCAGGATAAGTGGAGAGAGAAGTGGGAGTCCCCCCGTTGCTTTCCTTAGACACCAATAAATTGGTCAGGTCAGATAATGGAACCAATTAAAAAATCACATTCTCTTTACCAATCATGAACCATTTTATCCTAGACACCGATTGATCAATTAAGACATCCCGACTGATTCAGCTATAGATTAATTACACTACAACTTAATATAATTTTAAAGAGGGATTTAAAAGGTCTCGATGCACATTCTGATTTAAATCAAACTAAATGCATAAAAGCATCAATTATGATAAATATATATATTAACATGTATAATTATTCTAGGACAATCATCATTACATAGTGAATACTTTCCACTATGTCAGGGCAACCTTTACAGAATAATATATACATCATAATCTTATTATGATAAATAAAAATATGATCTCATCATATAAATAACATGTTAATAAAAAGATTATATCATATTTTTCATTTATGCCATTATATTATAAGCAAAGTATTATATGATTTAACCTAATAAGGCTTGCTCTAATACCACTAATGGGAATGGTGTACAGGGCGAAAGCATAGATTTCAAAGCAAAATTATGAAATCATACAAACCAAACCCGAACCTTAGGACCACCTTATTAGTAATTAAATTATATAACATGCATTTGTAATATAAAAGAAAGTATTAGAATATACCTCTTATCACTAAACCCTGAATTGTTCCTAATTGCTAACAGCAGTCTGTCAGGGGTTCCAGTAGGTGCCCACGTGTTCACCCTTTAATGTTGATCCACACGGAGACTTGATCAAGGCACCAGCATCTCTAATTTATATAATTAAAATTTTAATAATAAAAATTTTAATTAAATAGGCAAGACCTTCCTTAGCTTTTATGTCACCTTCCTTGCCTCTCCTTATCTATCTTTCTTTTACCTTATCTTCTTAATTTTTTCTCCTAATCTCTTAGTCTTAAGATGACTTCTTATCCTTATAAGGATAAAGTTTGGACAAGAGAAGGAAAGAAAGAAAATTGGACAAAGAGGAAACTCTTGTCAGAAAGAAAGATCAATTTCACCCCTCCCGAACTCTTGGTGCGCACCATTATTTATAATGTACGTAAGGGTTCCAACACATTTTCTTTCACCCTTTCAAAATATTATCTTATGTCCCTTCAGCCAATCTCACATCTCAATAGATAATAACAACATGTAGACTTAGTCCAAGAGGTGCCTTAAAGTAGAAGGACTCTTGGACTAATTCTACGTAAGTTATTTATGAAGAGTTGCAGGCTTTCATTCTTGATGCCATCATTTTCATCCATTAGATCAGATAAAAAGGTCATCCATTGGCTTTAAAATGGGATGCCCATTCAGCAAGAAGGCATGGAGATAATCTTTGAACTGTCAAAGTCCCAAAGCACTTTGACTTGGTCCAAGAGGCACCAAGGAAGAGAGGGCGGTAAAGAGTCCAAGGCGGCGAGGAGTCTTGGGCGACCAAGAGTCCTGGGCAACAAAAATAAAAATAAAAATGGAGTTTTTTACCTACAGAAGGACTCTTTTGCGCCCCATATCTGATGTCCATGCCCATTTAAAAAAATATGCAACATGAGGAAAGAGGAAAAGTCAAAGAATGTAGGCGCCAACTTAATCCCACGCGCCAAAAACTCTTTGCGCATGAAAGACTTCCCATGTGCAAGAAAGAGACTCTTTGGCATGTGGGATTCTGCTATGTGATGCCCCAATTGAAGCTCAATCAGTCTAGGTTAATCCAATTTAAGACCAAATCCAATTTGGCTCAAATTGGTCCATAATTAGCCCAAATCGAAAGCCGATTCGAATCCAATTCGAATCTGGGTGCTAGGCTTTGCTACATATGCTAGCATGTTCATCTTGCAAACATGGTCTAATCCAATTAGATCCTTAATCAATTCTCTTAGTGTGTGACCCATTGGGTTCTACATCTAGCCAGCAGTGGGTCAGGGTATGATTTGACCTAATCAGGTTAGAACTCAACTAAATCGATTTAGGTCAAAACAAGCCTACCCAGTTTGACCAATTAGAACACTTTCTAATTTAATGATCGAATTAAAAATTTTAATTTGATCAAATCCACAAGACATGATTGATGTCTAGCAACATATCATGACTTTCTAGAAGATGTAAAATTTTGATGGAAATACCAAAAATACCTTTCAGTGGAAAGTTATCATGCAACTAGATCCTTCGATCACCCTGCATCCTGAATCTGACTCTGGGTATGGAAATATGTCAAACCCAATATCATATTCATTTCTATTTCAATCTTATGATGATGAATCATTTAATAAAACATTAGAAACCATTTCTAATTTTCATCATGCTTTGATCAAAGTCTTCCTGAATCATCATTTGTTTGAAGCAGGCTGGATGCTATTTTCTCTTATCAGGAGTGATCGATTTCATGTTAACCTACTCACAACCTTCATATATAATCTACCATGTCCAAATCATCCCATACATGACTGAGTCATTAATGAGTATGAACCAAAATATGGATTCATATATATAAGATTCTATGGTAGTTTCAGGTCAAAGGATTATATGCACAATTCCACTATGAGAACCATCTATTGACAAGTAGATAAGACTCTATTAGATATTCTGAACTTGAATCAATTCAGTGAACTCATTCTCTAATGAGCACCCACATCCTTTTATTAATGTCATACCCAAGTGGTTGTGAGATCAATCACCCTCTCAATTAAGCATACAAAAAATGTGCTAGTCCTACCGAAAACATTGATCCCCAACTCAATGTTCCATCGATCAGAAATATTTAAATTAGGGTTTTAAGGATTTAGGTCTCACTGGTATGATCTCATCATAATCCTAAAACCATAGCCTTAATTTATGGGGTTCATCATAATCTTAAATAAATAATAAGATACTGCATATGATGAAATAAATGCTTTTATTTATTCTAAAATGTTATTACATGAGTTTGGAAGACAAAGAACAGCCCAAAATTAAATTTTTGATTGGCTTGAGGGCATATACCTTTTAGTCTTCTGGAATGTAGAAATAATATCCTAATGACTCTTTAGGATATCCTATGAATCGAGCTCTAAAGGATCTATAGTCTAACTTGTCCGCTTATTGTCTTTTGACATGAGCCGGACAATCCTAAATTTTGAGATGACTCAGACTTGGTTTCTTACTGTACCATATCTCATACGGTGTGGTAGGAATAGTTTTAGAAGAAATTCTATTCCATAAATATATAGCAGTTAACAAACTATGTCTCGAAAGAAAATTAGGAATGTTTGTGAAGCACATCATAGATTGGACCATATCCAATAGGGTCTGATTCCTCTGTTCTGAAATCTCGTTGAGTTGAGGTATTTCAGATGCAGTCCATTGAGTGAATATGCCATTTTGCTTGAGATAGTCTAGGAATTTTCGACTAAGGTATTCACCTCCTCGATTCGATCGATGAATCTTAATGGATTTTTTAATTTGCTTTTCAACTTCATGTCTGAATTCCTTGAACTTTTCAAAGGCTTCAGACTTGTGTCACATAAGATACACATATCTATACCAAGATAAATCATCGATAAAGATTATGAAGTAGTCAAAGTTGCCTCTAACCGACACATCAAATGGGCCGCACACATCAGTATGTACTAGGATAGGTAGATCCGTGGCCCTTTCCCCATGTCCTACAAAAGGGAGCTTAGTCATTTTGCCATGAAGACATGATTCATAAATTGGATATGACTTGGAAGTCAACGGACTCAGTAGTCCAATTTTCTTCAATTTGTTAATCCTATCTTCTGCTATATGTCCTAGCCTTAAGTGCCATAGATACCTATCGTTTGGATTATCCCGAGATCATTTTGATCTTATGGCATTCACATTTTGCTCGATATTAAAGATAGATACATCAATATGTAACTAGTAGAGCCTGTTAATAAGAAAACCACTTGCAATTTTATTTCTTTTATAAAGAATATTACAATGGTCCTTAAGAAAACTAATTACATAGCCTTCTTGTGCTAAACATGAAATAAAAATCAAATTACTACTTGCAGCAGGCACATGATAATAATCCCTAAGTACTAAATCTAAGCCAGACAGTAGTCGAAGAGGATAGGTTCCCATGGCTACATCAGCAACCCTTTCTCCATTTTTGATGCATAGGATCATCTCACCAACCCTCAACCTCCTGCTATCCTCAAGACCCTGCATGGAAGTGCACAAATGAGCACTAGAACCAGAGTCAAGCATCCAATTGGATGCAGAAGAAATTGCAAGGTTAGATTCAATAACGAGCATACCTCTAGAAGAACCTGTCTCTTTCTTATTCTTCAGGATGGTAAGGTATGTAGGGTAGTTTCGCTTCCAATGGCCATCAGTATTATAATGGAAAAACTTTCTTTTGTTAGTGGCCTTCTGCTTCAGCTCTACCTTCTTTTTCTTTTTTCCTTCCACCTTCTGCATTTTCACAGACTTCTTCTTCTTTCCAAAAAACTCTCTTTTGGAAGAAGTCCATTCCATAGCAAGTACTAAGCCTTTAGAACCTTTCATAGAAAGCTTAGCTGTAACCAACATATTCATAAGCTCAGCCAAAGTATTCTAAAGTTTATGCATATGGTAGATCATGATGAACTACCCATACGCATCAGTCAAGGATTGTAGAATTATATCATTTTGCAGATCTGATCTAACTTCACTCCGAGCTTCTCAAGCTCTTCTAAATCCTTGATCATCATCAGACAATGATCTTGAACTGATTGCCTATCATGCATTTTAGCCTTAAACAGTCATTTAGTGACCTGATATTTGGCTGCGTGACTCTATCCATCAAACAACTCTTGTAGGTGAGCCAACATTTGGTAGGCAATTTGGATATCTTCATATTGATACTGAAGTTCATTAGACATCGTGCCCAACATGTAGTATTTGGCCTTATTATCTTCATCCATCCATTTATCAAGAGATGCTCTCTATTCAGCAGATGGATGAGCTAGTTAGGTGGAGGGATCCTGGTCCAATACATGAGTCAACTTCTCAGAATCCAAAATAATTTTGAAGTTCCAAAGCCAATCCTTGTAATTAGGTTCTGTCAGTCTATGGGTGTCCAAGATACGGGCTAGTGGGTTGGACGCAGATATTTTCCTTTTTTCTGTATAGTGTCAAAATTTTTAGTTAGATTTTGTAATTAAGACTTGACTAATTTATTTAGAAATTTAATTTTTAAATAAATTAGCTTCCACTATTTTTTTGAATCCCTACACTCCCTTTGTAGAGATGCAAAAATCTCCATGATTACTGATTTTTAGTGGGTGGTGCAGTCCCACAAACTGATTCATCACCTCACCTAACAATTATTCGTGATAGATTAGCCAATGAGTAAACAACTCTTGTTCAATGATTCTCTAATTATGGTGCACCCAGACTTGGTCTCTAATTCATGAATCTCACCATGCCCAGAATTATGATCCATTCCTTAGTTAAGTCAGATCCACCATTTGCATAGATTGGATTCGTAATTGGATCTCTCATCGTATCCAAAATATTGAGCCTAATCCATCCTCTAGCCCATAGCATCCAATGCCTAATAGACATGGTTGCATCTTCTCGGTGCAACTGAACCACTATGACCAGCTGAGAATAATGAACCCCAGAAAGAGCCCGCACATCTACAATGATGGAACACCTTATACTTAATCTTTTCTTAGGGAGATTTGATTTAGGTCTCTTTAAATTTGACTTGATATAGCCATAACCATTATGACTAACCTAGTGGCATGGGTTAGCTCAGATTGTTAGCCACCATAGATCAGAACTGAGCTGACAAATATGGCTAGGTAAGTGAGATCGGTGGAAGGGATATGCCATCGACTCAACAAGAATGCATTCGAGTCGAGTAGCTCCCACTTAAAAACCAATTGGTCGTATCTGCCAAATTTACCTTAGACACCAAATTATTAAGCCAAAATCAATCGGGTTAGCCTACAATCTAGAATCTAACCACTGAGCCTAATTAGATCTTAACTTGATCAATCAGTCATGTGACTCGACCTTGACCTAGACATAATCCTATTAGGCTGGTCAATTTAAGCACTCTTGATCCCATCTAACCAACTCTTAATTCGGTTTGATCAACCGCTAGACCTAATTGAGCTACCCAAGCCCGAACCTAATTTTATGAATATATCTTAGATCTAAAAATCCTCAATTTTAAATCTAATATATTTCATAATCTTAATTCTTAATTAAGTTTAGGATTCATAAATAAAACATGTATATAAAATCCTAAGATTTTAGGATCTAAGGTTTTGCAAATAATAAGTTTTAGATTTCTGATTTATGACGAACACGCAGCACCCCTACACATCATAAGAACACCCCATCGAATGAAAAGAGAGGGCCTTTAAATCCTACTTCATTCATATGATCGGACGACCAAGGAGAACGTCTTAATCAAAAACATGATAAATCTACAAAACTAGTTAGATCTACATCATATATCACATATATAAAAAATTAATCTAACTAAATCATGTTCTGCATACATCTCATGTATCATATAATGCATATTTTTAGATCTAAATTATCTCATAAATATCTAAAAAATAAGATTTAAATTGATCATATCAAATTAAAATTTATTCTAGATAATTTTGTAGAACTATTCTACAACTAGTCTAAACATGCATCTATCATATCTTATATGAATAAATTAAATAAATTTATTTCCTATTTTATAGATCTAATTATAATATTTATAATATAAAAAAATAATAAATAAATAAATCTAAAAATTATAATTAATTAAACTAAAATTATGATCATGTTAGACTACACATAGAATAATTCTATTCCTAATCTAGTCATGCATCTCATACATCTTAGATCTAGATTTATTTAATTTTTAATTTTTTAATTTTAGATCTAATCTCATCTCATGTGATATCTAAAGTCATCTAATTATTAGATAAAAAAATAAATTAAAATTAGATCTAATAAATTTTGAAAACTGGCTCTGATACCAGTTGAAGGAAAAATCCTTATTTTTTGGGTCAGATTCGTTCAGATCTGATTGAATCAAGAAAAATATTTTAAATTTTTTTCTCTAAGATCTTAATTTAATATGAGACTCCTCAAATCTAATCTTATTAATCTGATAAAATAAAATTAAATAAAAATTAAATTAAATCTAATTTAATTATATCTTTATTTTGGATAATCCAATTATCCTATGATGATCTTGATGTTTGCCTAAGGTTCTGGACGTAGCCATGCAAGCACCTAGCCTCTACCAGTATCCACTCGGATAGGATCTAGAGATCTTCTCCTTCTCAATCAATTTTTCAAAAATTAGATCTAGATCTGATCTTGAAGATCTTCAAAAACTCTTTTGAAGAATAATCGTTATCTCTTGCTGCAGTGCTGCCTTCTTCCTTTTCTATCATCTTTTGCTTGCTTGGATCGCACCTAACTCATGCCCAAAATCTCTTGGGCATGGAGAGGAGAGAGAAGTCTAGATGGTGGCATGGAGAAGGAGGGAGAAAAGCTTTGTGGCATGGGCTAAAGTAGAAGCTCTCAATTCTAGGCATAGACAGGGTTTATATACATTCTGTTGCGCCATGCAATAACACATCATCCCGACCAATCATGGCCCTTCGTGCAATCAGATCTAAATCTGATTAGGGGGATGATATCATCTGATCAAATCAGATTAGAGTTTCTCAAAACTCTCCTTAGATGGTGCCAAGACTGGGTCAAACAAGTCTTCTTGGCGCCATCTAGGTTGATTCCCTGAAGCAACTGGAGTCCTATCTATATGGAATTCCAAACCTTATCCACATGGGATGCATGCCTTCCTAGGTGTGCACCCCTTATCTATCTGATTTTTAGCAGAGAGACAAAGGTCAAGGTTCTCTCCTATGGGTGCATGACACATGGGAAGATGTCTAAGTGTCAAAGGTCAACATTTGACCAAAGTCCAAAGACAAGATTTAGCAGGAGATGAAAAATGATAGGTGTTGTCTCTAATTTATCTCATAAATTAAGATAATCATTTTCTAACCTGGACATGCTCTAGTCAGACCAAATAATGATTCCTAAGTGAGCCCAAACATATTTGGCTCAGTCGAGATAAGTTTTAATGATTGTTAAAGGAGAACATTAGGCTCAATCTTGTGCTAGCACGATTTTCTTGAACCTAATTGAATCTTATTCAAATCAATTGAACTAGATTAATCTAATTGATGATATCCAGATCCAAATCCTTATTTGTATGATCCAGATAAGTTCAGTTTCGTATGGTAATGGGATATGTCATGATCTCTATCATCGACATCATCGAAACACCTTCGATGGATTAGAACTTTTCTAATTCAGACAACTAGTATGATCGATCATCCAAATCATTCTAATTGCTCCTAAAATCCACTGGCGACACCTAGCAGCATTGAAGGGAAAAACCTATTTTCCAAGTTAGGTTCGTTCAAATCTGATTTGATCAAGAGAAATATTTCAAAAATTTTCCTCTTAGATCTAAATTAGATTTGATATTTTTTAGATCTGATTTGATGGATCTAATAAAATAAAATAAATTAAATTAAATTAGATTTAATGTATATGTTGTTCTTGTGTAATCTTAGTATCCTATGATGATCTTGCTGATTGTCTGAGGTTCTGGATGTAGCTATGCAATCGGCTGGCCTCTATCGGTATCCGCTCGAACAGGATTTGGATATCTCCTCCTTCTCAATCTTTCCTCCAAAGATCAAATTTGGATATGATCTTGAAGGTCTTCAAAATAACTTTTGAAGATCTGATGTCGTCTCTTGCAAGAGTGCTGTCTTCTTCCTTTCTTGTCTCCTTTCTTTTGCCTGGATCACACCAAACTGAAGCCCAAAGCCCTTTGGGCATGGAGAGGAGAGAGAGGATCAGAGGTAGGCATGGAGGAGAGTGGGAGATGGCTATATGGCATGGGCAAGGGGAGAACCTCTCTAAACCTAGGCGTAGATAGGGTTCATATAGACCCTGCTGTACCATGTAGTGCCACATCATCCCGGCCAATCATGTTTCTTCATGCAATCAGATCTAAATTTCATTGGTGGGATGATATCACTTGATCTAATTAGATGAGAGCCCCTCTCCAACAACCTTAGGTGGCATAAGGACTGGTCAAAGTAGAGTCTTAGGTGCCACCTAAGTTTATTCCATGAAGCAACCAGGAGTCCCATCTATATGGGACTCCAGACGCCATTATCCTTTGGTGCATGCCTCCCTAGGCATGCGCCCCCTCCTTTTCTTTTTCTAGTAAGGGGACAAACCCCCATCTACTCTCCTATGGGTGCATGACACATGGGCAGATGTCTAAGTGTCAAAAGTCAACGTTTGACTAAAGTCAAAAGTCAAGAATTAGCAGATGACGGAAAATGATAGGTGTTGTCTCAAATGTATCTCATAAATTAAGACAATCCTTTCTGACCTAGACAAGCTCTAGTTAGATCAAGTAAAGGTACCTAAGTGAGCCCAAACATATTTGGCTCAGTTGAGACAACATTTAATAATTGTTGAAGGAGAACTTTAGGCTCAATCATGTGCTAGCAAGATTTTTTTGAACCTAATTAAATCTAATTCAAATCAATTGAACTGGATTAGTCCAATTGATGTTATCCAGATCCAAATTCTTGTTTATGTGACTCAGTTAGGTTCAATTCTATATGATAATGGGATATGTCATGTATCATCGACATCATCGAAACACCTTTCGATGGATCAAAACTTTTTTGATTCAGACAACTAGAATGATCAATCATCCAGATTATTCTAATTGCTCCCAAAATCACCAATGACACCTAGCAATATAAGGTGGCAATCCATCAGAACTAAAAATGAACCTCTTGGTATAGTTACATGTGTGATTAAGTTCTTCTATCTTGAGCTCCGATCGGTTTAGGATTAAGGTGAACTCGTCAAACCTTAATTTTCATCATATGAATTAATCATTTGATTCAAGTTTGATGTGAAAACCTTAATAGAAACTCTTTCTATCATTTCACTCTGTCATGGCCATGGGCTTATGGACTTGATTCTCGTGATCATCATAGGGCCGCTCCTGATCTACCAAGGTAGATTGATTTTCTCTTGGTGTAATCCAATTCCTACAACGAACATGCTATAGCCAACATACACCTCAGGGTTCTGGATGGCTAGGAGACCTAATCATAGTGTAGTCAAACTATAACATCCTCAAGGTAAACTGTCGATGCACCTCAGGTCAAAGAACCAGATACACCACTATAGCTTCGAGCCAGTCATCGACGAGAAGGTAGACTTTCTTATGACTGCTCAAGATGGTCACGCTCAGTTCCCTCATTCTCTAATGAGTACTTGTACTTACGCTCTTAGTATTTCTAAACCATAGACTCAAGACTCATCTACTATAAATAAGCGATTGTACACCAACCTTTTGGATCAATCTCCATTCTCATGATGATCCTACGATCGGGAGCATTTTATGAGTTAATAATAAAAATTCATGTCTTAAATTTTCAACTCTTGAAAATAAGAATTATCATTACCATTAACTCAATGGATGTATCACAGACACTACATACACATTGTGATAGAAGATAATTCATTTTATTATTTATAGTCAAAATTATAATTTTATCGTTGGAAGTGTATAACAAGTGTCAACCAATTCTGAATTCTAGGGCACACATATCAAACAAGCATATGATGGGAACCCATCAGAACTAAAAGCGAATCTCTCGGTGTAGTTACCTATGTGATTAAGTTTCTCTATCTTAAGCCCCGATCAGATTAGGGTTAAGGTGATCTCGTCAAACCCTAATTTTCGTCATATGAGTTAATCATTCGATTCAAGTCTAATGTGAAAATTCTAATAGAAACTCTTTCTATTATTTCACTCAGCCATGGCTATGGGCTTATGGACTTGATTCTCATGATCATTATAGGGCTGCTCCTCTTCTTCTAAGGTAGATAGATCTCCTATTGGTGCAATCCAATTCCTACAATGAACATGCTATAGCCAACATACACCTCAGGATTTTGAATGGCTAGGAGATCGAGTTATGGTGTAGTCAAACTATAACACCCTCGAGGTAAACATCGATGCACCTCAGGTCAAAGAATCAGACACACCATTGCAGCTTCAAGCAAGTCATCGATGAGAAGGTAGACTTCCTTAGGACTGCTCGAGGTGGTCACGCTCAGTACCCTCGTTCTCTAACAAGTATTTGTACTCTTACTCCGATGTCTCTACACCATAGACTTAAGACTCATCTATCCTAAAGAAGCGATCGTATACCAATCTTTTGGATGAATCACCATCCTCATGATGATCCTATGGTCGAAAGCATTTTATGAGTTAATAATGAAAATTCATATCTTAAATTTTCAACTCTTGAAAATATGAACTATCATTACCATTAACTCAAGTAATGTATCACAGACACTTTCAAATATACATTATGATAGCAAATAATATATTTTATTATTTATAGTCAAAATTATAATTTTATTCTTAGAAGTGTATTACAAGTGTCAGCCAATCTGGCTTCTAGGGCACACATATCTAACATAAAGGAGTCCAGCTGAAGGAGAAGTTTGGAAGACTCGCGATCGGGGAAGGTCGACTGGAGGAATGTTGAAAGGAGCATGCTTGAGATGAAGGAGTCTGATTGAAGGAATTTGGCTGATGGAGAAGTTGCGATTGAAGTTCTTCTATGATTACAAGCTACATTTGGCTGAACATCAGGCCGAACTTCGGCGAGAGCAGGGTTTACCCCCAATAGACGGTTTTGGTTTCAAAAATTCTATCCCAGAAAAGGGGTCGACACTTACCGAAAAAGGGTCGACATCTTAGAAGGGATTGACACCAATAAAACTAGGGTTGACACTTTCAAGAACTATTTCAGATAGCTTTTTAGCCCATAGGTCACCACCTACTAAATTTAAGATCGACTCCTTGATGCAAAAATAGTTCAGTGAGTTTCTAATAAGAGGAATTTAATCAAATTGAGATCAAAATGATATTCAATCAATTTAGAGGGTCAAAAATGATATTCAAACTAAATTTGAGAATCAAGGATTTGGCCAATTTGAGGTATGAGAAATAATTAATTTTGAAGAATCAAGAAGGAAAAATCTAGATATAAGCTCTATATGTTTAGTTTCAACTAGAAAAGTTTTAAATCCTTAGAGATAAAACTAAGATGCATTGCATCATAAAGTACATAAGTTTTATGAAAGGATGTTTTATCTTCAAATATTTATTTTATGTAAATTTTTAGAGTAAATTTGATAATTTAGCATCTTATGGGGGGATTATTTCATTTACAATCTTTTACAATCAAAGACATTTATAGCTAATTAAGCTTATACTGATTTAAATTTCTCTAATATAATTGATATGAAAAATCTTAAATATTATGCTAAATTTTAAAATACTTTTATTTTGTTCATAATATGATATATAAAGGAGAGCATATTAATCATTAAAAATCAAAGCATTCAAGTCATAGTATATATCAAAATTAATCAATTATACTAATATATGAGAACATCGAAAAGTATCTCAAGCAAGGATATAGAATTATATTGATAGATCTTTAGAAACAATAAAATCAATCAAAATAACTTTGATAAACATTAATGGTATGATGTCATGAAAGTTTCGATTTTACCAGCATCATCACCCATCCAAGTCCATTCCTAAGGCATCCAACCATAAGAATTTTCTCATTTCATTCCATTGGATTCTTGGCATACTTGCAAAATTACTTTATAATTTTCTGTATCCAAACTATCTTGGGTCTATAAGAGTTGATGTTCAAGGATTCTTATGGAATCCAAATTTGTTTACTCAAAGTTTGGTCAATTCTTTTAAAATTACATTCTAAAATTTTATGGCCAATTTGATTACATTTAAAGCACTTAATAGTATGATCTTTACTTGAAGCTCTTATCATAATATTTTTAGTATTTTATTATTTTCTTAAAATATTAAAATCAAGTTTCTATTTTATTGAAAATAGCTCCATTAGTTCTTGTAATAGATTGGAGATTTTAAAATCTAGTGGTAAACCTTTTAGTGATAGGTTTCAAAACTTTAATCTCTCTTCTTAATTTTTCATTTTCTCTCAAGAGCTCTTTCTTTTTATTAAAAAGATTTTCATTTTCTTTTAGGAAGGATCTTAAAATATTATTTTTTTTAGGCTCAATATTTTCTTCAACTAAAGAACTTTTAGATTTAATCCATTCTTCATTTCTTTTAGCTAAAGAATTCTTTTCTTCCATTAGATTAAGATTTATCTTTTTAAGTTTCTTATTTTTTTGTCTTAATTTTTTAAATTCATGCATTAATCCATTAAAAGGATTAAGTAATTCATCAAAAGTAAAATTGGATGAGTTTTCAAAATTTACCTCATCTTCCATAGCCATGAGGCAAAGGTTTGCATTTTCTTCTTCCTCATTTGAGCTTGACATGTCACCACTTTTCCAAATTCATAGTAATGCACTCTTCTTCATATTTTTGGGATGCATTTGGTGGCTAGTGATAATTTTCTTTTCTTCTTTCTTCTTTTTCTTTATATCTTTCTTCATGAAGAACTTGAATTTTCTTGAAAGTAGTACCATGTCCTCATTATCTTCTTCTTCATCTTTCTCTTATTCATCACTTTCTTGAAAATTGATAGTAGACTTGAAGGTGATGGTCTTCATTTTTCTTGGCTCCTCTTCTTCTTCCTTTTGAACCATATGCATCTCATGGGTTATAAGGGATTCCATGTGCTCCTCTAACGATAGTTTCATGAGATCCTTCGCTTCTTGTATTAGCATCACCTTAGCTTTCCATTCCTTAGGCAGAGACCTAAGCACCTTGCAAACAAGATCATAGTTAGAAGAGGTTTTGCCAAGGTTATTAAGAGCATTAGTAGTTTCAATGAATTTGATGAATATATTGAAAATAGACTCATATTTTTTTTATTTTGAATATTTTATATTTGTGAACAAGCAAGTTAATTTTAGATTCTTTGACTTGACTTGATTTTTCATGAGTTATTTTTAATATATCCTAAATTTCTTTAGCCGATGGGAAGATAATATTCTATTAAACTCATGCACATCTAAGGAAAATAAAATACATTGATGGATTTTGCACTCAATTGAGCCATCCTTTTATCAAATTGATCCCATTCCTTTTTCGGCTTAGGAAGAGTCATACTATTTATAGTTATTATGGGTGTGTGATGTCCTCTAGTTATGATTTTTCATAAATCATAGTCTAGAACTTGTATAAAAATTCTCATTTTAATTTTCCAAAAGGTGTTGTTAGTGCTATCAAATAGTGATGGTCTAGAAGTGGATTGGCTCTCAACAAATAAAATATTACTTGGGGTTGTTATTGATTTTTTGTCTTTTGACCATTAAATCAACAAATAATATTAGAGCACCTACACTGATACCACTTGTTGCCTAGAGATAGCAACTCAAGAGGGAGGGAGGGGGGTGAATTGGATTTTTGTAAAATCTTAGCCAAATTTAAATTATAAGTCAATTAAGTACTCCAAATTAAACTAATTTGAGTATTTGTGGTGAATATATAAAGTGTAGCAGTGGGATATAAGTAAATAAAGTAAATAAGAAATGCAAGAATGAAAAGCTAAAAATTAAAGTATACCACAAACACAAATAATTTATAGTGATTTAGAGCAACCTACTCCTACGTCCACTCTCCAAACTATCCCCTTAGAAATTTCACTATAATCCTTGGATTATAGTATATTTGTTTTAACCCAGAATCATAAATAAATCCTGTTGGTTTTGCTGGGCTTACCAACCATAACCTTACACTGATAGTTTTCGAGGTTCACTATCAACCTATTCGATTTTAATCTAGGAGCACCAATCATAACCTTTACAATGTCTAATTACTGGCTTGGACCGGCCGACATCCAAAGTTTCTTTTCTCTAAAGAAACTTATAAAAAAAATAATAGAAAGTATAAAAATTTGGCATAAAATAAAAAGAAAAAGAACTCTTTTGAAGATTGAAGGACAAGCTGAATAATAGCTCTTAAAGCTTTGTATTTTCTACTTTGAAGGCTGAGAGAAAGCTTGAATGATTGAGAATGATCACACTTAGAATCTTTCCAAATTTGAAGCACAAAGTCCTCCTTTTCTCTATTTTTCTTTTGATATTGAATGAACCTTACCAATTTGAATATTTTTTTCCTTTTATTCCTTAATCTCTTATTCTAAAATATTTTTCTTACTCTTTTTATATTTGAAAGTTGCTTAAGAGTGAGTTTTGGCCATTAGAAGGCTTGGACTAGCCATTAGAGTGTAGAAGTTTTTATTGAAAAGTATAAAAATCCAGCCATTGTAGTCTATCTCGTGCTTTAGGGTCGACTCCATTTTCCTTGGGGTCGACACTTTTTACTCTAGGATTGACACTTTCTAGGCTTCAAAAAATTTCTACTTTCTATCTTTTGTTCTGTATAATAGAGGTTGACATAGAGATCATCCTCTGGCATAGGGATTGACCTAGGAATCGTCCCTTCTACGTGCTAATGCATGCCAACAAGCTGAGGTTGACATCTAGCCTTCTTGAACTTTGAAATCTTCACCTTTTACTTCCTTTCTACTAAAAAATGTGTTCTAAATCTAATCATTAGCCTGTTGATGGTAAAGCTCATCTTATAAATATAAAAAATTTATGATGAATAAAATATTTATTCTAGCTTTTTCATCATAAATATATAACTTTTTAGAACTATGTTGTGATGAAGTTCTTAGGACTATTTAGATTTGATAAAGAGAGAATTTATCATTTAGTCCATAAAATAGTTCATGACCAAATGATATATTATTACCTAGGATGATAATGTTTATCGAGTATAGATCGTTGTGTGCCATATGGATTGGTTATCCTCTTAACAAAGGAGTATGAAGATACTAGTATGGCATGTAGATGAGATGTGTGGGTACATCATCACTGAATGTGACCAACTCTAGAGCATTCTGCTATCAAAAAAATGCTCTAATGGGATATGAGTATAAGTATCCCTCAGACCTAAGATCATCATAGTGACTTGCAAGCAACTCACTATACTTTGGTGTCAGACTACCTAAATTTTTAATGCAATGATAGAAGATTTTAGGACATAATCAAGTACTTATGAAGTCGATGCGTGATCAAGATGGGACTGACTAATCCTAATTTCAGGAGTTGTGATTGAATTATATTTTTAATTTAGCAAACCCTTGGCCAGGGTAGTTCTTGTGAAGAGTCACAGGACTTATTGCTTAGAAACACATTATGGATGCACTTTTCTAAGATTGACAATTTAACCATAAGTCATCCTAGACACAAAGGTCAAAGGGATAAATTATATAAAAACTATATTCATATGGATTCTAGAATGTTATTTTATATATATTCGACCTATCCATCCATCGGGTACCATTGCTAGATAGTCATTGAAGAAAAAATCCTATTTTTTTGCCATAGGATCATTCAAATCTGATCAGATCTGAATAAAAATCCTATTTTTTTGCCATAGGATCATTCAAATCCTATTTTTTAATTTGATCCAATTAGATCTAAGAGTTCTCAGATCTAATCCCAATGATCTAATATTAAATATAAAATCAAAATTATATAAGATATTATTTTAGTACTTGATTGCATAATTTGATTATCCTATTGATGATCCTGATACTCCTGAGGTTCTGGATCGAGCCATGCACATGCCTGACCTCTACCAGAGTCCACTCGGGCTGGATCTAAAGGTACTCTCCTTCTAGATCTGATCTCCAAAAATCAGATCTTAAGTTCTTTTGTAGATCCTTCAAAACAACTTTTGGAAGATGCATGTTCATCTCACGAACTAGTTGTATCTTTTCCTAAACTTTTTGCCAATGGAACTTGGATCTTCTCTCGCTGCTTTGCCCAACCACTTGTGCATGGAGAAGAGGAAGAGGAGGAAGATGAGGGGGCATGGAAATGAATAAAATGGTAGGGCTTTGCCATATGTAATTCAGATGCACAATAGGTTTGCGTAGGGCCCTTTAAATAGACCAAACATAGAGTCCCTTTGCTTGCAACTTTGAACAAGTCAAACAAGACATGCAAAAGGACTCCTTATCATATCTCCATGCCCCACCCTCTTATTTTCATGATTTTGTCACACAAAATCTAGATAGAAATGTTGTGGAGAATAGGGAGAATGTTTGGGTAGCGCAAGCAACTCATCTCCAAAGACTTTGATCTCATCAAGTCAATTTAACCTAGTCAAATCTAATTTGATTGGGTCAAAGCTTTTATCCACTTGGGATGCACGCCTATAGGGACATGCATCCTCTCCATGTCATAAAAAAAGTTTGGGGGCATGCGCCCCTAGAAATTCTCCAGGGGGCGCACGCTCCCGGTCCCTTCTTTCTTACAACAGGGTCAACCTTTGACCCTTGTGTGAAACAAAAAATGATAGGTAATAGAAATTGGTAGGTGTTGTATTAAAATCATCTAATGAATTAAGACAACCATTTTCTAACCTAGACAAGCTTCAGTTAGGATTTTAGAGTGAGTGAAACTCATCCAAGATGAACCATAAGGACTAGAGAAGGAGAATGTTAGGCTCAATCATGTGCTAGCATGATTTTCTTAAATCTAATTAGATCTAATCCAAATCAATCAAACTAGATTAGCCTAATTGATGACATCCAGACTCAAATTCTTATTTGTGTGACCTAGTTAGGTTCAGTTATGTATGGTAACGGAACATGTCACGATCTCCATCATTGATATCATCGAAACATCTTTTGATGGATCAAAACTCTTCTGATTCACCCAATTAAAATTATCAATCATCAAGATAATTCTAATTGATCCTAAAATCCATCAGTGATACCTAGTAGTATATGGTGGCAACCCATTAGAATCAAATACGAATCTCTCAATGCAGCTACTTGTGTGATTTGGTTCTTCTATCATGAGCCCCAATGAGATTAGGGTTAAGGTGAACTCGTCAAACCCTACACCCATCATATGAATGAATCATTCGATTCGAGTTCGATGTAAAATCCTAATAAAAACTTCTTTCTATTAGATTCATACTGCCATAGCCATGGGTTTTAGAACTCGATCTTAGGACTACTCCTCTACCGAGATTGATAGATCCCATCTTGGTGTGATCCAATTCCTACAATAAACCTGCTATAGCCAACATATACCTCAAGATTCTGAATAACTAGAAGATCGAGTTATGGTATAGTCAAACTATAACACCCCCAAGATGAACTACCAATGCACCTCAGATTAAAGAACCGACAAACGACTATAGCATCAAGCTAGTCATCGACGAGAAGGTAGACTCCCTTATGACTGCTTGAGATGGTCATGCTCAGTGCCCTTGTTCTCAATAAGTATCTATTCTCTCACTTTGGTGTCTCCACACCATAGACTCAAGGCTCATCTATCATACGAAAGTGACCATACACCGATCTTCTAGATTGATCACCATCGCCATGATGATTCTTCAATCGAAAGTAGTTTATGAGTAAATTATGATAACACATGCCTTAAATTATTAACTCTTGAGAAAATGTGTTATCATGCCTATTAACTCTATTGCTGCAGAATCTGATTGATGCTGGATCAAGCTGGAGTTAAGAAAGAAGAGGTCGCCGTCGATGACCTACAAAATAAAGTTTCATCTGGAGTCGATGGTGGTGGCTCTGGTAGGATCCTCCGATGATCAAATCAACTCTTCTGACCAATAGGAATGGAGTACTCAAGAAAGAATTAAGCAGAGTTTTAGGAAGGAGAAGAGAGCTTAGAGAAAATGTATCTAGAGGGTCTCTTTTTATAGACAAAATCTGGAGCAGACTGATAGATGATAGTCATAACCATTCGATCGTGGGATGCTTGAGGCTACGTGAAATTTATTATGGAGAGATGTCACCCATAGTAGACTGATAATGACAGTCGTAACCATTCGGTAATGGAGTCGCTTATAGCAGATGATAAATAACAATCGTAACCATCCGGTAGTGGGTCGCTCGGGGCCACGTGAAGTTTGTTATGGAGAGAGGTGTTCGTTATCGTGATGTTTCCATTCATTGAGATTTAATAGTCAAAGTATGGAGAAAGCAGGCATTGGTTGGGAAAGTGTTTTGACATATATCAATTCTAGAAGAGTTTGAACTTCTAAAGAAAATATGACTAGAGAGGATCATCCAAGAGAAATACTACTTAAAATTTGGAAGTAATCCACTGAAAGAATCTACATGGAGTTTGACTAATGGAGAAGTCTAGAAGAAATTTGGCTCTTGGAGGAATTCGACTGAAAGAGAAGATCGAAAGGAGTTTGGCTCCTAGAGGAATCTGACTGAAAGAGATGTTCGAAAGAAGTTCGGCTCCTAGAGGAATTCGATTAAAGGAGAAGTCTAGAAGGAGTTCGACTCTTGGAGGAATCTGACTGAAGGAGAAGTTTGGAAGGAGTTCTACTGTTGAAGAAGTCTAAGAGGGGTTTGGCCACTGGAGAAAAAATTTCCAATCGAAGTTCTTTTGTGATTAGCAGTTACATTAGGCTAAGGATCAAACTGGACATCAACGAGAGCAGGGTTTATATCCAATAATAGTCCCTCCATACTTGAGTTTGAAATTCGAAGGAAGGAAGTACAAAAAAGATGATTGTCAAAGTTTTTTTTGGGATCTACACCCATTGAAGTTGAAGCTTGGGAGAGATCTTATCTTCGATTGAAGTTGAAGCTCGGAGAGATCTTATCTTTGATTGAGGTTGAAGCTTGGGGGAGATCATATCTCCATCCAAGGTTGAAGAAGATCCTATCTTCTGTTGAGGTTGAAGCTCAGAGGAGATCTTATCTTCAGTCGAGATTGAAGAAGATCCTATCTTCTGTTGATGTTGAGGCTCGGGAAGATCTTATCTTCGATTGACATTGAAGCTTGGGGGAGATCTTATCTCCAGCCAAGATTGAAGGAGATCCTATCTTCTATTGAGGTTGAAGCTCGGGAAAGATCTTATCTCCAGTCGGTGTTGAAGGAGATCCTATCTTCTATTAAAGTTGAGGCTCGAGGGAGATCTTATCTCCAGCTGAGGTTGAAGGAGATTCTATCTTCTGTTGAAGTTCAGGCTCGGGGAAGATCTTAGCTCAAGTCAAGATTGTAGGAGATCCTATCTTCTGTTGAAGTTAAAGCTCAAGGGAGATCTTATTTCCAGCCGAGGTTGAAACATAGGACAGATCTAATCTCCTGTTGAGGTTGAAGCTTGGGAGAGATCTTATCTCCGATCGAGGTTGAAGCTCGAAGGAGATCTTATCTCTTACTAAGGTTGATGTTGAGAGATCTTATCTTCTTTTGAAGTTGAAGCTCGGCAGAGATCTTATCTCCAGTCGAGGTTGAAGAAGATCTTATCTTCTATTGAAGTTGAAGCTCGGAGGAGATCTTATCTCCAACTGAGGTTGAAGAAGATCCTATCTTCTGTTGAAGTTGAGGCTCGGGATAGATCTAATCTTCAGTCGAGGTTGTAGGAAGATCTTATCTCCTATTGAAGTTGAAGCTCGGAGGAGATCTTATCTCCAGCGACGTTGAAACTTGAGGGTGATCTTATCTCCTGTTCAGGTTGAAGCTCGGGGGAGATCTTATCTCCATCCGAGGTTGAAGTTCAGGGAGATCTTATCTCTTATTGAGGTTGAAGCCTAGGGGAGATCATATCTTCGATCGAGGTTGAAGCTCGAGGGAGATCTTATCTCCAGTCGAGGTTGAAGTTAGGAGATCTTATCTTCTTTTGAAGTTAAAGCTCGAGAGAGATCTTATCTCTAGTTGAGGTTGAAGGAGATCTAATCTTCTATTGAAGTTGAAGCTCAGAAGAGATCTTACCTCCAATTGAGGTTGAAGGAGATCCTATCTTCTGTTGAGGTTGAGCTCGAAGAAGATCTTATCTCCAGTTGAGGTTGTAGAGATCTTATTTTCTATTGAAGATGAAAATTGAAAAAGATCTTATCTCCAATCAAGGTTGAAGGTGATCCTATCTTCTATTGAAGTTGAAGCTCGGAGGAGATCTTATCTCCGAACCGAGGTTGAAGGAGATCCTATCTCCTATTGAAGTTGAAGATTGGGGAAGATCTTATCTCCATTGGGGTTGAAGCTCGGAAATGATCTTATCTCTGATCGAAGTTGAAGGAGATCCTATCTCCTATTGAAGTTGAAGCTCGGAGGAGATCTTATCTCAAGCTGAGGTTCTAGAAGATCTTATCTCCAGTCGAGGTTGAAACTCGGAGGAGATCTTATCTACTATTGAGGTTGGAGCTCGGAGAAGATCTTATCTCCAGTTGAGATTGTAGGAGATCTTATCTTCTGTTGAAGTTGAAGCTCGGAAAAGATCTTATCTCCAGCCGAGGTTGAAGATCTTATCTCTCTGAGTAGAAGATCTTATCTCCTGTTGAAGGAGGTTGAAGTTGCTCAGGAGATCTTATCTCCAATCGAGATTGAAGGAGATCCTATCTCCTATTGAAGTTGAAGCTTGAAAGGAGATCTTATCTCCAGCCGAGGTTGAAGGAGATCTTATCTCCTGTTGAAGTTGAAGCTTGGGGGGGATCTTATCTTCCGTTGAGATTGAAGCTTGGGGAGATCTTATCTCAGACTGAGGTTGAAGCCTGAGAGAGATCTTATCTCCAGCTGAGGTTGAAAAAGATCCTATCTCCTATTGAAGTTGAAGCTCGAGGGAGATCTTATTTCTAGTCGAGGTTGAAAGAGATCTCATCTTCCATTGAAGTTGAAGCTTGGGGGAGATCTTATCTCCAGCCGAGGTTGAACCCCGGGGTAGATCTTAACTCCAGTCGAGGTTGAAGGAGATCCTATCTCTCGTTGAAGTTGAAGCTCAGGGAAGATCTTTTCTACAGCCAAGTCAGGGCCTCTCTTCTCACGTCATCTAAAATGAATGAGACCTTCAATTTTGTTCATGTTAGGATGAGATTCTCCTCCTATTCCTAACGGACTATAGGGGCACATAAGGGCCCATTGTCGTGGCCTCTGTTCTCACCTCATCTAGAATGAATGTGGCCTTCGACTTTGCTTATGTTAGGATGAAGTTCTCCTCCTATCGGGGCTTCTCTTCTCACCTTGTCTAAAATGAACGAGGCCTTTGACTTACTCTTGTTAGGGTGAGGTTCTCCTCCTATCCCTATCATGGCAATAGGGGCGCAAATAGACCATTGAATGGGCCTCTCCCCTCCTCCTATCTTAAATAATTGGAGGTCTTCGACTTGCTAATGTTAGGATAAAGTTCTCCTCCTGTTCTAATATGACCATTTTTGATTGCTTCTTTTCTGTCGTCACATAATTTTTGTACCAAGAAATAATAATGTTGAGATGGAGGAGTTTTATTAAAGAAAAATTACTAGTAGTACATTCTCAGATTTTCTGAATTTCATGATCGTGGGAGCATTGTTCCTCCGAGCTATTTCAAGCAATAAGCTCCGGGCCGAACGACCTCCTCTATTTCATACGGGCCTTTTCAATTTGGGACAAGTTTCTCCTGGCTCTGAGGCTAAGAGATGGCAGCCCATCGAAGCACTAAGTCCCCCAGAGATAGTGTTGATGATGTCGAGAGGCGGTCGATCTTCTTATTGTTCCTTCCTCCTTGGTGGTTCTAGCTATGGCAGTGCCTTCGGTCGATCTTCTCTTACTTCAGGCTGACATTTATGGAGCATTGAGGGGGGCGTAGTTGTGAAACCTTCTAGGGGGTGAACTTCATCATACCCTTCTATCGAAACTTCTTTGAGGATGAGTTCGAGGAGGAGTTCGGGCTTGCTTGCACTCGGAGGGAGTCCATGATGAAGAAAAATCTGGATTTTTTGATCCAGGTTCGTTCAAATCTGATCAGATCAAGAGATATATTTTAAAAATTTTTCTCTTTGATCTGTATCAGATCTGGGATGTTTCAGATCTGATTCTTATTATTTTAATAAATAAAATAAAATAAGAATAAATTAAATCAAATTTAATTTACCTAATTTGGGTAATCCAATTACCCATTGATGATCCTGTATGCAGCGGAAGGTTCTGGATCAAGCCACGCAAGCGCCTGGCCTCTACCGGTATCCACTCAGGCTTGATCTAGAGATCCTCTTCTTCTCTATCACATCTCTAAAATCAGATCTAGTCTGATCTGAAGGATCTTCAAAACTCCTTTTGAAGATCAGCAGTCGTCCTTTGCAGCAGTGTAGCCTTCTAGCTTTCAATCACCTTTCTTTGATCTGAATCGCACCAACCAAAAATCCAAAACTCCTTTTGGACGTCAGAGGAGAGGGAGAAGGTGGTTTGGCATGGAGGAAGTGGGGAGAGGTAGCCTTGGGGCATGGAAATTGTGATTCCTTTCAATCACTTCCAATCACTATCTGGGTTGGGCGCAGGGTCTTATTTATAGACTGTTTGTGATCCAACTTCTCTTCTTTCCAACCAATCACAACTCTTCATGAAATCAGATCTAAATCTAATTGGTGGGAATAGAGTCCCCTAGATTCCTCCTTAGAGGGTGCCTAAGACCAGTCAAAGTTGGTTCTTAGGAGAACTCTAATTGGAATCCAAATGAAGATGGAGTCCTTGTCCAACAAAGACTCCTAGGCGCCTCCAACTTGGGCACACGCCTAGGGTGGCGTGTGCCCTCCTTCTTGCTAGGTTCTGGCATGGGGACAAGCCCCCACCAGCTCTCCAATAGGTGCGTGACATGTGGTCAAAAGTCAAAGTGTCAATGGTCAATATTTGACCAGTCAAAGGCAGACTTTTGACCAAAGTCAAAGAACAAAAAATGGCAGGTGACCAAAAATGGCAGGTAATGTCTTACAAAATAAGACAACCTTTTCTAACTTGGACAACCTTCAGTTAGACCATATGAAGGCCTCTGATTGAGCACAAATTTCTTTGGCTCAGACAGGATAACTTATTTATGATAGTAAAAGAAGAACGTTAGGTTCAATCGAGTGCTAGCACGATTTTCTTGAACCTAATTGAATCTCATTCAGATCATTTGAACTGGACCAATTCAATTGATGATCACCAGATTCAAACCCTTGTTTGAATTTCAATTAGGTCTAAAATTGAGAATTTCAGATCTAAGACATATTCATAATACTGGGTTCGGGCTTGGGTAGCTCAATTAGGTCTAAGCGGTTGATCAAACTGAATCAAGAGTTGGTTAGATGGGATCAACAATGCTTAAATTGACCAGCCTAATAGGATTAAGTCTGGGTCAAGATCGAGTCACGATCAAGCAAGACCTAATTAGGCTCAGAGGTTAGAGTCTGGATTATAGGCTAACCCAATTGGTTCTGACTCAATAATTTGGTGTCTAAGGTAAGTTTGGCATAGACGACCGACTGGTTTTAATTGGAAGCTACTCGATCTGAATGCGTTCTTGTGCGAGTTAACGGCATATTCCTTCCATCGATCTCACTTACCTGGCCATATCTATTGACACAGTTCTGACCTGAGGTGGTCAATAATCCGAGCTGACCCATGCCACTAGGTTAGTCATAATTGTTAGGACTAAGCCAAGTCTAGTTTAATGAGACCTGAATCAATTCTCCCTAAGAAAAGATTAAGTCCGAGGTCTTCCACCATTGTAGACGTGCGGGCCCTTCCCGGGGTTGATTGTTCTCGGTTGGATACAGTGGCTCAGTTGCACCGGGAAGACGCAACCATGTCTATTAGGCATTGGATGCTATGGGCTGGAGGATGAGTTGGGCTCAATATTCCGGATACGGTGAGAGACCCAATTAGGAACCCAGTCTATGCAAATGGTGGGTCTGACTTAACTAAGGAGTGGATCAATATTCCGAATACGGTGAGATTCATGAATTAGAGACCAAGTTTGGGTGCACCATGATTAGAGAATCATTGAACAAGAGTTGTTCACTCATTGGCTAACCCATCACCAATAACTGTTAGGTGAGGTGATGAGTCAGTTGGTGAGACCGCACCACCTACTAGAAATCATCAATCGCGGAGATTTTCGCATCTCTACAGAGGGAGTGTAGGGATCCGAGAAAATAGTGGGAGCTAATTTGTTTAAAAATAAAATCCCTAAACAAATTGGTCAAGTCAAAATTACAATATCTAACTAGAATCTTTGACTCTCTACAGGAAAATATCTGCGTCAAACCCACTGGCGCGTATCCTGGACACACATAGACTGACTGGACCCAATTATAAAGATTGGCTTAGGAACTACAAAATTGTTTTGGGTTCCGAGAAGTTAACCCATGTTTTGGACCAGGACCCTCCCACATTACCAGCCCGTCCATCCACTGAACAGAGAGCGTCTCTGGAAAAATGGATTGACGAAGACAACAAGGCCAGATACTACATGTTGGGCTCGATGTCTGATGAGCTCCAGCGCCAACATGAAGATATCGGGACTGCTCGCCAAATGTTGGCTCACCTACAGGAGATGTTTGGTGAACAGAGTCGCGCAGCCAAATATCAAGTCACAAAATGACTTTTTAAGGCTAAGATGCGTGATGGGCAGTCAGTCCAAGATCACTGTCTGACAATGATCAAGGACATGAAAGAGCTTGAGAAGCTGGGTGTGAAGTTGAACTTGGATCTGCAGAATGATATTATTCTGCAATCCTTGACTGATGCATATGGGCAATTCATCATGAATTACCACATGCATAAATTTCAGAATTCCTTGGCCGAGTTAATGAATATGCTGGTTACCGCTGAGCTTTCTATGAAAGGTTCTAAAGGCTCAGTTCTTGCTATGGAACGGACTTCTTCCAAAAGAAAGTCTTATGGAAAGAAAAAGAAGTCTGTGAAAAAGCAGAAGGTGGAAGGATCAAAGAAGAAAAAGGCAGAACCGAAGAAGAAGGTCGATGGCAAAGGAAAGTGTTTTCATTGCAACAGCGACGGCCATTGGAAGCAAACTACCCTATTTACCTGGCCACCCTAAAGAACAAGAAGGAAGGTCCTTCTGGAGGTATGCTCGTTATTGAGTCTAACCTTACGGTTTCTTCTGCATCCAATTGGGTCCTTGACTCTGGTTCTAGTGCTCATCTGTGCACTTCTATGCAGGGTCTTGAGGATAGCAGGAGGCTGAGGGATGGAGACATGATCCTACGCGTTGGTAATGGAGCAAGAGTTGCTGCAGTAGCCGTGGGAACATACCCTCTTCGATTACCATCTGGTTTAGACTTAGTTTTAAAAGACTGTTATTATGTGCCTGCAGCTAGCAGGAATTTGATTTCTGTTTCATGCTTAGCACAAGAAGGTTATGTGGTCACCTTCTTTAAGGACCATTGTAACATTCTTTATGAAAGAAATAAAATTGCAAATGGTTTCCTTGTTAATGGTCTTTATCAGTTGCATATTGATGTACCTGTTTTAACTATCGAGCAAAACGTGAATGCCAAACGACCTAGAGATAGTCCAAATGACAGATATCTATGGCACTTGAGATTAGGTCATATAGCAGAAGATAGGATTAACAAATTAGAGAAATATGGGCTATTGAGTTCATTGACTTTTGAGTCATATCCAACTTGTGAATCTTGTCTTCAAGGCAAAATGACTAAACTCCCTTTTGTTGGACATGGGCAGAGGGCCACAGATCTCCTTGCCCTAGTACATACTGATGTGTGCAGCCCATTTGATGTGCCAGCTAGAGGCAATTTTGTCTACTTCATTACCTTTACCGATGATCTGTCTAGGTATGGGTATGTATATCTTATGAGACATAAGTCTGAAGCTTTTGAAAAGTTCAAAGAATTCAGACATGAAGTAGAAAAACAAACTGAAAAATCCATTAAGGTTCTTCGATCAGATCGAGGAGGTGAATACCTTAGCCGGGAATTCCTAGACTATCTTAAGGAAAATGGCATAGTCTCTCAATGGACTCCACCAGGAACACCTCAACTCAACGAGGTTTCAGAACGGAGAAATCGGACTCTATTGGATATGGTTCGATCCATGATGAGCTTCACAGACCTCCCAGATTTTCTTTAGGGACATTCATTATTAACTTCAATCAATCTACTGAACAGGGTTCCCTCTAAAACCGTTCCTACCACACCGTATGAGATATGGCACGGTAAGAAACCAAGTCTGAGTCATCTCAGAATTTGGGGTTGTCCGGCTCATGTCAAAAGACAACAAGCGGACAAGTTAGAGTTTAGGTCCTTTAGAGCTCGATTCATAGGATATCCTAAAGAGTCATTAGGATACTATTTCTACATTCCAGAAGACCACAATGTGATTGTGAGTCGACATGCCATATTTCTTGAAAAATAGTTTATTCAAGATAGTGGCATTGGAAAGCAGATTAAGCTTGATGAGAAAGTCTCACAAGCAGAACGAGCTAAGGACCAAGTGGAACCAAATTAGGTTGAGCCAATAAGAACACTACCTCCTCCACCTCGTAGATCGGAAAGAGTTTTCCGTCCTCCTGAAAGATACTTAGGTATTATTTCAGAGGATGTAGAGGAAATGTTCCTCATAGGTAATGGTGCTCATGGAGATGATCCCAAAATCTACAACGAGGCGATATCAGATATCGACTTCGAGAAATGGCTTGAGGCAATTAAGTCAGAAATTGACTCGATGCACTCAAACCAAGTCTGGACCTTGGTAGATCCACCAGAAGGTATAGTACCTATTGGGTGTAAATGGATCTTCAAGAGAAAGATTGGTGCAGATGGGAATGTGGAGACATTCAAGGCTAGACTAGTGGCAAAAGGTTATAGTCAACGCGAAGGCATTGACTATCAGGATACGTTTTCCTCGGTAGCTATGCTAAAATCCATCCGCACATTGTTTGTTGTTGCAGCCTATTTTGATTATGAAATATGGCAAATGGACGTGAAAACGGCATTCCTAAATGGATATCTTGAGGAAGATATCTATATGGAACAGCTGCTAGGTTTCACATCCAGTGATACTGATCACAAGGTTTGCAAGCTGCAAAGGTCCATATATGGACTTAAGCAAGCATCTCGGAGCTGGAACACTCGTTTCAATGATGTGATCAAAAAGTTTGGTTTCATCAAAAATGAAGAGGAACCATGTGTTTTCAAAAGGGTCAGTGGGAGCGCTGTTGTCTTCCTCGTATTGTACGTGGATGACATCCTCCTTATTGGGAATGATATTCCCATGTTGACATCAGTCAAGATGTGGTTGTCCAAGGAATTCTCCATGAAAGACCTAGGTGAAGCATCCTTTATTCTAGGAATTAAGGTCTATAGGGATAGACCGAATAGGATGCTAGGACTTTCACAGAAGATGTACATAGAGGAAGTACTAAAGAGGTTTAGTATGGAAAACTCTAAGAGGGGATTAATACCCTTCAGACAAGGTATTCATCTTTCCAAGAAGATGTGCCCCAGCACACCTGAGGAAATAGAACGCATGAGCAAGATCCCTTATGCTTCTGCAATAGGGAGCCTCATGTACGCCATGCTATGTACACGACCTGATATAGCCCATGCTGTGAGTGTCACAAGCAGATATCAGTCAAATCCAGGTGAAGAACACTGGACTTCTATGAAATGTATCCTTAAGTACTTGAAAAGAACTAAGGATATGATGTTGGTCTTTGGTAACGGAGAACTCCAAGTCCAGGGATATACAGACTCAGACTTCATGTCCGATATAGATGATCGAAAGTCGACATCTGGCAGACTATTTGTGCTAGAAGAGTTCCTAGCAAACGGTGATACCATCTCATCCGCGATTACCTTGAGAAAGGTTACATTGAGGTCAAGAGAGTCAACTCCGCAGATAATGTGGCAGACCCACTTACAAAGCCGTTGGGCCAGCAGAAGATCGATGCCCACCTTGAGAAGATGGGACTTAGACTTGTAGCCAATTGGCTTTAGGACAAGTGGGAGATTGTTAGATATGTGTGCCCTAGAAGCCAGAATTGGCTGACACTTGTAATACACTTCTAGGGGCAAAATTGTAATTTTGACTATAATCTATAAAATGGGTTATTTTCTATCACACCTGTGTATTTAGTGTCTGTGATACATCCTTTGAGTTAATGGTAATGATAATTCATATTTTCAAGAGTTGAAAATTTAAGACATGAATAATCATTATTAACTCATAAACAGCTCCCGACCATAAGATCATCACGAGGATGGTGATTGATCTGGAAGGTTGGTGTACGATCGCTTCTCTTTAGTAGATGAGTCTTGAGTCTACGGTGTGGAGACACCGGAGCGAAAGTACAGGTACTCGTTAGAGAACGAGGGCACTGAGCGTGACCACCTCGAGTAGTCATTAGGAAGTCTACTTTCTCGTCAATGACTGACTCGATGCTGCAGTAGTGTGTCTGGTTCTTTGACCTGAGATGCATCGGCAGTTCACCTTGAGGGTGTTATAGTTTGACTACACCATTACTCAGTCTCCTAGCCATATGGAACCCTGAGGTGTATGTTGGCTATAGCATGTTCATTGTAGGAACTGGATTGCATCAAGATGGGATCTATCTACCTCGGTGGTAGAGGAGTAGCCCTATGATGATCATGAGAATCAAGTCCAGAAATCCATGGCCATGGTAGAGTGAAATAATAGAAAGAGTTTCTATTTAGATTTTCACATTGGACTCGAATCGAATGATTACATCATATGACAGAGACTAGGGTTTGACGAGTTCACCTTAACCCTAATCTGATCGGGGCTCAAGATAGAAGAACTGAATCACATAGGTAGCTGCACCAAGAGGTTCGCATTCAGCTCTGATGGGTTGCCACCATATACTGCTAGGTGTCACTGGTGGATTTTGGGAGCAATTAGAATGATTTAGATGATCAATCATTCTAGCTGTTCGAATCAGAAGAGTTCTGATCCATCTAAAGGAGTTTCGATGATGTCCATGATAAAGATCATGACATATCCCATTACCATACAGAACTGAACCTAACTGGGTCACACAAACAAGGGTTTGAATCTGGTGATCATCAATTGAACTGATCTAGTTCAATTGATCTGAATGAGATTCAATTAGGTTCAAGGAAATCGTGCTAGCACTCGATTGAACCTAACGTTCTTCTTTTACTATCACAAATAAGTTGTCCTGACTGAGCCAAAGGAGTTTGTGCTCAATCAGAGGCCTTCATATGGTCTGACTGGAGGTTGTCCAAGTCAGAATAGGTTGTCTTATTTGTAAGACATTACCTGCCATTTTTGGTCACCTGCCATTTCTTGTTCTTTGACTTTGGTCAAAAGTCTACCTTTGACTGGTCAAACATTGACCATTGACCCTTTGACTTTTGACCACATGTCATGCACCTATTGGAGAGCTGGTGGGGGCCTGTCCCCCTGCCAGAACCTGGCAAGGAGAAGGGCGCACGCCAAGGGTGGTGTGAGCCCAAGTAGGAGGTGCCTTGGAGTCCTTGTTGGACAAGGACTCCACCTCCCTTTTGGATTCCAATCAGAGTTCTACTAAGAATCCAGTTTGACTGGTCTTAGGCACCCTCTAAGGAGGAATCCAAGGGTCTCTATTTCAACCAATCAAATTTAGATCTGATTTCACAAAGGGTTGTGATTGGTTGAGAGGAAGAGGAGTTGGATCACAAGAGGTCTATAAATAAGACCCTGCGCCCAACCCTAATTCTAATGCTATTAGACACACCCCAAGGCTGCCTCTCCCCTCCTTCTCCACACCATAGTCTCTTCTCCCCTTGCTCTCCATGTCCAAAAGTGTTTTGGATTTAGGTTGGTGTGATTCAGATCAAGGAAAGGTGATCAAAAGCAAGAAGGCTGCGCTGCTGCAAAAGGACGACTGCAGATCTTCAAAAGAGTTTTGAAGATCCTCCAGATCAGATCCAGATCTAATTTTTGGAGGCATGATAGAGAAGAAGAGGATCTCCAGATCCAACCTGAGTGGCTACCGGTAGAGGCCAGGCGCTTGTGTGGCTTAGATCCAGAACCTTCCGCTGCAATCAGGATCATCTACAGGGTAATAGGATTACCCAAATCAGGTAAATTAAATTTGATTTAATTTATCTTGTTTTATTTTATTTATTAAAATAATAAGAATCAGATCTGAAACATATCAAGATCTGATTGAGATCAAGAGAAAATTTTTGAAATATATCTCTTGATCTAATCAGATCTGAACGAACCTAGACCGGGAAATCAGGATTTCCCTTCACTGCTACCCTCAAGATCCTACATGGAAGTGCACAGATGAGCACTAGAACCAGAGTCAAGCACCCAACTAGATGCAGAAGAAACCATAAGGTTAGACTCAATAACGAGCATACCTCCAAAAGGACCTTTCTTCTTGTTCTTCAGGGTGGCTAGGTAAGTAGGATAGTTCTGCTTCCAATGGTCGTCGCTGTTGCAATGGAAACACATTCCTTTGACATCGACCCTTTTCTTTGGTTCTGCCTTCTTCTTCTTTGCTCCTTCCACCTTCTGCTTTTTTGCAGACTTTTTTTTCTTTCCAAAAGACTTTCTTTTGGAAGAAGTCCATTCCATAGCAAGAACTGAGCCTTTAGAACCTTTCATAGAAAGCTCAACGGTAACCAGCATATTCATTAATTCGGCCAAGAAATTTTGAAGTTTATGCATGTGGTAATTCATGATGAATTGCCCATATGCATCAGTCAAGGATTGCAGAATAATATCGTTCTGCAGGTCCAAGTCTAACTTCACACCGAGCTTCTTAAGCTCTTCCATGTCCTTGATCATTGTCAGATAGTGATCTTGGACTGACTGCCCATCACGCATCCTAGCCTTAAAAAGTCATTTCGTGACTTGATACTTGGATGCGCGACTCTGTTCACCAAACATCTCCTGTAGGTGAGCCAACATTTGGCGAGCAGTCCTGATATCTTCATCTTGGCATTGGAGCTCATCAGACATCGAGCCCAACATGTAATATCTGGCCTTATTATCTTTGTCTATCCATTTTTCTAGGGATGCTCTCTGTTCAATGGATGGACGGGCTGGTAAGATGGGAGGTTCCTGATCTAGTACATGGGTTAACTTCTCGAAACCCAAAACTATTTTATAGTTCCTAAGCCAATCTTTATAATTGGGTCTAGTCAGTCTATGTGTGTCTAGGATACGTGCCAATGGATTGGATGCAGTGTAGAGAGTAAAAGATTCTAGTTAGATATTATAATTTTGACTTGACCAATTTATTTAGAGATTTTATTTTTAAATAAATTAGCTCCAACTATTTTCTCAGATCCCTACACTCCCTCTGTAGAGATGCAAAAATCTCCATGATTAATGATTTCTAGTGGGTGGTGCGGTCTCACCAACTGACTCATCACCTCACCTAACAGTTATTGGTGATGGGTTAGCCAATGAGTGAACAACTCTTGTTCAATGATTCTCTAATCATGGTGCACCCAAACTTGGTCTCTAATTCATGAATCTCACCGTATTCGAAATATTGATCCACTCCTTAGTTAAGTCAGACCCACCATTTGCATAGACTGGGTTCCTAATTGAGTCTCTCACCGTATCCAGAATATTGAGCCCAACTCATCCTCCAACCCATAGCATTCAATGCCTAATAGACATGGTTGCGTCTTCCCGGTGCAACTGAGCCACCGTATCCAATCGAGAACAATCAACCCTGGGAAGGGCCCGCATGTCTACAATGGTGGAAGACCTCAGACTTAATCTTTTCTTAAGGAGAATTGATTCAGGTCTCATTAAACTAGACTTATCATAGTCATAATAATTATGACTAACCTAGTGGCATGGGTTAGCTCAAATTATTGACCACCTCAGATCAGAACTGTGTCAACAGATATGGCCAGGTAAGTGAGATCGGTGGAAGAAATATGCCATTAACCCATACAAGAATGCATTCAGGTCGAGTAGCTTCCAATTAAAAACCAGTCGGTCGTATGTGCCAAACTTACCTTAGACACCAAATTGTTGAGCCAGAACCAATTGGGTTAGCCTACAATCCAGACTCTAATCTCTAAGCCTAATTAGGTCTTGCTTGATCGTGACTCGATTTTGACCCAGACTTAATCCTATTAGGTCGATCAATTTAAGCATTGTTGATCCCATCTAACCAACTCTTGATTCTGTTTGATCAACCGCTTAGACCTAATTGAGCTACCCAAGCCCGAACCCAGTATTATGAATATGTCTTTGATCTGAAATTCTTAATTTTAGACCTAATTGATATTTCATAATCTTAATTTTTAATTAAGTAGGGTTCATAAACAAAATATGCACAATAAATCCTAGGGTTTCAGGATCTAGGGTTTTGTAGAAAGTAAGTTTTGGGTTTCTGATTAAGGACGAACGTGCAGCATCCCTACACATCATTAAGAACACCCCATCAAATGAAAAGAGAGAGCCTTTAAACCCTTCTTCGTTCTTATGACTGGACGGCCAAGAGGAACGCCTTAATCAGGAACATGCAATACTACAAAACAGTTTTAGATCTATATCATATATCTTATATATAAATTAGATCTAATCATACATATTTTGCATACATCTCATGTATCGAATCATGCATATTTTTAGATTTAAATTATCTTATAATAATCTAAAAAATTAGATTTAATTTGATTTCATCAAAATAAACTCTAATCTAGATAATTATGTAGAACTATTCTACAACTAGTCTAGACATGCATCAATCATATCTCATATGATGTTAAAATTAAATAATTTTATTTGCTATTTTTTAGATGTTATTATAATACTTATAATATCAAAAAATAGTAAATAAAAGGATCTAAAATATGATTTAATCAGATTAAATCAAAAGCATGCAAGACTATTCTATAGAACTATTCTATTTTAGAACTAGTCATGCATATTTCCTAATCTTAGATCCAAATCATTTAATTTTAATTTTTTCTAATTTCAGATCTAATCACATCTCATGTAACATCTAAAATTATTTATTTTTTAATTAAAATAAATTTGAAATCAGATCTAAATAATTTAGAACCTTGGCTCTAATACCAGTTGAAGGGAAATCCTGATTTTCCGATCCAAGTTCGTTCAGATCTGATTAGATCAAGAGATATATTTCAATTTTTTTTTTCTTTGATCTATATCAGATTTGGGATGTTTCAAATCTAATTCTTATTATTTTAATAAATAAAATAAAATAAGAATAAATTAAACCAAATTTAATTTACCTAATTTGGGTAATCCAATTACCTGTTGATGATCCTATATGCAGCGGAAGGTTCTGGATCTAGCCATGCAAGCACCTGGCCTCTACCGGTATCCACTCGAGCTTGATCTGGAGATCCAATTCTTCTCTATCATGTCTCCAAAATTAGATCTGGATCTGATATGGAGGATGTTCAAAACTTCTTTTGAAAATCAGCAGTCATCCTTTGCAGCAGTGCAACCTTCTAGCTTTCAATCGCCTTTCTTTGATCTGAATCGCCCCAACCAAAAATCCAAAACTCCTTTTGGACATGGAGAGGAGAGGGAGAGGGTGGTTTGGCATGGAGGAAGAGGGGAGAGGTAGCCTTGGGGCATGGGAATTGTGATTCCTTTCAATCACTTCCAATCACTATCTGGGTTGGACGCAGGGTCTTAATTATAGACTATCTGTGATCCAACTTCTCTTCTTCCCAACCAATCACAACTCTTCATGAAATTTGATCTAAATCTTATTGGTACGAATAGAGTCCCCTGGATTCCTCCTTAGAGGGTGCCTAAGACCAGTCAAAGTTGGTTCTTAGAAGAACTCTAATTGGAATCCAAAAAGGAGATGGAGTCCTTGTCCAACAAGGACTCCTAGGCGCCTCCAACTTGGGCACACACCTAGGGTGGCGTGCACCCTCCTCCTTACCAAGTTCTAGTAGGGGGACAAGCCCCCACCAGCTCTCCAATAGGTGCGTGACATGTGGTCAAAAGTCAAAGTATCAATGGTCAACATTTGACCAGTCAAAGGTAGACTTTTGACCAAAGTCAAAGAATAAGAAATGGCAGGTGACCAAAAATGGCAGGTAATGTCTTACAAAATAAGACAACCTTTTCTGACTTGGACAACCTCCAGTCAGACCATATGAAGGCCTCTGATTGAGCACAAACTCCTTTGGCTCAGGCAGGATAACTTATTTATGATAGTAAAAGAAGAACGTTAGGTTCAATCGAGTGCTAGCATGATTTCCTTGAACCTAATTGAATCTCATTCAGATCAATTGAACTGGATCAGTTCAATTGATGATCACCAGATTCAAACTCTTATTTGTGTGACCCAGTTAGGTTCAGTTCTGTATGGTAATGGGATATGTCATGATCTCTATCATCGACATCATCGAAACTCCTTTTGATGGATCAAAACTCTTCTGATTCGAACAGCTAGAATGATCGATCATCTAAATCATTCTAATTGCTCCCAAAATCCACCAATGACACCTAGCAGTATATGGTGGCAACCCATCAGAGCTAAATGCGAACCTCTTGGTGCAGCTACCTGTGTGATTAAGTTCTTCTATCTTGAGCCCCGATCAGATTAGGGTTAAGGTGAACTCGTCAAACCCTAGTTTCTGTCATATGATGTAATCATTCGATTCAAGTCCAATGTGAAAATCTAAATAGAAACTTTTTCTATTATTTCACTCTGCCATGGCCATGGGCTTCTGGACTTGATTCTCATGATCATCATAGGGCTGCTCCTCTACCACCGAGGTAGTAGATTCCATCTTGATGCCATCCAGTTCCTACAATGAACATGCTATAGCCAATATACACCTCAGAATTTCGAATGGCTAGGAGACTGAGTAATGGTGTAGTCAAACTATAACACCCTCAAGGTAAACTACCGATGCACCTCAGGTCAAAGAATCAGACACACTACTGCAGCATCGAGTCAGTCATTGACGAGAAGGTAGACTCCCTAATGACTACTCGAGGTGGTCACGCTCAGTGCCCTCGTTCTCTAACGAGTATCTGTACTCTCGCTCCGGTGTCTCCACACCGTAGACTTAAGACTTATCTACTAAAGAGAAGCGATTGTACACCAACCTTCCAGATCAATCACCATCCTCGTGATGATCCTATGGTCGGAAGCATTTTATGAGTTAATAATGATTATTCATGCCTTAAATTTTCAACTCTTGAAAATATAAATTATCATTACCATTAAGTCAAAGGATGTATCACAGACACTAAATACACATATGTGATAGAAAATAACCCATTTTATTGATATTAGTCAAAATTATAATTTTTCCCTTAAAAGTGTATTACAAATGTCAGCCAATTCTGGCTTCTAGGGCACATAAATCTAACACATAAGCATGGCCCGACTTCATTCGACCCTTCATCAACTACAGCTTTATTAGACTTGCCCGCCCGCTGCTCTCTTGTGGCTTCCTCATCCTTCAACTTGAAGGCTTCTTCTGCTCGGGCATATCCTTCAGCTCAAGCTAGCAAATCGACAAAGCCCCTGAGATACTTCTTCTCTAAGAATAATAGTAAATCATTTTTCTAAAGGTCGCCCTTGAGTGCGGCCATTGCAACAGATTGGTCCAGGTTTCGGACCTCAAATGTAGTAGCATTAAATCGGATGACATAAGTTCGGATTGATTTTTCCTTTTTCTGTTTGATATTCATCAGAGAATCCAAACCTTGGTGGGGATGTCGGCTGCTAATGAAGTGAGCCACAAACTGATGGCTCATCTAGTCAAAGAAGAAGATTGTACCTGACTTCAATGCTGAGTATCAGTTTCTTACTACTCCCTTTATGGTAGACGAGAAAGCTTGATATAAGATGGCATTTGGTGCACTATGGAGCAGCATCATGGTCCAAAAGGCCTCCAAGTGATCGATCGGATCAGAGGTTCCATCGTAGCTTTCAAATTAGGAAAGCTTGAAGTTCGGCGGAATGGGCTCTTGCATAATTTAGGGTGAGAAAGGAGGATCGGTACGAACGTTGTCATGCTGAGTCGGGATGACGTGGCAAAGTTTTTCAATTCATTGGTCCATCTCTCATAGTTTCTGATCGAGGATGTCATCAAGATTGCAGATCTTGGAAGGCTTCAAGCTATAGATGGGGAAGGTCTCTTTTGAAGAAGAATCAGGATCCGAACAAGGATCCTCTACTCTCTATTTTCTCTTTTCAGGGGTGATGGGTATGCTAGCCCAAGTGCTCCTCCTTGGGATTGATTTTACACATCTTGATGGTGGATTTCCTGATGGAACAGCCATCGAGGGCCGCTGCATAGCCTGCACCATTTCGGTAAGGCCCTGAACCCGCTGCATTAGTAGGTTAAATCAATTCGGATCTATCATGGCTGTCGGTGTAGGAGGAGGTTGAAGCACCGACGATGGAGCAGGAACGGATGGATTTGGCTTAGATCTAGTGGTAGAAGTGGTAAATCTCTGGATAGTCATCATCTTTGGAGACATTTCTTAGGATTGAGGGAGAGGATGGAAATGAACCTTGAAGAAGAAAATTCATAGGATCGATTGAGCACTCCTTTAAGAACAAGGGTACCTCAGCAACAGAGTGTCCTTCTTCTAGCGCTAATCCTATTGGTGCAGATTCTGGTTGATGCTGGATTGAGCTAGAGTTAAGGAAGAAGAGGTTGCTGTCGATGATCTACAAAATAAAGTTCCATCTAGAGTTGGTGGTGGTGGCTCTGGTAGGACCCTCCGATGATCAAGTCAGCTTTTCTGGTTAATAGGAATGGAGTGCTCAGAAAAGAATTTAATAAAGTTTTAGGAAGAAGAAGAGAGCTTAGAGAAAACGTATCTGGAGGGTCCCTTTTTATAGACGGAGCCGGGAGCAGACTGATAGATGACAGTCGTAACCATCCGATCGTGGGTCGCTTGAAGCCACATTAAATTTATTATGGAGAGAGGTGTCGCCCATGGCAGACTAATAATGATAGTCATAATCATCCTATAGTGGAATCGTCTATAGTAGACTGATAAATGACAGTCATAACCATCCGATAGTGGGCCGCTTATGGCCACGTGGAGTTTGTTATGGAGAGAGGTGTCCGTTGTTATGATGTGCCCATTCGTTCAGATTTAATAATCAAAGTTCGGAGGAAGCAAGCGTTGGTTGGGGAAGAGCATTGACATATATCAATTCCAGAGGAGTTCGAACTCCTATAGGAAATATGGCTAGAGGGGACCATCTGGGAAGAATACTTCTTGAAATCTAAAAGTAATCTGCTCGAGAAATTCAGATGGAGTTCGACTAATGAAGAAGTCCAGAAGGAGTTTGACTCCTGGAGGATCCAACTAAAGGAGAACTCCGAAAGGAGTTTGGCTCCTAGAGGAATCCGACTGAAGAAGAAGTCTGAAAGGAGTTCGACTTCTGAAGAAATCCGACTGAAGGAGAAGTTCGAAAGGAGTTCAGTTTCTGAAGGAGTTCGGCTGCTGAAGAAGTCTGGGAGGGGTTTAGCCATTGGAGGAAGAATTTTTGATCGAAGCTCTTCATGATTACCAATTACATTAGGCTAAGCATCAGACAGGACTTCGATAGGAGCGGGGTTTATCCCCAACAAACTCAATGGATATATCACAGATACTTTAATACACAATGTGATAGAATAAATAATTTTTTAATAAATTTTAAGTCAAAATTATGAAAATGCCCCTAGAAAGTATTTAATAAGTGTTGGCCAATCTGAATTCTAAGGCGCACATCTAACAGTCACTTTGATTGATATAGGAATTTATTTCTATACTATTGTCTTAGGTTCAAATCTATGGGGTGATATATATTAGAGGTTTCAATTTAATTAGATGGTTGGTCAACGATTATGAACCATTTTGGGATTAAACAGTCAATACGATTGATGTTTGAATTAGTGTAAATATTGTAGGATGATCAATTAGCAATTGGATTGCTAATTGGCTCAATCTGATTGAGCATTAGGATTGAAAAAGAGTCTAATTGAATGAAATTCAATTAGGTTTGGTTTAGACTTGATTAGGTCAAGTCTAATTGATTTATGGGATAAGCTAATTGCAAGGAAGATCAATTTTTTATTCAATTAGGACTTGTGTGTACCTAATTTCTAATTAGATTAGAATTTAAATTAAAATTAAATATAATTTATTCTAATTTAAATAGATTTTTAATTGGATTAGGATCATCTTTAATTAGGTTGAACCAATTCTAATTTAATTGGGCTTGAAATATGGTTTGCCCACTGAAAATATGAGATCCCAGTTTGACTGGGACTCTCTCCCTTGTGCTAGCTCATCTCATGCACAACATCTCCCCATGGCCACGCCAAATTTTCTGAGGTTGCATGTGAGATTCATCATGCCAAGGGAAGTCCACAGGCCCTCCTTTTTCTTAGATGGAAATTGGTATTGAATAGGTCAAAACAAACAAGTTGTTTTGACCTAGGACTCTATTTGATAGAGTTTGACAACTCATTAACCTATCCATGTGATGGTGCCCATTAAATCAGACTTTCTTCTAATTTTTTTGGAAATAAGTTGTGTGCCAATTATAGGTATTTCATGCCCAAGGAAAATATGTGAGGCACACAAAAGTTGGCATCCCACGTTGCCCCCTTTGGACATTCTTTTTCTAGGTATTTGACCGAGAGAATGACTCTACCTTATCTCCCTATTTAAGAGGGGTTTGTGCATGAGAATTTTAGAGATTATTCACATGGGAATACCTCTTGGGTGTGGGATTTCTAGGCATAAAGGATTCTTGGGCGAGGGGTTTCATTAGGACAAACCTAGTACATATCCTATTGAGAGAGAAAAGATAGAGAGAAGAAGAGGTTCTTCTCTAGGGTTTTAGTTATTATTCTTCCATATTCTTTTGAGTGTTTTGTGAAGAAGAAGACCTTTCTCAAGTCATCCTTTGCCTCTTTATTTCTTGGAAGGTCTTAGAACTCTGGACAAGAAGGTTCTAGATCGACCATCAAGGAAGGATCTGCATGGTGCTAGTACACTATGCAAATTTTCGATCATCAGACTTTCGATCAGATTGAAGCTTCACGTCACTACTACAGAAAAGGGCTACGATAGCAAATACTATGACAACAATTTTAAAAATTATTGTAATAGAATCTACGACAGCAGTTAACCCTAACCGTTGCCAAAGATTCGACTTATGGCAGCGGTTAGGATGAACCACTACTATAGGTGTGAGCTACGGTAGCAGTTAGGGTTAACCGCTGCCATAGGTCTGACCTATAGAAGCAATTAAGGTTAACCACTACCATAAATTAAACTATGGTAGTGATTCTTTGTAATCACTGCCATAGGCTCAACCTATTGCAGTGGTTAGTTATAATCGCTGTGATATATTTTTTTCATATTTTTACTCTAAATATTATATAATCTTAAAATTTAATACCCATCTTCACCATTCATTATCTAAATAATTATTATTAAAGTATCATCACAAAAGGTCACCTCGATCTGATGGTCCTAGCTTCATCGATCAGAAAAATTTAATTTCGATGACCATGAATGATGATGTGATGATCTGATAGATGGAGATCTTGGATGTATCCAAAAATCTGCAACAATGATCTCAGTGATGTTTATAGCATACTATTAAAGTTTACTTCAATGGGATATCGTTATCATGATCAGTTAGCATGGGATGATTTCGACCATTAAATGAGAAACGAATGATCAAAGGATTAGATGGCATCCGATTATGAGATAATTTTTTAGATAAATGATCTTGGCTACTATTTTAATAATTTTTTTGATGGTGATCATAAAATTTAAATTATTTTTATTAGAATCATTCATGTTAAGCCGATCTTGTAAAAGCACGACCATAATTATCAACGGAGTTTAAGAAAAGGTATCAAGCAACGTATAGTTTTGGATCGTTCTTAGATCCACGATTTAAATTTTATGATCACCATCATAAAAATGATTAAAAGAATAGTCAAGATCATTAATCTAAAAAATTATCTCATGGATGGATGCCATCTGATCCTTTGATCACTCATTTCTTATTTAATGATCGAAATAAGTTCATACTAAATTGACCATGATAATGATATTCGATTGAAATAAAACTTTGATAGCATGCTACAAACATCACAGAGATTATTATTGCAGATTTTCAAATACATTGAAGATCTTGATCTGTTAGATGATCGCATCGTCATTCATGATTGTTAAAATTTAATTTTTTTGATCGATGAAGCTAGGGCCATCGGATTGAGATGGCCTTTTATGACGACACTCTAATGATAATTATTTAGATAATGAATGGAGAAGATGGATATTAAATTTTAAAATTATATAATATTTAGAGCAAAAATATGACAAAATATATCACAACAGTTGTGATAAATCACCGCAATAGGTTAAGCCTATGATAGTGATTACAAAGAACTATTGACATAGTTTAATCTATGACAGTGGTTAATAAAAACTATTGCCATAGATGTATTCCTGCTGAGCGAGGTAGCTTGGATCCAAATCAGATTAGCTCGATTGTCAGTCGGATCAGCTTGACTCTAAATTGAGCTAGCTCACTTAGAAAAATAGAACATTCATTTCTGTAGCTTGAGACTCAGGCCAACTAGATTTCAATTTGGGTCAGCTCGAATTCTGATACCTATGGTAGCGATTCCAAAACCGCTACCATAGGTTAGGTTATTTCTAACTGCCCGTCCCTAAATTAATTTCTCTTTTCACTGATTACTCTCTCTCTCTTCTTTAGCATCGGTGAGATCTCAACCCTCCCTTTCCTTCCCCGACCAATGCCGCCTCCTATTGGCTCCCTTGCCAATGCCGCCTCCACTAGTGCCTCCCCCTTCTTCCTCAATCGGTGCCGCCACCTCTCCCTCCTCCCTTTCCTTCCCCTTCTTTCTCGGCCTAGGCCCGCGGCTCCTCCATCGGACTACCGCCCGCAACCCCCCCACCCTCCCTTCGGCTCTACTCGTAGCCCACCCCCCGGCCCTCCCCATCACTGCACCACCCCCCTTCCCCTTCTTCCCAGGCCTAGGCCCGTGGCTTCTCTATCAGGCTGTTGCCCACAACACACACCCCGTGCCCTCTTTGACTCTACCCGCAGCCCACCCCCAACCTCCCCATCATCGAGCCACCCTCCTTCCCCTTCTTCCCCTGCCTAGGTCCATGGCTCCTCCATTGGGATGTCGCCCACAACGCACCCCCCGTCCCCCCTCCAGCTCCACCCGCAGCCCACCCCTCCAACCTAGCTGTCACCATGCCACCCCCCTCCTCCTCCTTCCTCCCCCTCCTCGGCCACCGGCTATGATCACCTCTCTTTCTCTCCTATCTTCCCTCGGCCTGGTCGCCGACCCAAACCCCTCCCTACTCTCACTCTCTCTCCTCTCTTCCCTCAACCCGAGACCCCCTCGTTCCCCTTCTTCCTTAGCTGGCCCAGCCACCAGCTCCGCCACCTCCTCTCTTTCCTCGACCTGACCCCTCCTCTACTATATCTCTCTCTCGTTCCTCTTTCTATCTCTCCTCTTTCTCTTTGTCTCTCTTCTCTCTTTCTAACTCATTATCTATCTTGATCGTTTCGTAGGTGATCTCTAGCGCCGCTGCTGGCGACCCTCGGAGCTCTCTATATGACTCCTCTCTATAGCTGTAGGTATGATTTTTTTAAAAATTTTTATAGTATTATTTATTTAGTATTTATAATATTTATATTAATATTTAATTATAATTTTTATAATAAATATTATAAATATTTATTATAAAATTAAAATTATCCATCGATCGTAGGTCATTCCAATGGATAAAAGAACTCCTGCTGGCTGGTTCTTGACCATTACGATGAATTCTAGGCTAGGCCATGCCGTGTCAGCAGTCGTGGATGGTCTTGGGTCATGCCATATCGGTGGCCTTAGATTATGCCATGTCAGCAGCCATAGACCATGCCAGTCGATAAGAAAATCCCCACCGATGGGTTTTGGGCTGTGTCGGCGACCGTGGATCATGCCGGTGGATAAGAGAGCTCTTATCGGCTATTTATATCTTATTATTTTTATTTATTGCATTGCATAATGATAGATCCATTAATTAATTAGTGTACATAATCTTCGGCATCCGTATATTTATATGTAGTTATATGAATGGGAGAATTGTATATAATAATCAATTGATTATCCAATTTGGATAGTTTAAAAATTATAAATAATTTTAGAGGTAATTCGAGTAATCAAATGGTATGCTAAGGATTTTGAATGTAATTTTGGAGAGGATTTTCTTTTGGTTCTTCCTACATGAGAGAACTAAGGAAAAATTTTGCCAAATTTTTATTCGATCCCTGTTGTACATCATTTGATTGCTGTAATAAATATATAGAATTAATATAATTTTTGAATGGGATAGGATCTATCTTTACCTATTAGTTGGTGATAGGATGCATTTATTGCATATCTAAAAATGATATTTAATATGAGTTCCACATATGATATTTATTTTGATTCCTATTTATGATGTATTTTTTATTTATAATGCATATTTATTTATAATACATTAGTATATATTATAAGTTGTATGCATGATTTAATTGTAGTATCACCAATTTTTATAATGGATAAAGAGTGGATGAAGTTTAGTAGGCTCTCGCCAGAATATAAGGCTGGACTTCAGAAATTTTTTGATTTTGCATGCAAAGTGCTCCTCTAGGATAAAACTTATCTGAAACTGTTGAGGTCCCAGATATATTTGTCAGGAGTGATGGCAATGTTTATATTGTAGATGCCACTAGGCGATGATGTCACAACCCAAAATCGAGGTCATGATCGGTGCATAGGATGGACTAGCCAACCTAGCAAGCCTAAGAAAGATGTCTAAGGGGGTAAATCAGATATACAATTTCTACCAAAAATTTGATAGAGTTTTTCTTAAAAGTTGGACATTTTTTAAAGTATAATTTTTTGCTTAACCCAACATATTCTTACATACATGTATATGGGTATAGTCAGATTTTTAGTAACCAACAACATATAGGACAACAAAAGTAGATGCCCATACACACAAGTGCTGGGCTCACCAAAACAAAAGATGATTGCTTCTATCAAGCAGAGGGACCTAGACTCCTCTAAACACTAATATTTGAAAAAAAAAAAAAGAAATAGTGTGAGTCATAAGACCCAATGAGAGATAGTATATCTATAACAAAAATAGGACAAGCTCAAGCACAAGTACTTTAGATCAAATGCACTCTTCCGACTTTCTCAAAACATAAACATAATAACATTTTCAATCAAGTAGGATAACGTAATAGATGCAAAACAAAAATAAAATAACATTTCTTTAACAATCATTCGAATAATCCTCTAAATAATGATTAATGAATAAATCAAGTATAATGTACTAAATTTTAAAGAAATCACATATCTAACATATCTAACTTAATTTTAAAGAATAATCCTCAAAATAATGATTAATGAATAGACCAAGTATAACCCTTTTCCAGCTCTCTTCCTTCCTCTGTCCTCTCCATAGAACTTCAGAAAACTCTCCAAGTAGCAAACGAACCTATGGTCATTGTTTTAAAAGAAACAATAGAATTTGCTAGGTGTCACCCCATCAAGAAGCCAACACATCTCTCCCTCTCTCTTCTAATTACGTTGCACAACCTAAGAAAGCCAAATATTAAGTTATTTCTCCAAAAATTTATTTAAAACATGACTTTTAAAGCCTCTCAGTCCGCACTGCTCTTTTATTTTTGCTGATCGAGCTGGCTCGGCCTAAATTGGGCCAACTCGAATGCCAGTCGGATCAGCTCGATGCCAAATCAAGCTGACTCTCTCAGAAAAATAGAAAACTCATTCTGTAGCCTGATACTCAGGCTAGCTCAATTTTAATTCAGATCAGCTCAAATTTCAAAGTTTCAGAAATTTTACTCTTCAGACTCTGTTCATAGCTTTACTAAAATCTCAATTAATGTTCTTATTTATTTTACTCTCCATTAACTTTAAAACATAAATATAAATAAGGAATACCCACTACTTGAAATCAATAAAAATATCAAAAAAATCAAAATCCTAAAGAATAAGAAGCTAAAATTTTTGTTCTAGTTTAAATTATCCAAATCCAAAACTTTTAAAACTTTCTTGCTTTAGAACGAATAGGTTAAAGGATCTCTAAAATTTGTTAAAAATTACTTGTTGACTTGCCAACATCTAGAGATCAATTATCAAGACTTTTTGTTCCATGAAAATGCTTACTTTATATAGCCTTCCTTATAGGTGCTAGTTTCCGGACTTCAAAAATTTTCAGGACTCGAAATGACAGATAGTCACAATTTATACTCAAATGGCTTTAATAAATTTTGGTAAAGTAAGTTTAATTCAAAGTAGTTTATAACTAAAATTTAATGGCCTACAAGGTCAATCCTAGAAACTTAAGCTAACACCGAAGAAACAACATATAACCCAATAGTTCTATACAAGACCATGGTACTATAGATGACTTCAACATTTTGGTATAAATATTAGAGTCTATTTATTGATGCTATACTAATATTATTATTTAACATATTATATTGATTAATATTCATTAATGTTGTAGGTCATGATGGCATCGAAATGCCATCTAGCTTTCACCCCCATCTCTCGATGGGTTATGCGGAGCTCAGCATCTAAGGAGCAGTTGGAGCATACTCCATCTACCTCTGTATCGACTGCTCAGGGACTATTGGCATTTACTCCATCATCGACATCTATTCCACTATCGGCATCTACTCCACCGACATCTAAGCCTCCATCGTCAGCCACATCTTTGACACATGCTTCAACACCAGCATCTAAGTGTACATTTTTTTATCTTATTTATTTACTTATTTTTTTATATAGTATTTGTATACTTATATATTTGCCTAACATACTTTTATTGCAGGTGCATCATTTAGTAGGATATTTTACAATCTTACATGTATGCCACAAGTGTGGAATGGCCAACATCAGGTGATGGTGCAGTATGATGCGGAGAGAAGGCCTGTAGGGGAGATCGCGTTGGAAATGCATTCCTTTTTTGGAGTGCTTGTGAAGGGTCCGACATCATTGTGGTATTGCCCATAGATTGGCAATTGATGGATGCTGGTGTTAGAAATCAAGTGTGGGAGGAGATATGAGTAAGTGTATCTTAATTATATTTATGTATTTGATATGTTTACATAATTATTTGATTAGAATAATTTAGTAACTGACTTTTGATAATTTTGCACAGAGAAGATATGACTTTTTAGATCATGAGAGAACTCGAGATGCCCGATTGAAGAAGGTTGGGGGGCTGTATCAGGGCTACAAGATCAAGCTCCATAGAGGATGGCTCGAGCACTGACAAGACACTCCGAAGGAGCTTGTTCTTTGGATACAGGACTGTCCCTCGAGTCATTGGGAGGGGATGGTTAGACATTGGAGGAGCCAAAAGTTTGAGATAAAATTTCTAACTTTTAAATTTTTTAATACACTTAAAATTATATTTAAATATTTTTAAATAATTATTATTTATTTGAATACTTGTTAGGCTACCTTCCATCAGAATCGGAACAATCGAAAAGCCTAGGAGTACATGCACACTCTAGGCCGTGAGTCTATGGCCAGTCGTATATATAGAGAGGTGATGAATTATTAATTTTACTAAATAATTAAAATTAATATATTTTTTTATATTTCTAATAAACTGATCTATTGTTTTAGCTGATGAGAGATGGATTGATGCCCAGCCATAGCGTGATCTTTCGATCTAGTTGTACGGACAAGAAGGGCAGACTGATGAATATCGCGATTGGATGAATATTTATAAGTAATAAATATATTAGTATATATTATCAGTATTATAGCATTTCTTATAAAATTTTATTTGAATTTATAATTACAGAAGCAATTAGATGTCTCGTGAGCGAGGGCTCGGACAGCTTTATCCTCCATGACCATCTATCTTAAGTCTTGGGGCCTGAGCACTCTTAGAGGATCTGATATAGGTCCAAACATACGTCGATGAGCTGCTAGTCTGAGGTGAGCATCTCTTCACATGCTTTCGATAATGTCAGTCGAGAGCAGTTTGAGGAGACATTGGCACAAGCAGCTCAGGCTACAGCACGGGTAGATCAGGCTACGACGTGGGCTGCTTATACCAAGAAGCGCACATTTCATCAGGAGGACATCCTAAGCACTATGGTAATGAGGCTTAGTGCATATTTTGAAGCAAACTTCATGGGCCTTGGGGACATGTTGGCCGATGTTCCAGCTCTAGCCCCTCTAGCTCCAGCTCCGGTTCTAGCTTTAGCTCTAGCTCTTCCAGCTCGTGCTTCATCTCCTAGTGATGATGACGATGTAGATTTAAGAGAATTCTGATATTTTTTTTAAAAAAATATTATAATAAATTTTATTTAGTAATAAAAGTTGAGCATGTCAAAAATATTCTTATATTTATAATATTTTCTTATATTTTTTGTTGAGTTATATATATCTCAATATTTATTAGATAAAATATATAAAATATTAAAAATTTTATATTTTTTATTATTCAAAAGCTACGATAGAGGTTGCAAAATCACAACCATAGGCATACCAAGTGAGGTAGCAAGTTATGTGCCAATTGCTACTATTAGCAGATATGGTAGCGGTTACGTAACCGCTGTCATAAGTCAAGCTATGGCAGCAATTATAGAATCGCTACCATATCTCGACCTATGGCAGTGGTTACGGAACCACTGTCAAAGACTGGATATGGTAGCGATTCACATAACCATTGTACTAACCACTACCATAGATCTATGATGATGGCCGCAGTGGCAGTGATTATCTAGCTACTGCCACAGCCTATGGCAATAAGTTTTTAGGCTATGTGGTGGTTACATACCACTACCATAGCCTTTTTCTGTAGTAGTATGTGGACAATCTATAGAGACTGGACAATCCATGCAGCTCAAAGGGACAACCTCAACCTTAAAAATAGCAAGTACTTCTTGACTCATGATAAGGTATAGAGATACAATCTCTATAGTTATCTAGATTAGATCTAGATTTGATCAGATATTGATATGATCAACACCTTTTTTTAATTATTTATTTAATTTTTAGATTTAATATATTTGTAACATCATGTCATAAAATCCTAGATCCATATGATTAATTTAAGACTTCTACGATGCTTATGTTTTAAAAAAGTTTCAACATACATGCATGTAATCCTAGATATTATCTTCAATTGATATTAAAGCCTAGATCTATTTGACATGATATTGATGTATGTTTTAGATTAATTATTTAGATTAGATTTAAATTATAATCTAAAATTTAAATCTAAAATTAAATGTTTAGATCGCACAAATTGATCTTATAAGATTGTCCTGCTCTATGGTTTATCTCTTACAGTGAAAAGATTATCATAGTTCATGCTAATCTAAAAATTAATCAAAAATATATTAGATATAATTTAAAAAATTTATAATTTAATAGAGTTAAAATTATTTATTTTAAAATAAATAATTTAATTGCATGGACTGATTGATGGGAAAATTCAGATTTCTCGAGTCAAGTTCGTTCAGATCTGATTGGATCAAGAGAGATATTTCAAAAAAAATTTTTTGAATCCATATCAGATCTAATATATTTTAGATCTAATTTTATAGATCTAATAAAATAAAATAAAAGTAAATTAAATTTGATTTAATTTGTATCTTTTGTTGGATAATCAAATTATCTTGTGATGATCCTACTGATTGCCTAAGATTTTGGATCTAGCCACACAAGTGCCTGGCCTCTACCGGTATCCACTTGGGTTGGATCTGAAGATCTTCTCCTTCTTTATCATCTCTGCAAATATCAGATCTGGATATGACTTGAAGGATCTTCAAAACTCCTTCTGAAGATCTTGAATCATCTCTTGCATAGTGCTATCTTCTTCCTTTCTCGTCACCTTTCTCTTATCTGAATCACACCAAACTAGAGCCTAAATCTCCTTGGGCGAGAGAGAGGACTAGAAGATGGCATGGAGGAGGGAGAGGGGCAGCCTTGTGGCATGGGCTATGGGTGATTGTTTCTAAAGCTTGGCACAAATAGGATTTTTATAGACCCTACTGCACCACGCAGTGTCACATCATCCCAGCCAATCACGTCGCTTCATGCAATCAGATCTAAATTTGATTGATGGGATGACATCACCTGATCCAATCAGATGAGAGCCCCCTCAAATCATCCTTAGGTGGCACCAGGACTTGTCAAAGCTGAGTCTTAGGCGCCTACCTAAGTTGATTCTAAGAAGCAACCTGGAGTCCCATCTATATGAGACTCCAGGCATCCCTATCCTTAGGGACACGCCTCCCTAGGCATGCACCCCCTCCTTTCCATTTTCTAGTAAGGGGACAAGCTCCTATCTGCTCTCTTATGGGTGCATGACATATGGACAGATGTCTATGTGTCAAAGGTCAATGTTTAACCAAAGTCAAAAGTCAAGAATTAGCAGGTGATGGTAAATGGCAGGTGTTGTCTCAAATTTATCTCATGAATTAAGACAACCATTTTCTGATCTGGACAAGCTCCAGTCAAACCAAGTAAAGGTACTTGAGTGAGCATAAACATATTTGACTCAGTCGAGCTAACTTTTAATGATAGTAAAAGCAGAACATTAGGCTCAATCGTGTGCTAGTACGATTTTCTTGAACCTAGTTGAATCTAATTCAAATCAATTGAACTGGATTAGTCCAATTGATGATATCTAGATCTAAATCCTTATTTGTGTGATTCAGTTAGGTTCAGTTCTATATGGTAATGGGATATGTCATGATCTCTATCACTGACATCATCGAAATACCTTCCAATAGATCAGAACTCTTCTGATTCAGACAATAGAAATGATCGATCATCTAAATCATTCTAATTGCTCCCAAAATCCACTAGTGACACCTAGCAGTATATGGTAGCAACCCATCAAAATTGAAAATAAACCTCTCAGCACAGCTACCTATGTGATTAAGTTCTTCTATCTTGAGCCTCGATCAAATTAGGGTTAAGGTGAACTCGTCAAACCCTAATTTCTATCATATGATTTAATCATTTGATTCAAGTCCAATGTGAAAACCTTAATAGAAACTCTTTCTATTATTTCACTCTACCATGGCCATGAGCTTATGGACTTGATTCTCATGATCATCATAGGGCTGCTCTTCATCTACCGAGGTAGATAGATTCCCTCTTGGTGCAATCCAATTCCTACAATGAACATGCTATAGCCAACATACACCTCAGAATTTTGAATGGCTAGGAGACCGAGTTATGGTGTAGTCAAACAATAACATCCTCAAGATGAACTGCCAATGCATCTCAAATCAAAGCATCAAACACACCACTACAACTTTGAGCCAGTCATCAATGAGAAGGTAGACTTTCTTGTGACAGCTCGAGGTGGTCACGCTCAGTGCCCTCGTTCTCTAACGAGTACCTGTACTCTTGCTCTGATGTCTCCGCACTGTAGACTCAAGACTCATCTACTATAAAGAAGCGATTGTACACCAACCTTCCAGATCAATCACCATCCTCATGATGATCCTACGATCAGGAGCATTTTATGAGTTAATAATGAAAATTCTTATCTTAAATTTTCAACTCTTGAAAGAATTATCATTACCATTAACTCAAGGAACGTATCATAGACACTAAATACATATTTATGATAGAAAATAACCTATATTATTATTTATAGTAAAAATTATAATTTTTCCCCTAGAAGTGTATCACAAGTGTCAGCCAATTCTCGCTTCTAGGGCACACATATCTAACAAACTCCCACTTGACCTAAAGCTAATTGGCTATAAATCTAAGTCACATCTTCTCAAGATAGGCTTCGATCTTCTACTGGCCCAATGACTTTATGAGTGAGTCCACCGCATTGTCAGCAGAGTCAACTCTCTTGACCTCGACATAACCCTTCTCGAGGTAATCATGGATTAGGTGGTATCGCTGCTCGATGTGCTTGGATTTTTTGTGAGACCTTGGCTCTTTAGCTAGGGCTATGGCATCATTATTGTTGCAGTATAGAGGAATGGCATCTAATGGCATCACTCCAATCTCTGCGGCAAACTTCTTATACTAGAATGTCTCCTTCATAGCTTCTGATGCAGCGATATATTCTGCTTCCATGATGGAATCTGCTATCACTCTCTGCTTGGAACTCTTCCAACTAACAGCATCACCATTACATACAAACAGACTCCTAGATGTCGACTTTCGATCATCTACATCGAACATAAAATCCGAGTCTATATATCCCTTGACTTGGAGTTCTCCATTTCCAAAAACCAACAACAAATCCTTAATTCTTCTTAAGTACTTAAAGATACATTTTACAGAAGTTCAGTGTTCTTTACCTGGATTCAACTGATATCTGCTCGTGACACTCACAGCATGGGCTATACCAGGTCGTGTACATAACATGGCATACATGAGGCTCCCGATTACTGAAGCATAAGGGATCTTGCTCATGCATTCTATTTCCTTAGGTGTGCTAGGGCATATTTTCTTGAAAAGATGAATGCCATGTCTGAAGGGTACCAAACTTCTCTTAGATTTTTTCATGCTAAACCTCTTTAGCACTTTCTCTATGTACATCTTCTGCGAAAGTCCTGGCATCCTATTCGATCTATCTCTATAGATCTTAATTCCTAGAATAAAGAATGCTTCATCTAGGTCTTTCATGGAGAATCATTCAAATAACCACCTTTTAAATGTGTCAATATGGGAATATCATTCCCAATAAGGAGGATATCATCCACGTATAATACGAGGAAGACAATAATGCTCTCACTGACCTTTTTGAAGACACATGATTCGTCCTCATTCTTGACAAAATCAAACAATTTGATCACATCATTGAAACAAGTATTCCAGCTCTGAAATGCTTGCTTAAGTCCATATATGGACTTTTGCAGCTTGCATATCTTGTGATCAACATCACTGGATGTGAAACCTAGTGGTTGTTCCATATAAATATCTTCCTCAAGATATCTATTTAAGAATGTCATTTTCATGCCCATTTGCCATATTTCATAATCAAAATAGGCTGCAAAAATAAGCAATGTGTGAATGAATTTAAGCATGGCTACTGGCAAAAAGGTATCTTGATAGTCAATGCCTTCGTACTGACTATAACCTACTAATCTAGCTTTGAATGTCTCCACATTTCCATTTGCACCAATCTTTCTCTTGTAGATCCATTTACACCCAATAGGTACTATACCTTCTGGTGGATCTACTAAGGTCCAAACTTGGTTTGAGTGCATCGAGTCAATTTTTGACTCCATTGTCTCTAACCATTTTTCAGAGTCGATATCCGATATTGCCTCATCATAGGTTTTGGGATCATCACCATGAAGCCCATTACCTACGAGGAACATTTTCTCTATTTCCTCTAAAATAGTACCAAAGTACCTCTCAAGGAGATGGGAACTTCTTTTCGATTACGAGGTGGAGGAAGTGATTGTATTGGCTCAACCTGATTTGGTTCCATTTGGTCCTTAGCTCGTTGCTCTTATGAGACTTTCTCCTCGAGCTTGATCTTCTTTCCAATGCCGCTATCTTCAATAAACTATTTTTCAAGAAAGATGGCATGTCGACTCACAATTACATTATGATCCTTTACAATGTAGAAATAATATCCTAATGACTCTTTAGGATATCCTATAAATTAAGCTCTAAAGGATCTAAAGTCTAACTTATCCGCTTGTTGTATTTTGACATAAGTCGGACAATCCCAAATTCTGAGATGATCTAGATTTGGTGTCATACCATGCCATATCTCATAGGGTGTGGTAGGAATTATTTTAGAAGGAATCCTATTCATTAAGTATATTATGGTTAACAAACTATATCCCCAAAGAAAATCAGGAAGGTCTGTGTAGCTCATCATGGATTGGACCATATCTAATAGGGTCTGGCTCCTCTATTTTGAAATCCCGTTGAGTTGTGGTATTCCAGGTGGAGTCCATTGAGAGACTATGCTATTTTTCATGAGATAGTTCAGAAATTTTCGACTAAGGTATTCACCTCCTCTATCTGACTAAAGAACCTTAATGGGTTTCTCGGTTTGCTTTTCTAATTCATGTCTGAATTTCTTAAACTTTTCAAAAGCTTTAGACTTATGTCTCATAAGATATACATACACATACCTAAATAAATCATCGATAAAGGTTATGAAGTAGATAACTTTGCCTCTAGTCGGTACATCAAATGGACCGCATACGTCAATATGTACTAGGGCAAGAAGATCCATGGCCCTTTCCCCATGTCCAACAAAAGGGAGTTTAGTCATTTTGCCATGAAGATAAGATTCATAAATTGGATATGACTCAAAAGTCAATGGACTCAATAGTTCGATTTTCTCCAATTTGTTAACCCTACCTTCTGCTATATGACCTAGTCTTAGGTGCCATAGATATCTATCATTTGGATAATCCCTAGGTCGTTTCATGGCATTCAAATTTTGCTCGATATTAAAAATAGATACATCAATATGTAACAGATAAAGATCAATAATAAGAAAATCACTTACAATTTTTTTTCTTTCATAAAAAATGTTACAACGATCCTTAAGAAAACTAATTACATAGCCTTCTAGTGCTAGGCATAAAACAGAAATTAAATTCCTGCTTGCTACAGGCATATAATAACAATCTTTTAAAACTAAGTCTAAATCATATGGTAGTCTAAGAGGATATATTCCCATGGCCACGACAGCAATTCTTGCTCTATTTTCGATGCGTAGGATCATGTCACCATCCCTCAGCCTCCTGCTATCCTCAAGACCATGCATACAAGTGCACAAATGAGCACTAGAACAAGAGTCAAGGACCCAATTGAATGTAGAAGAAACCATAAGGTTAGACTCAATAACGAGCATACCTCCAGAAGGACTTGCCTCCTTCTTATTCTTTAGGGTGGTCGGTAAGTAGGATAGTTTCACTTCTAGTGGCCGTCATTATTGCAATGGAAACGCTTTCCTTTGTCAGCGGCCTTCTTCTTCAACTCTACCTTTTCTTCTTTCCTCCATCCATCTTCTACTTTTTCACAGACTTCTTCTTATCAAAAGACTTTCTCTTGGAAGAAGTCCATTCAATAGCAAGCACTGAGCCTTTAGAACTTTTTATGAAAAGCTCAGCAGTGACCAGCATGTTCATAAGTTTGGCCAGGAAATTTTGAAGTTTATGCATATGGTAGTTCATGATGAACTGCCCATATGCATCAGTCAAGGATTGCAAAATTATATCATTCTGTAAATCCAGGTCCAACTTCACTTCGAGCTTCTCAAGCTCTTCCAAATCCTTGATCATCATCGGATAATGATCTTGGACTGACTGCCCATTGTGCATTTTAGCCTTGAATAGTCGTTTAGTGACTTGATACTTGGCTACGCGATTTTGTTCACTAAACATCTCTTATAGGTGAGCCAACATTTGGCAGACAGTCTTGATATCTTCATGTTGTCGCTGAAGCTCATCAGTCATTGAGCCCAACATGTAGTATTCGGCCTTGTTATCTTCATCCTTCCATTTATCAAGACACGCTCTCTGTTCAGTGGATGGACGAGCTGGTAAGGTGGGAGGATCCTGATCCAATACATGAGTTAACTTCTCAAAATCCAAAATGATTTTGAAATTCCAGAGCCAATCCTTGTAATTGGATTCGGTCAGTCTATGGGTGTCCAGGATACGTGCTAGTTGGTTGGACGTAGACATTTTTCTGTACAGAGTCAATATTTCTAGTTAGCTATTGTAATTAAGACTTGATCAATTTATTTAGAAATTTTATTTTTAAACAAATTAACTATCACTATTTTCTTGGATCCCAATACTCCCTATATAGAGATGCAAAAATCTTCATGATTAATAATTTCTAGAGGGTGGCGCGGTCCCACCAATTGACTCATCACCTCACCTAATAGTTATTCATGATGGGTTAGCCAATGAGTGAACAACTATTATTCAATGATTCTCTAATCATGGTGCACCCAAACTTGGTCTCTAACTCAAGAATCTCACCGTGTCCAAAATAACAATCCACTCCTTAGTTAAGTCAGACCCATCATTTGCATAGATTGGATTCCTAATTGAGTCTCTCATTGTATCCAAAATATTAAGTCCAATCCATCCTCCAGTCCATAGCATCTAATGTCTAATAGATATGATTGCATCTTTTCGATGCAGCTGAACCACCGTAACCAGTCGAGAACAATCAACCCCGAAAAGGACCCGCACATCTACAATGGTGGAAGATCTTAGACTTAATCTTTTCTTAGAAGGATTTGATTTAGGTCTCATTAAACTAGACTTGACATAGTCATAACTATTATGACTAACCTTGTGGCATGGGTTAGCTCAGATTATTGACCACCTCAGATCATGACTGAGCCAATGAATATGGTCAAATAAGTGAGACTGATGAAAGGAATATGCCATTAACTTGATAATAATGCATTCGAGTGGAGTAGCTTCCAATTAAAAATCAGTCTATCATATCTGCCAGACTTACCTTAGACACCAAATTATTGAGCCAGAACCAATCAAGTTAGCCTACAATCCAAACTCTAACCACTGAGCCTAATTAGATCTTAGCTTGATCGATCACTCATGTGACTCAATCTTGATCCAGACTTAATCCTATTAGGTTGGTCAATTTAAGCACTATTGATCCCATCTAATCAACTCTTTATTCAATTTGATCAACCACTTAGACCTAGTTGAGCTACCCAAGCCTGAATCCAATTTTATGAATATGTCTTAGATCTAAAATTCTCAATTTTAGACCTAACATATATTTCATAATCTTAATTTTTAATTAAGTTTAGGGTTCACAAACAAAATATATAAATAAAATCCTAAGATTTTAGGATCTAGGGTTTTGCAGAAAATAAGTTCTTGATTTTTTATTAAGAACGAACATGCAGCACCCCTACACATCATAAGAACACCCCATCAAATGAGAGGAGAGGGCATTTAAATCCTACTTTGTTCTTATGACCAGACGGCCAAGAGGAATGCCTTAATCAGAAATATTAGACTACAAAACTAGTTAGATCTACGTCATATATCTCATATATAAAAATTAATCTAACTATAAACATGTTTTACATACATCTCATGTATCATATCATGCATCTTTTCAAATCTAAATTATCTCATAATTATCTAAAAAATTAGATTTAAATTGATCACATCAAAATAAATTCTAATCTTGATAATTATGTAGAACTGTACTACAACTAGTCTAAACATGCATTCATCATATCTCATATGATCCAAAAATTAAATAATTTTATTTACTAGTTTTTAGATCTTATTATAATATTCATAATATCAAAAAATATTAAATAAATAGTTCTAAAATTATAACTTAATTAAATTAAATTATGATCATGGAAGACTATGTATAGAATAATTCTGTTTTACAACTAGTCATGCATCTTGTAAAATCTAGATCTAAATTATTTAATTTTAATTTTTTTGATTCTAGATCTAATCACATCTCATGTAACATCTAAAATCACCTAATTATTACATTAAAATTAAATTAAAATTATATCTAAATAATTTAGGAGAACCTGGTTTGATACTAGTTGAAGGAAAAATTTAGATTTCCTGGATCAGGTTCGTTCAGATCTGATTGGATCAAGAGAGATATTTAAAAAAAAAAAATTTTAAATCCATATCAGATCTGAGATATTTTAAATTTAATTTTATAGATCTAATAAAATAAAATTAAATTTAATTTAATTTAATTTAATTTGTATCTTTTGTTGGCTAATCAGATTACCCTATGATGATCCTGCTGATTGCCTGAGGTCCTGGATCTAGCCATGCAAGTGCCTAGCCTCTACTGATATCCACTCAGACTGGATCTAGAGATCTTCTCCTTCTTTATCACCTCTCCAAATATTAGATCTGGATCTAATTTAGAGGATCTTCAAAACACTTTCTAAATATCTTGAATCATCTCTTGTAGCAGTGCTGCGTTCTTCCTTTCTCATCACCTTTCTCTTGCCTAGATCGCATCAAACTAGAGCCCAAATCTCCTTGGGCATGGAGAGGAGAGAGAAGACTAGAAGATGGCATGGAGAAAGGAGAGGGGCAACCTTGTGGCATGAGCCATGGGTGATTCTCTCTAAAGCTTGGCGAAGATAGGCTTTTTATAAACCCTGCTGCGCCATGCAGTGCCACATCATCCCAGCCAATCACGTCGCTTCACGCAATCTGATCTAAATCTGATTGATGGGATGACATCACCTGATCTAATCATATGAGAGCCCCCTCAAATAATCCAATCAGATGAGACCTCCCTCAAATCATCCTTAGGTGGCGCTAAGACTAGTCAAAGCTGAGTCCTAGATGCCTACCTAAGTTGATTCCAAGAAACAACCTGGAGTCCCACCTTTATGGGACTCCAGGCATCCCTATCCTTAGGTGCATGCCTCCCTAGGCATGTGCCCCCTCCTTTTCATTTTTTAGCAAGGGGATAAGCCCCTATCTTCTCTCCTATGGGTGCATGACACATGGGCAAATGTCTAAGTGTCAAAGGTCAATGTTTGACCAAAGTCAAAAGACAAGAATTAGCAGGTGATGAAAAATGGCAGGTGTTATCTAAAATTTATCTCATAAATTAAGACAACCCTTTTCTAACCTAGATAAGCTCCAATCAGATCAAGTAAAGGTACCTCAGTGAGCATAAACACATTTGGCTCAGTCAAGACAATTTTTAATGAGAGTAGAAGGAGAACATTAGGCTCAATCATGCGCTAGCATGATTTTCTTGAATCTAATTGAATCTAATTCAAATCAATTGAACTGGATTAGTCTAATTGATGATATCCAGATCTAAATCCTTATTTGTGTAACCTAGTTAGGTTTAGTTTTATATGGTAATGGGATATGTCATGATCTCTATCATCGATATTATAGAAACACTTTCCGATGGATCAGAACTCTTCCGATTCAGACAACTAGAATGATCGATCATCTAAATCATTCTAATTGCTCCCAAAATCCATAAGTGACACCTAGCAGTATATGATGGTAATCCATCAAAATTGAAAATGAACCTCTCGGTATAGCTACTTATGTGATTAAGTTCTTCTATCTTGAGCTCCAATCAGAATAGGGTTAAGGTGAACTCATCAAATCCTAATTTCTATCATATGATTTAATCTTTTGATTCAAGTTCGATGTGAAAATCTTAGTAGAAACTCTCTCTATTTTCTCACTCTACCATGGCCATGGGCTTCTGGACTTGATTCTCATGATCATCATAGAGCTGCTCCTTATCTACCGAGGTAGACAGATTCCCTCTTAGTGTAATCCAATTCCTACAATGAACATGCTGTAGCCAATATACACCTCAGGGATCCGAATGGCTAGAAGACCGAGTTATGGTGTAGTCAAACTATAACACCCTCAAGGTGAACTATCGATGCACCTCAAATCAAATAATAAGACACACCACTATAGTTTCGAGTCAGTCATCAATGAGAAGGTAGACTTCCTTATGACTGCTCGAGGTGGTCATGCTTAGTGCCCTCATTCTCTAACGAGTACCTATACTCTCGCTCTGATGTCTCTACACCATAGATTCAAGACCGATCTACTATAAAAAAGTGATTGTACACCAACCTTTCGGATCAATCACCATCCTCATGATAATCCTACGGTCGGGAGCATTTTATGAGTTAATAATGAAAATTCTTGTCTTAAATTTTCAACTCTTGAAAATAAGAATTATCATTATCATTAACTCAAGGGATGTATCACAGACACTAAATACATATTTATGATAGAAAATAACCCATTTTATTATTTATGGTCAAAATTATACTTTTGCCACTAGAAATGTATTACAAGTGTCAGCCAATTCTGGCTTCTAGGGCACACATACCTAACAAACTCCCACATGACCTAAAGCCAATTGGCTATAAATCTAAGTCCCATCTTCTCAAGCTGGGCTTCGATCTTCTACTGGCCTAACGACTTTATGAGTGGGTCCGCCACATTATCTATGGAGTCAACTCTTTTAACCTTGATGTAATCCTTCTCGAGGTAATCGTGGATTAGGTGGTATCACCGCTCGATGTGCTTGGATTTTTGGAGAGACCTCGACTCTTTAACTAGAGCTATGGTGCCATTGTTATTGCAGTATAGAGGAATGGCATCGATGGCATCACTCCAATCTCTACGACAAACTTTCTGTACCAAAATGCCTCCTTCGTAGCTTCTGACGCAACGATATATTCTACTTCCATGATGGAATCTGCTATCACTCTCTGCTTGGATCTCTTCCAACTGCAGCACCAACATTACACGCAAACAAACTCTCAAATATCGACTTTTGATCATCTACGTTGGGCATAAAATTCGAGTCTGTATATCCCTGGACTTGGAGTTTTTCATTTTCAAAAATCAACAACATATCCTTAATTCTTCTTAAGTACTTAAGGATATATTTTACAAAAGTCCAGCGTTCTTCACCTAGATTCGATTGATATCTGCTCGTGACACTCACAGCATGGGCTATATCAGGTCGTGTGCATAACATGCCATACATGAGGCTTCTTATTGCTGAAGCATAAGGGATCTTGCTCATACGATCTATTTCCTCAGGTGTGCTAGGGCTCATCTTCTTGGAAAGATGAATGCCATGTCTGAAGAATACCAAACTTCTCTTAGAGTTTTTCATGCTAAACCTCTTTAGCACTTCCTATATATACATCTTCTATGAAAGTTCTACCATCCTATTCGGTCTATCTCTATAGACCTTAATTTCTAGAATAAAGAATGCTTCACCTAAATCTTTTATGAAGAATTCTTTAGATAACCATATTTTAACTATGATCAACATGAGAATATTATTCCCAATAAGGAGGATATCATTCACGTACAATACGAGGAAGACAATAGCACTCCTACTGACCTTTTTGAAGACACATGGTTCCTCCTCATTCTTGATGAATCCAAATAATTTGATCACATCATTGAAACAAGTATTCTAGCTCTGAGATACTTGCTTAAGTGCATATATGGACCTTTGTAGCTTGTATAACTTGTGATCAGCATCACTAGATGTGAAATCTAGTGGCTGTTCCATATGAATATCTTCCTCAAGATATCCATTTAAGAATATCATTTTCACATCCATTTGCCATATTTCATAATCAAAATAGGCTGCAACAACAAGCAATGTGCGAATGGATTTAAGCATGCCTACTGACGAAAAGATATCTTGATAGTCAATGCCTTCATGCTGACTATAATCTTTTGCCACTAATCTAGCTTTGAATGTCTCTACATTTCCATCTGCATCAATCTTTCTCTTGTAGATCCATTTACACCCAATAGGTACTATACCTTCTGATGGATCTACCAAGAACCAGACTTGGTTTGAGTGCATCGAGTCAATTTCTGACTTCATTGCCTCTAACCATTTCTCAGAGTCCATATCCAATATCGCCTCATTATAGGTTTTGGGATCATCACCATGAATCTCATTACCAACGAGGAACATTTCTTCTATTTCCTCTGAAATAGTACCTAAGTACCTCTCAGAAGGATGGAAAATCCTTTCCGATCTATGAGGTAGAGGAGGAAGTGATTATATTGGCTCAACCTAATTTGGTTCCATTTGGTCCTTAGCTCGTTGCTCTTGTGAGACTTTCTCCTTGAGCTTGATCTGCTTTCCAATGCTGCTATCTTGAATAAACTATTTTTCAAGAAAGATGGTATATCGACTTACAATCACAATGTGATCTTCTGGAATGTAGAAATAATATCCTAATGACTCCTTAGGATATCCTATAAATCGAGCACTAAAGGATCTAAAGTCTAACTTGTTCGTTTGTTGTATTTTCCATGAGCCAGACAACCCCAAATTCTAAGATGACTCAGATTTGGTTTCTTACCATGCCATATCTCATATGGTGTGGTAGGAACGATTTTAGAAGGAACCCTATTCAGTAAGTATATTGCGGTTAACAAACTATGTTCCCAAAGAAAATCAGGAAGGTCTGTGTAGCTCATCATGGATTGGACCATATCTAATAGGATTTGGCTCCTCCATTTTGAAACCCCATTGAGTTAAGGTATTCCAGATGGAGTCCATTGAGAGATTATGCCATTTTTCTTGAGATAGTTCAGGAATTTTTGACTGAGGTATTCACCTCCTCAATCTGATTGAAGAACTTTAATAGGTTTTTCAGTTTGGTTTCCTAATTCATGTCTGAATTTTTTGAACTTTTCAAAAGCTTCAGACTTGTGTCTCATAAGATACACATATCCATACCTAGATAAATCATCGGTAAAGATTATGAAGTAGACAAAGTTACCTCTAACTGGCACATCAAATGGACCACACACGTCAGTATGTACTAGGGCAAGAAGATCCGCGGCCCTTTCCCCATGTCCAACAAAAGAGAGTTTAGTCATTTTGCCATGAAGACAAGATTCATAAATTGGATATGACTCGAAAGTCAATGGACTCAATAGCCTGATTTTCTCTAATTTGTTAATCCTATTTTCTGCAATATAACCTAGTCTTAGGTGCCATAGATACCTATCATTTGGACTAACCCCAGGTCGTTTCATGGCATTCACATTTTGCTCGATATTAAAAATAGATACATCAATATGTAACTGGTAAAGATCATTAATAAGGAAATCACTTGCAATTTTATTTTTTTCATAAAAAATGTTACAATGGTCCTTGAAAAAACTAATTACATAGCCTTCTAGTGCCAGGCATGAAACAGAAATTAAATTCCTGCTTGCTGTAGGCATATAATAACAATCTTTTAAAACTAAGTCTAAAGCAGATGGTAGTTGAAGAGGATATGTTTCCACGGCCACGATAGCAACTCTTGCTCCATTTTCAATTTGTAGGATCATGTCACCATCACTCAGCCTCCTGCTATCCTTAAGATCCTGCATAGAAGTGCACAAATGAGCACTAGACCAGCGTCAAGCACCCAACTAGATATAGAAGAAATCGTAAGGTTAGACTCAATAACGAGCATACCTCCAGAAGAATCTGCCTCCTTATTCTTTAGGATGGCCAGGTAAGTAGGGCAGTTCTGCTTCCAATGGCCGTCATTATTGTAATGGAAATACTTTTCTTTGTCAGCGGCCTTCTTCTTCAACTCTGTCTTTTTCTTCTTTTCTCCTTCCACCTTCTGCTTTTTCACAGACTTTTCTCCTTTTCAAAAGACTTTCTCTTAAAAGAAGTCCATTCCATAGCAAGCACTAAGCCTTTATAACCTTTCATGAATTGCTCAGCAGTAACTAGCATGTTCATAAGTTCGGCCAATGAATTTTGAAGTTTATGTATATGGTAGTTCATGATGAACTTCCCATATGTATCAATCAAGGATTGTAGAATTATATCATTCTGCAGATCCAGATCCAACTTCACTTCGATCTTCTCAAGCTCTTCTAAATTCTTGATCATCATCAGACAATGATCTTGGACTGATCGTCCATCACGCATTTTATCCTTGAATAGTCATTTAGTGACTTGATACTTGGCTGCACGACTCTGTTAACCAAACATCTCTTGTAGGTGAGCCAACATTTGATTGGCAGTCTTGACATCTTCATGTTGGTGTTGAAGCTTATCAGACATCGAACCCAACATGTAGTATCTAGCCTTATTATCTTCGTCCGTCCATTTATCAGGAGACACTCTCTGTTCAACAGATGGATGAGCTGGTAAGGTGGGAGGGTTCTGGTCCAATACATGAGTTAACTTCTCAGAACCCAAAATGATTTTGAAGTTCTCGAGCCAATCCTTATAATTAGGTCTGGTCAGTCTATGAGTGTCTAGGATACATGCTAGTGGATTGGACGTAGACATTTTTCTATAGAGAGTTAAAGTTTCTAGTTAGATATTATAATTAAAACTTGATCAATTTCTTTAAAAATTTTATTTTTAAATAAATTAGCTCTCACTATTTTTTGGATCCCTACACTCTCACTATAGAGATGCAAAAATCTTTATGATTAATGATTTCTTATGGGTGGTGCGGTCCCACAAACTGACTCATCACCTCACCTAACAGTTATTGGTAATGAGTTAGCCAATGAGTGAACAACTCTTGTTCAATGATTCTCTAATCATGGTGCACCCAAACTTGGTCTCTAACTCATTAATCTCAGCATGTCTAGAATATTAATCCACTCCTTAGTTAAGTCAGACCCACCATTTGCATAGATTGAATTTCTAATTGAGTCTCTCACCGTATTCAAAATATTGAGTCCAATCCATCCTCCTGCCCATAGCATCCAATGCCTAATAGATATGGTCGCATCTTTTCGATGCAACAGAACCACTGTAACCAGTCGAGAACAATCAATCCTGAAAAGAGCCCGCATATCAACAATGGTGGAAGACCTTAGACTTAATCTTTTCTTAGGGAGATTTGATTTAGGTCTCATTAAACTAGACTTGACAAAGTCATAACCATTATGACTAACCTAGTGGCATGGGTTAGCTCAGATTATTGACCACCTAATATCAGGACTGAGCCAACAAATATGGCCAACTAAGTGAGATCGGTGGAAGGAATATGCCATTAACTCAACAATAATGTATTTAAGTCGAGTAGCTCCCAATTAAAAACCAGTCGATCGTATCTGCCAGACTTACCTTAGACACCAAATTATTGAGCCTGAACCAATCAAGTTAAACTACAATCCAGACTCTAATCACTGAACATAATTAGATCTTAGCTTGATCGATCACTCATGTGACTCGATCTTGACCCAGACTTAATCCTATTAGACTGGTCAATTTATGCACTATTGATTTCCTCTAACCAACTCTTGATTCAATTTGATCAACCGCTTAGACCCAGTTGAGCACCCAAGCCCGAACCCAATTTTATGAATATGTCTTAGATCTAAAATTCTCAATTTTAGACCTAACATATATTTCATAATCTTAATTCTTAATTATATTTAGGGTTCGCAAACAAAATATATAAATAAAATCTTAGGATTTCAGGATTTAGGATTTTGCAGAAAATAAGTTTTTGATTTCTGATTAAGGATGAACATGCAGCACCCCTACACATCATAAGAACATCCCATCGAATGAAAGGAGAGGGCATTTAAACCCTACTTTATTCTTATGATCGGACGGCCAAGAGGAATGCCTTAATCAAAAATATTAGACTACAAAACTAGTTAGATCTACATCATATATCTCATATATGAAAATTGATCGAACTATAAAGATGTTTTGCATACATCTCTTGGATCATATCGTGCATGTTTTTAAATCTAAATTATCTCATAATTATCTAAAAAACTAGATTTAAATTGATCACATCAAAATAAATTCTAATCTAGATAATTATGTAGAACTATTCTACAACTAGTCTAAACATGCATTCATCATATCTCATATGATCCAAAAATTAAATAATTTTATTTACTATTTTTTTGATCTTATTATAATATTTATAATATTAAAAAATGGTAAATAAATAGATTTAAAATTATAACATAATTAAATTAAATTATGATCATGCAAGACTGTGTATATAATAATTCTATTTTACAACTAGTCATGCATCTTATGAAACTTAGATCTAAATTAATTAATTATAATTTTTTTAATTTTTGATCTAATCACCTCTCATGTGACATCTAAAATCACCTAATTATTAGGTTAAAATTAAATTTGAATTATAACTAAATAATTTAGGAGAACCTGGTTTGATACCAGTTGAAGGAAAAATTCAGATTTTTTAGATCAGGTTCGTTTAGATCTGACTGGATCAAGAGAGATATTTCAAAAAATTTTCTTTTAAATCTATATCAGATCTAAGATATTTTAGATCTAATTTTATAGATCTAATAAAATAAAATTAAATTAAATTAAATCTGATTTAATTTATACCTTTTGTTTGGTAATCAGATTATCCTATGATGATCCTGTTGATTGCCTGAGGTTCTGGATCTAGCCATGCAAGTGCCTGGCCTCTACTGGTATCCACTCAGGCTAGATCTAAAGATCTTCTCCTTCTTTATCACCTCTTCAAATATCAAATCTAGATCTAATTTGGAGGATCTTCAAAACTCCTTCTAAAGATCCTGAATCATCTCTTGCAGCAGTGCTGCATTCTTCCTTTCTCGTCACTTTCTCTTGCCTGGATCGCACCAAACTAGAGCCCAAATCTCCTTAGGCATGGAGAGGAGAGAGAGGACTAGAAGATGGCATGGAGGAGGGAGAGGGGCAGCCTTATGGCATGGGCTATGGGTGATTCTGTCTAAAGCTTGGCGCAAATAGGATTTTTATAAACCCTGCTGCACCATCCAGTGCCACATCATCCCAGCCAATCATCACTTCGTGCAATTAGATCTAAATTTAATTGATGGAATGACATCACCTGATCCAATTAGATGAGAGCTTTCTCAAATCATCCTTAGGTGGTGCCAAGACTGGTCAAAGCTGAGTCTTAGGCGCCTACCTAAGTTGATTCCAAGAAGCAACCTGGAGTCCCATCTTTATGGGACTCCAGGCATCCCTATCCTTGGGCGCATGCCTCCCTAGGCATGTGCCCCCTCCTTTTCATTTTCTAGCATGGGGATAAGCCCCTATCTACTCTCCTATGAGTGAACGACACATGGGCAAATGTCTAAGTGTCAAAGGTCAATGTTTGACCAAAATCAAAAGACAAGAATTAGTAGGTGATGGAAAATGGCAAGTGTTGTCTCAAATTTATCTCATAAATTAAGACAACCCTTTTCTGATCTAGACAAGCTCTAATCAGACCATGTAAAGGTATCTGAGTGAGCATAAATACTTTTGGCTCATTCGAGATAATTTTTAATGATAGTAGAAGGAGAACATTAGGCTCAATCATGTGCTAGCACGATTTTCTTGAATCTAATTGAATCTAATTCAAATCAATTGAATTGGATTAGTCTAACTGATGATATCTAGATCCAAACCCTTATTTGTGTGACCCAATTAGGTTCAATTCTGTATGATAATAGGATACGTCATGATCTCTATCATCGACATCATCGAAACACCTTCCGATTGATCAAAACTCTTCTTATTCAGACAACTAAAATGATCGATCATCTAAATCATTCTAATTGCTCCCAAAATCCATCAGTGACACCTAGCAGTATATGATGGCAACCCATCAAAATTGAAAATGAACCTCTCGGTGCAGCTACCTATGTGATTGAGTTCTTCTATCTTGAGTTCCGATCAGATTAGGGTTAAGGTGAACTCATCAAACCCTAATTTCTATCATATGATTTAATCTTTGATTCAAGTTCGATGTGAAAATCTTAATAGAAACTCTTTCTATTATTTCACACTACCATAGCCATGGGCTTACGGACTTGATTTTCATGATCATCATAGGACTACTCCTCATCTACCGAGGTAGATAGATTTTCTCTTGGTGCAATCCAATTCCTACAATAAACATGCTACAGCCAACATACACCTTAGGATTTCGAATGGCTAGGAGACCGAGTTATGGTGTAGTCAAACTATAACACCCTCAAGATGAACTATCGATGCACCTCAGATCAAAGAACTAGACACACCACTGTAGCTTCGAGCCAGTCATGGATGAGATGGTAGACTTCATTATGACTGCTCGAGGTGGTCACGCTTAGTGCCCTCGTTCTCTAATGAGTACCTATACTCTCGCTCCGATGTCTCTACATCGTAGACTCAAGACTCATCTACCATAAAAAAATGATTGTATACCAATCTTTTGGATCAATCACCATCCTCATGATGATCCTACGGTTGGGAGCATTTTATGTGCTAATAATGAAAATTCGTCCTAAATTTTTAACTCTTGAAAATAAGAATTATCACTCAAGGGATGTATCATAGACACTAAATATACATTTATGATAGAAAATAACCTATTTTATTATTTATAGTTAAAAATATAATTTTTTTTCTGAAAATGTATTACAAGTGTCAGTCAATTCTAGCTTCTAGGGCACACATATCTAACACTGATCTTATAAGATTGTCCTACTGTAAGATTTATCCCTTATAATGAAAAGGTTGTCCTAGTTCGTGTAGATCTGAAATCTAATCATAAAATGTTAGATGTGATCTAAAAGATTTATGATTTGGTAGAATTAAAATTATTTCAATCTAAATTTTATGATCATGAATATATTTAGATTAGATCTAAAGTAGATTCATGATTTTGTTTATGTTATGTGCATATTGTTTATGAATCAAATATGCAACTGATTTATGTTTATGAAATTAGCCGACATGTTTCTAAAATGAGTCGATCCATTTAGTGGACATAACTAGATTATAAAAATATTTTATAAATATAAAAATTAATTTTAAAATATCGAATCCCAACCCTCAGCCCAACACCTAATTAAGAATTAATGGTTATTGATTATGATCTAGAATTATGAATTAAAGATCCTAAGAGATAACTTATGACACATGGGTTAATGGGTTAGAGTGAATTAGGTTTATTTATTAGGTTAGGCCTAAGGTTAGATTAAATAATGGACTTAATTAGAGTAATTTACTAAATCTAAGCAAATGTTGTCATAGATTAGGTCAAGGACTCTATAGATCAATTGCAATAATTATAATTGGTCAAGTTCATGTCTTTAATGAAAATCAAATAGACTTGACTCTTGGCTAAGTGGTCTAGCCTAGATTGTTAGGTGGATCGAATCAAAACTAATTAACTAGTTGATGTCTAAGATTAGTCTGGTAGATTAGACTAGTGGTCGTAGTTGGGAGCTACTTGCATTGATTCAAGCTTTGACGAGTTAATAGTATATCCCTCCCATCAATCTTACTTACCTGACCTTCTTGGTAAAATTATGTTTTGATCAGATCACTTGACAAATTCAAGCTGACCCATGTCAACTAGGTAAATTATTGGGATTGATTTAGGTGCCCATAGACTGGCTTATCGGTAGTCTCCATTAACTTGACTTGGTGAAGTCAGTGGTATGATCATGATTAGCTAGTTAATCTTTTTTATTCTCTAAAATAAGTTAACCAAATTCTCTAAAATTATTAGATCCTTAAAATAAAATAGTTATAGTGATAACTAAATCATAGCCTCCCATTAAGGTGGATGGTAATAGATCCAATAATCTAGGTAAATATTAGAGGCACCTTATGCTTGGTGTTCATCAAGATATTATAATCATCATTCATCATATGATGATTAGATCACACTCTCTGAATGGCGATTAGGTTAGCTAGAGCTTTCCTCAGGCCTGGTCATTGTTCGTTTGTTGCACCAAACTCAATCATATTAATGGTTAGACCAAATCGGGACTTTCAGTGGAGGCCCTAGTCTACTAAAAAGATACTTGGGGTAAAACCTAATACTAAAAATTATTTGGAGAAAAAATCGATTAAGAACCTATCCATAGATGCACATTGATTGGCCAGAGCTTTTCTTGAGCCTGTATGTAGTCTATGTGGATTCTAGTAACCACTAAAAAATTAACGTAATTCCTCGAATTGGAGATAGATGCTACCAATTCGAATAAAATAGAGGAAGAATTTTTTGATTAAAGTCCAAATTTTTAGGCTTAATACATCATTTACTAATTAGGCTTTTGATTTTTCTTTGTGCAGTTAAGCCCAAACTCTAGTTGCTCTGTTCACTGTCAGATAGTGATATACTTATGGGCCCAACTTCAATAATAAGTATTGAAGGTTGAATATTGTTCAGCAGCATGAAGAGGATTGTGCTGGGACCTTTATGTCCAGTCTAAATTAATAGTCCAAGACTAACTAAAATCAGGCATAATGCTTTCACTACAAGAAGCAAGGGCACTAGAAGAGGAACTGACCTTAGTATCTGTAAGGTTTGGTGTTTAGGATGGAAGCATAGATTTTAAAGCAAAAATTATGAAATCATAAAATCAAACCCGAGCCCTAGGATTACCTTAATAGAATTTAAATCATATCATAGGTATTTATAACATAAATTAAGATATTGGAACATACCTCCGATCGCTTAATCCTAACATGACCCTAATTGCCGGTAGCAGTTAGTCAGGGGTTCCACCAGGTGCCCACATGTTCACCCTCTAATGTTGATCCACTTGGGGACTTGATCCCACTAGCACCTCTGATTATTTTATTTAAAATTCTTATGATAAGAACTTTAATTATTTGGGCATAACCTTCCTTAACCTTCGCTGTCACCTTCCTAGTCTACCCTTTCCTTTCTTTCTATTCACCTTATCTTTCTTTACTCTCTTCCTAAGTCCTTGTCCTAAAGCAGACCTCTTGTCCTTTAATAGGACTTTGTCTTAATAAGGGAAGAAAGATAGAAATTGGACAATTAGGGAGAGTATGTAAGAAAGAAGAAGAGAGTTCTGAATGACTTGGACTCCCGAAGTGCACCGCTATTTATAATATATGTAGGGGTACTTCCTGAAAATCTCATGCCCTCTCCTCATCCTCATCTCACCCCAATCATATATCTCACATGCCATCTAATTTTTGCGCCATGTGGAATTTAGTAGACATAGTCCAAGAAGTGCCTTAAAGCAGAAGGACTCTTCGGACTAATTCTACATAGTTTCTAAGAAGAGTCGCGAAACTTTATTCAAGTGGCACCTTTAATCAAGAAGTTGGATCGGAGATGAAGGCCATCCAATGGCCTAAAAAGGGGATGCCCATTCTGAATTATGGCATGGAGATAAGATGGAAAAGTCAAAACCCCTTTTGACTTGGTCCAAGGGGTGCCAAAGTGGTTGGGGCAGCATGGACTCTTTCCTTATCCCATTTTCAGAAAAAACACCAAAGCGTTTTACCTACAGAAGGACTCTAAGGTGCCTTCTTTATGATCTAAAAATTACATCACATATTTTACATAACAACTAAAAGGATAGGAAGGTTTAAATGGGGCGCCAACAACCTACATGTGCCACATGTCCCTGGCGCATGAACCAAAAACCCCACACACCGAGAGAGAGAGTTTTTGGCACATGGGTTGCTGTTAGATAATGCCTAGTCCCTGGTCATCAAGCTAAGGGTCAACCCAATCGGTTAGCTAAATTTGATTTGACTCAAATTACATTTAATTAGCCTAAATCAGAATCCAACTTAAATCCAATTCAAATCTAGGTGCTAGGATTTGCAACATGTGCTAGCATGTTCATCTTATAAACTTAATCTAATCTAATTAGACCCTTGATAAATTCCTTTTATGCATGATCCATTGGGTTCCGCATCTAGCCAGTAATGGGTCTGGGTGCAATTTAATCTAATTTGGTTACAACTCAATCAAATTGATTTAGGTTAAAACTAGCTAACCCATTTTTGATCAATTAGAATACTTTCTAATTAATAATCAAATTAATATCTTTAATTCAATCAAACCCACAAGATAAGATTGATGTCTAGCTAATAGGAAGCAAGCAAGATTTCTAGCTCTATTTTCGAAACTTTTTTGAAAAATAATTATAGTAGAAATAAAAATTAATCTAATTATAGATTTGATCTACAAATCCTATATTACTAGTATCTAATATGATATACATGCATGCTTTGAAATCTGAAAATAAAATAGCTGTAGGTCATAAAATAATTTTACAAATCTGTGTTCAGAACATGTTACCTTGCGCAGGTAGACGAACTCTACAATAGAATCACCAGGTAGATCTGATCATTATGACATAGCCACACATGTGTTTGGCCTTCATGGATGGTCCACATGGGGTCTTGATCCTGATCGACTCCTCTCGAGTACTAGCTTGATGAATAATGCTCAAGACAGCTAGATCTGATCGAACAATTTTGATCTCCCTCAACCAAAACTTTGGATGCTCTAGATCAACAAGATAGGTAGAAAAGAGGATGGGAAAGTATCCAAAAAAAATTTCATAAAGATCTGACGCTCAGATCTTATGAAATTAGAATAGAAACCTTAAATCAAGATCTAGGGCAGCAAAGCACTCAAACCTTGGAGCCTAGTTTTCTCTCCAAATTTTTCTTCTTAAATTTTTTTATTATTTTTTTTTAGGCTATGGAAGGGCTCATGAACTAGAGGAGAGGAATCTCAAAAAAAAATCTTGCCAAAAAAAAAAATAAAAATTTTATATAGAGCAAACAAGTCAAGGTGGCATGTGGAAAAGTTGGGATGAAGTGGTTTGCTATTTGAATTCAAATCCCATTTGAATTCAAATTGCAACCAGATCAAACCCATCCATTTAGGATGTGAGAAGGGAACGCAAAAGACTTCTTTTGCATCAAAAGAAATTCACAAGCACATCTTTCTCATGCAGAAAAACATGGTGTAAAGAGGGTGAGGTGGCACATGGAAGACTGGGTCAAACTAGTCTCATAATTATTCATCTAATTGAACCAACCCAATCGAAATTGGTTAGGCCTAATTAGATCATATTAAACCCAACTTATTTAGGCTTAATTAATCTTTATTAAATTATAATTAAATTAGGAATTAGATAAGTCCATCCTCTAATCAAATCAGTGATCATACTTCCTTGGTGATTAGTGTTGGGAAATATATCCTAAAGCCAATCATCTAGATTGTAGATGGTTGAGCTAAATGTAATTATACTTAAATTATTAATAAATAAATTGGAGCAAGTGCATCATTGTATTTCAATTTAGCAAATCCTCAACTGGGGTAGTCCATATGATGGATGCTAAATTTTGAAATATACTATGGATAAATTTTAGGATTGATAGTAAATTCCTAAATCGTCCTTTAAGCATTGAGGCCAAGGGGATGAATTATACGGTAACCATATGCCATAAGTTCGTCGATGTTGTATTGCAATTATTTAACCTATTCGAACGTCGGGTATCATTGCTAGATGGTCACATCGATTGATATAAAAAATTAGTTTTCATGCTACCGACTTAGGATTCGAACCTATGGGGTCACACACAATAGGAGTTTCTACCTGATCTGATGGCTGATATTGAGTCTCGATGATCTAAGACTCTATGATAAAGAGTCCCATTAGACTAAAACTCTATGACCAAGAGTCCCACTAGATAGAAACTCTAAGTCCATGTCTGGGACTCTCTGATCGAGAGTTTTGATGACCTGGGACTCTTTGGTCAAGAGTGCCACTGGACTGGGACACTGTGGTCAAAAGACCTATTGGACTGGGACACTATAACCCAAAGTTATAGTAGACTGAAACTCTGAGTCCTACTCATTTAGGACTATCTGATCAAGAGACCCACTAGTCTGAGACTCTATGATCATGAGTTTGATTCATTTGGGACATTGAGTTTAAGAGTCCCACTGGTTTGGGACTCTTCAAGAGTTTCATGTTGAAGGGACTCTATTGTCCGGTAACCCATTTGATTTGGACTCAGATATTTTTTAGATAATTAATTAATAATTAAATTAATAATTAGCTTAATTTAATTGAGTGATAAGAATTCGATCAAGTTTGATTGAATTTGATTCGATTGGGTTTGACCCGATCAGGTCATGAGATTAGCTCATCGCTATAGAAGTTTTGACCCTAATTTGATCAAGATCTAGATCTAATTAATTTCTAATTTAATTAAAATTTTATTGGATTAGGCTAAGCCTAATTTTATTGGATTTAACCTAATCTAATTGGATCTAGATTAATTAATTTGGTTGAAATCAATTATAACCAAGTCAAATGAAGTTTGAATTCAAACTCTCCCATACGCCCACTACTTTTGACTTTTCTACTCTTGTTCCATGCCCAAAATTTTGTACGTAACTTTTCTATCACCCAGAAGGTTTTTGTACCCCCTCTCTTATCTACTTTTGACCTGGTCCAAGGGTTGGACCAGTTCAATGTAAGTTGAGTTTTGAATTCAACTCAGTTTATTGGAGGTTGGAACCAATCCAACCTTATCTGCTTCCCAAGCCCTACCTTTTATTTGTTGAACATTTTTTAGAGAAATAAAAATGTGTGCATGTAGAAGGAGAGTCCTTCTACATGTTAAATACATGTGAGGGTGTGTTGGATAAGGATAAGAGGCTCACTTGATTTTTGAAATCATGAGTGGTTAAAACCTCCCAACCACTCAACCCTTATCTCTTTCCATGCATTTCTCCCATGGTATTCACATCAATAAATTATGATAATTTTTGTACATGCATAAGATGGTCTTAGAGTTATGTGGTAAAAATTTTATAGTGATTAGGCATTAGTTTTGGACAAAAAAAATCTTGGAGTGAAGGTGTGCTGGGTCCTATAGCACTTTACTTTTCCCTCATGCTTCTCTTCTCTTCTAATTTTCACCTCTAAGAATACCCAATTTTTAGATATGATCTAAATAGGGTTTAAAGATATGAAAGTCATCTTTCTACAAAACTTATTTCATAAAAAAAATCCATACGGAGAGGGCATGACAGGATTTTTAGTGTGTCAGGATTTTTGGGCCAAGTGAAACACTAGATTTGAGAATCTGGGTTCGGGTGGAGAGATCGAGTGCTGTGAGAATCGGATTGCCACCAAATTTGAGAAACCTCTTCATCATCCTATAGTATTTATGTTTTGATTTTTTGGATTATTTGAAAAGTTAGAATATATATGATCAATTGCATCAATCATAATCAGCCATTGAAGGTCCCAGTGAGGAGCTAGCACTCCATTGGGCTGATCGAGACCAGGAGCTCTGTGTGGACCAACCATAGAGGCTGAACATGTGTGTGGCTATGGTGCAACACCAGAGCATTATCTGATGGATTCAGATTATGATGATCGGCTACCCATGAAAAGGTATTATGTTCTGAACCGATAGATGTAGCAAAAAGTTTGTCGTATAGTTTTATTTTTAGATCTATATGAATGCATGCATATTGTGTTTAGATCTTTATTGTAGGGCTTAATATTCTGATATGATCAAAAATTAATTTATTAGATTAATTAATTCTCTACTATGTTTTAGCTATTTTTGAAAAAAAATTACCAAGGTAGCATTGTAAACCCTGCACTGCATCCTTCAAATGGTATCAGAGCGTAGGTTCGCTAAACAAGATATGCTTGCATGATTAGATTAATAATTTAGATTTGATCTAAATATAAATTTAATATTTTGATTAATTAAATTTAAAAATTAAAATCAAGATCGCACAGACTGTAGGTTGTCCTGCTGTAGTGTTTACCCTCCATACTGCAAAGGTTGTTCTTGTACGTGCTTGATCTTATAGTTGATCATAAAATTTTTAGATTAGATCTAATTTTTTTGATATGTTAAATTAAGCTTTAATCTAATTTTTGATCATGAATACATGTTTAGATAGGATCTAAAGTTTGATTCATGATTTACTATTATATAGTGTACATAGTTTCAGATTAAACCCTACAACTATTGTTGTTTGTGAATTAAGCTGATTCAATTTTTAAGTGAGTCGACTCAATTGGTGGATAATACTAAGTTATAAAGAATCTTTCAAAATTTAAAAATTATTTTTAAAATGTCAAACCCCAATCCATTAGTTCAAAACTTAATTAAAAAATTAAGTATTATTCATAGGATCTAGAATTATGAATTAATATCCTAAGACAAAGGCATAAGACTGTGCGTCAAAGGATTAAATGAATTAGGTCCATTAATTGGGTTAGACCTAAGATTAGTTAAAAAATGGATTAACCTAGAGTAATTGATCAAATCTAATCGAGTGTTGTATTAGATTAGGTCAAGGATACTCAAGAATCAACTCCAATAGTTGTAGTTGGATGAGTCCATGTCTTTAACAAGACCAAAATGGACTTAATTCATAGCTATGCGGTTAAGCCTGAAATTGCTAGGTTGATCAGATTAAATCTAATTAATCAGTTGGTGTCTAGGATAAGTTTGGCAGTCTAGATCAGTGGTTTTTAATTGGGAGCTACTCATACTGATTCGATCTTTGACGAGTTAATGGCATATCCCTTTCACTGATCTTACTTACATAGCCGACATGGTCGATTGGAATTTGATTAGGTCACTTGGTGATTCAAACTGAGCCATGTCATTAGAAATCAGTTTGATTGATTTTAATTAGTAAGACTAAATAAGGTACCCATGGACCTAAATTGATCCTAGTCCTAACCTATTGACTTGGTGAAGTCAGTGGAAGGACTTGACTTGGTGAAGTCAGTGGGAGAAATTTGATCCATGTCTTTTCTACCCTTAAATCATAAGTAACCTAAATCCTCTAAATTATTAGGTTCTTGAAATGATTAAGTTATGGAGATAACCGAGTCACAGCCTTCCATTAAGATGAATAGTAATGAGTCCAATTTTCTAGGTGGACATTGAAGGTGCCTTACAAATGGTATACATTTGGATATTGGAATTACTATCCATCATATGATGATTAGGTCACACTCTTTTAATGGTGATTAGGTTAGCCAGAGCTTTCCTCGGGCCTGGTTATCATTGGTTTGATGCACTAAAGTTAATCATGTTAATGGTTGGACCTAACCAAACTTTTTAGTGGAGGCCATAGCCTATTGATTTGGTATTTGGGGCAAAACCTAAATACTAAAAATTATTTAGAAAAATAATTAGTTATGAACCTACCTGTAGATACACACGGGTTAGCCAGAGCTTTCCTTAGGCCCGTTTGTAGTCTATGTGGATTTCAGTACCAACTAAAGAGTTAGCATAATTCCTCAAATTGAAGGTAGAGGCTATCAATTCATTAAAAATAAGAAGAGAACCTTTAGACTAAATTCTAAGTCTTTAGGATTTAAACTTATTCAAGTACTTATTAGGTTTCATGTTTTTCTTTCAGATAAATAGAATGGCTAGAATAAGTTTGCTCCATTCACTATTGGACAGTGGTAAGCATTTTGGACCTAAGAACAAAGAGTTTAGTGTTGACCCTAATAAGATAGACCCAGAGAGGAACGATCCTCTTAACCCAAATAGGCTGAATAGGAGAAATCAACAAGTGGTTGCTGGTCAAGACTGTTATATGATAACACCTTATAATTTCTCCGTATATGACACAACTATTTGGGTATTAGATATCGGAAGTCTGATTCATATATGCAATTTATTGCATGGACTTCAAATTGGTAGAAAATTTAAGAATGGTGATAGATTTCTTAATCTCGAAAATGAAAGTCAAGTTCCAGTCCTAGAATTGGAAACTCTTGAACTATTTTTCAAAAAAAATAGTATCATTTTAAGTGACTATCACTATTGTCCATCTTTTATGATGAACATAATATCTGTTGGGCTATTGGCCCAGGATGGTTATTGTTTATCAATAAAAAAAATTATTATAATATCATTATGAATGATGTTACAGTACTACAAGGACAATTGAGAAATGATATTTACATTATATCACAGCCTGTTATACACGTTGAATAAACGACCAAAACTAGATAATGTCACTAATGCTTATCTTTGGCACTATATTCTCGGTCATAAAAATAAGAATAGGATTAATAGGTTAGTCAAGGAGCATATCCTTGATATTGATGATTGTGAATCATTAAATACCTATGACTTTTGCCTTCTTGAAAAGATGACCAAATCATCTTTTATTGGAAAAGGAGAATGGGCCACTGAGCTTCTAGGTCTAGTACATACTGATGTTTGTGGGCCTATGAACACATGTGCTAGCGGTGGGTATTACTACTTCATTATATTTACTGACGACCTATCTAGGTATGGGTACCTCTATCTTATGAAGAATAAATCTGATTCGTTTGAAATGTTCAAATGATATCGAAATGAGATAAAAAAATAACTTGGAAAGAGTATTAAAAATCTTTGATCTGACCAAGGAGGGGAATACCTTTGTAATAAGTTTTTGACATATCTAGAAGAGAATGAAATTCTCTCATAATGGACCCCTCCTGGAACACCACATCAAAATGGTGTATCTGAAAGGAGGATTCGAACTCTGTTGGACATGGTTCGATCCATGATGGGGTTTACAAGTCTGTCGATTTCATTTTGGGGTTATGCACTAAAGACTGCTTGTTTTATTTTGAATAATGTTCCAAGCAAGTCTGTTGCAAACACTCCATATGAGATATGGACTGGGCGTAAGCCGACACTCTCTCACTTTAGGGTTTAGGGATGTCTGGCTTATATTAAACATTTGTAGCTAAAAAAGCTTGGACCAAGATCCAATAAATGCTTGTTCATAGGGTACCCTAAGAAAACTAGGGGTTATTACTTCTATCTTACTGAAGAACAAAAGGTGTTCATTAGCAATAGAGCAGTCATTTTAGAAAAGAAGTTTCTTAGTGAAGGAATAGCTGCCTCTATTATTGAACTTAATGAAGTTCGATAAATGGAAGAACTGACATATTCTAGTGAACCAGCAGAACTAGATTTGATAAGATCAAACCCAGTGCCTATTGAATTGGCACCAAGAAGATCCGATAGAGTACCACATTAATTGGATAGATACTATGGTTTCTTGGTTTGGGATGATGATCCTATCAAACTTAATGAGAATGATGAGGATTCAATCACCTACATGGATGCCATATAGAGGTCTAACTCTGATAAGTGGCTAGAAGCCATGAAACTTAAAATGGAGTCCATGAAAGTCAACAGTGTATGGACACTGGTTGATCCACCTAAAGGTGTAAAACTCATTGGGTGTAAGTGAATTTTCAAAAGGAAAAAGGGCGCAGATGAAAAAGTGGAGATGTATAAAGTTCATCTAGTTGCCAAGAGATATCGTCAGTGTTATACTATTGACTATGACAAGACATTTTCTTTGGTGGTAATGCTTAAATCTATTCGGATCATGCTTACGATAGCAACATACCTAGACTATGAGATCTAGCAAATGGATGTTAAAATAGCTTTCCTAAATAGAGAGCTAGATGAAGAGGTGTATATGATATAGCCTAAGAATTTCACATCCACAAATGAGTCTAAGTTGTGCAAGCTTCAAAGATCCATCCATAGATTGAAGCAGGCATCACGGAGTTAGAACATGTATTTTGATAAAGTAATCAAAATATATGGCTTCGTTAAGAATGGAGAAGAATCCTATGTGTATAAATGGGCTAATGGTTCTGTTGTTGTATTTTTTATACTATATGTAGATGATATTCTCTTAATCGAGAATGACATCCCTGCATTGTAGGAAATAAAGGTTTGGCTGTCGTCTCAATTCTCCATGAAGGACTTGCAAGAAGCATCCTTCATCCTAGGGATGAAGATCTATAAAGATATATCTAAAAGGTTGCTTGGATTGTCCCAGTCTGCTACGAAGAAAGCTATGTAGCTGCGAAAGTTCATCGACAAGCTGGGAGTGGCACCCTCCTTGGATGGTCCGATTCTGCTATATTATGATAGCATTGGAGCCATAGCTCAAGCGAAGGAGCTAAAGGCACATCAGTCCACCAAACATATTCTACGTCACTACCACCTTGTATGAGAGATCATGGAGCGAGGTGACGTCGAGCTTCAAAAGATCGACAGAAAGAAGAACGTGCCTGACCCCTTTACTAAAGCTCTCAAAATCAAAGAGTTCGACAATCACAAATGGAAGATAGGTATTCAATATTGTTCTAAGTGGCTTTAGTCTAAGTGAGAGTTATTGAAAAATGTATCCTAAAGTCAATCATCTAGGTTGTAGATGGTTGAGCTAAATATAATTATACTTGAATTATTAGTGAATAAAATTATTCTTTTGGCATATTCATCACTTTGTACATCTTTCTGTAATGAACTCTTCTATGATGAAGTTCTCAGGACTATTTAGACTCGACAAAGGAGGATTTATCATTTAGTCCTTAGATATATTCGCGACTAAATGATTCATTATTATCCAGGACAATAACGTATCAACTGTAGGTCATTGTGTGCCATAAGTGTTGGTTGTCCACTTCACCAAGAAGTATGGAGATAAGTTATGGCATGCAGGTGAAGTGTACGGATACATTTCACTGAATGTGATCCAACTACGGAGCTCTCTACTATCAAGAGTTGCTCACGAAGGATATGGGTATGAGTGTTCCTTAAATCTGAGATCACTACGGTGACCTGCAAGCAACTCACTGCACATAGGTACCGGACTACCTGAATTTCTAATTTAGTGATGGAAGGCTACTGGGTGCATCAAGTACTTAGCTTGTCGGTGTGTGAGTCAAGATGGGATTGACTCCTATAAGTGTTGGAGCAAGTGCATCGCTATATTTTAGTTTAGCAAATCCTCGATCGAGGTAGTCCATATGATGGATGCTAAATTTTGAAATACATTATGGATGAATTTTAGGATTGACAGTAAATCCTAAATCATCCTTTGAAAATCGAGGTCAAGAAGATGAACTATAGGGTAACCATATGCTATAGGTTCATCGATGTTGTATTATAATTATTCGACCTATCCGGACGTCAAGTACCATTGCTAGATCATCACATCGATTGATTCAGAAAATTGATTTCTGTACTATCGGCTTGGGATTCAAACCTATGGGGTCGCACAGAATAGGAGTTTCTACCTGATCTGATGGTTCATATTGAGTCTCGATGATCTAAGGCTCTGTATTCAAGAGTCCTACTAGACTGGGACTTTATGACCAAGAGTCCCATTGGATTGGGACTCTGAGTCCTTCGTGTCCAGGATTCTCTGATCGAGAGTCCTGATGACCTGGGACTCTATGGTCAAGAGTCCCTCTAGATTGGGACACTATAACCAAGAGTCCTAATGGATTGGGACTCTAAGTCCTACTCATTTTGGACTCTCTGATCAAGAGTCCCACTGGTCTTGGACACTATCATCATGAGTTTGATTCATTTAGGACATTGTGTTCAAGAGTTCCACTGGTTTGGGACTCTTCAAGAGTTTAATGTTGATGGAACTCTATTGCCCGGTAACCCATCCGATTTAGACTCAGATATTTTTTAGAGGATTAATTAGCATTTCAATTACAGATTAGCTCAATTTGATTAAGCAATAAGGATTCGATCAAGTTTGATTGAATTTGATTCGATTGGATTTGATCCGATCAGGTCATGAGATGACCTAATCGCTATGAAAGTTTTGACCATGATTTGATCAGGACCTGGACCTAATTAATTTCTAATTTGATTAAAATTTTATTAGATTACACTAAGCCTAATTTAATTGGATTTAACCTGGTCTAATTGGGTCTAGATTAATTAGTTTGGTTGCAACCAATTAGGACCAAGTCAAATGAACTTTGAATTCAAACTCTCCCATGCGCCCACCATTTTTGACTTTTCTACTCTTGTTCCATGCCCAAAATTTTGCATGTAACTTTTCTATCACCCAAAAGGTTTTTGCATCCCCTCTCTTATCTACTTTTGGTCTGGTCGAAGGGTTAGATCGGTTCAAAGTAAGTTGAGTTTTGAATTCAACTCAGTTTGTTGGAGGTTGGAACCAATCCAACCTTATCTGCTTTCCATGCCCTCCCTTTTATTTGTCAAACATTTTTTAGAGAAATAAAAATGTGTGCGTGAAGAAGGAGAGTCCTTCTTCATGTTAAGCATATTGGATGGGGTGTTGGATATGGATAAGAGGCTCACTTGATTTTTGAAATCAAGTGAGCGATTAAAACCTTCCAACCACTCGACCCTTATCACTTTCTATGCATTTTTCCAATGGTATTCATGTCAAAAAATTATGAGAGTTTTTGTGCATGCATAAGAAGTATTTAGCATTATGTGGTAAAAATTATAGAGTGATTGGGGATTAGTTTTGGGCAAAAAAAAATCTTAGAGTGAAGGTGAGTAGGGTCCTACAACACTTTACTTTTCCCTCATGCCTCTCCTCTCTTTTGATTTTCACCTTTAAGGATGCCTAATTTTTAGATATAATCTAAATAAAGTTTATAGATATTAAAGTCGTCTTTCCACAAAAACTTATTTCATAGAAAACATCCACATAGAGAGGGCGTGATAGGATTTTCAGTGTGTCAGGATTTTTGGGTTGAGTGAAACCCTAGATTTGGGAATCTGGGTTCGGATGAAGAGATCGAGTGTTGTGAGCATAGAATCATCACCAAATTTAAAATACCTCTTCATCATCCTCTAGTATTTGTGTTCTAATTTTTTGGAGTATCTAAGAAAACAAAAAGTATATGATCGATTGGATCGATCATAATCAGCTATTGAAGGCCCCAGCGAGGAGCTAGCACTCCAGTGGGGCTGATTGGGATAAGGAGCTCCGTGTGGATCAACCATAGAGGTCGGACACGTGTGTGGCTATGGTGCAACTCTAAAGCATTATCCAGTGGATTTAGATTACAGTGATTAGCTACCCACAAAAAGGTAGTATGTTCTGAACAAATAGATATAATAAAGAGTTTGCTGCATTGTTTTATTTTCAGATCTATATGAATGCATGCATATTGCATTTAGATCCTTTGTGTAGGGCTTAATATTCTGATATGATCAAACATTAATTAATTAGATTAATTAATTTTCTAATATATTTTAGCTATGTTCAAAAAAATTTTTGAAAGTAGCACTGCAAATCCTACACTACATCCTTCAATTATGTCATCTCATAACCAAATCGGATCAAACCCAACTGAATCTAATTCAATTGAACTTGATCCAAAAATAATTACTCAATCAAATTTAGTTAATTAGCAATCAAATCACTAATTAAATCTCTTATTAATATAGAATCCAAATCCAATGGATATTCGGACAACAAAGTTTCATCAAAATAAAATTCTTGATCAAAGAGTCCCAAACCAGTGGAACTGTTGATCCTAGTCTCTGAAACAAGAGGAACTCATGATCATAGAGTCCAAACTCTCAATCATAGAGTTTTAGATAAGTAGGGCTTGGAGTCCTAAAGTGGTAGGACTCTTGGTCGAAGAGTCTCATTCTAGTGGGACTCTTGACCATAGAGTCATAGTCCACTAGGTCTCCTGATCACAGAGTCCTAGACAACTAGGACTCAAAGTCCTAATGTAGTAAGACTTTTGGTCAAAGTGTCCCACACTAGTGGGACTCTTGATCATAGAGTTCTAATCCAGTGGGACTCTTCACTAGCCATCAGATCAGGTAGGAACCTCTAGTGTGTGTGACCCTATAAGTTCGAACCTAAGTCGATAGCACAAGACCACTTCCTCTACTAATCGAAGTGATCATCTAGCAATGGTACTCGATGTTCGAATAGGTCGAATAGTCATAATTGCAACATTCAGAACCTACATAAATATGGTCACAGCATAATTCATCCCTTTGACCTCTATGTATGAGGATGACTCAGAGTTAAACTGTCAACCCTGAAAGATACATCTAAATTGTTTCTCAAAGCAATTAGCCTTGTGACTCCTCACTAGGACTACCTTGGCTAAAGATTTGCTAAATTGAAATATAATTGAACATAGTTCCTGAATCTGAGTGGTCAATCCCATCTTGACTCACACACTGATTCCTCAAGTACTTGACTGTGCCTAAAAACCTTCCATCACTGAATTAAAAATTCAGATAGTCTGACATCAAAGCACAGTGAGTTGCTTGAAAGTCACCATGGTGATCTTAGGTCGGAGGGATACTTATACCCATATTCTTATCAAAGCAAATCCTGATAGTAGAAATGCTCTAGAGTTGATCATGTTCAATGCAGATGTCACCCTACATCTCACCTGCATGCCATACTAGTATCTATACACTCCTTGGTTAAGAGAATAACCAACTCATATGGAATACAACGACCTACACTCGATAAACATTGTCATCCTTAGTAACAACATATCATTTGATCGCGAATAGGTTTAAAGACTAAATGTCAAATCTTTCTTCGTCGATTCTAAATAGTCCTAAGGACATCACCACAGCACAGGAGTTCATTAGAAGATGTGAGATTTTATGATGATAAAATATCAAAATAAATTTTATTTATTAATAATTCATATAAAAGTATAAGAAATAGTACAATCATCAATAGGCTAATGATTAGCTTTGGGATACTATTCCTAACAATCTTCCACTTGGACTAAAGCTAATCGGTGTTGTATCTAATACCCATCTTCGACTTGAAGTCTTCAAACTCCTTCACTGCAACAACTTTAGTGAATGGGTCTGCTAGGTTCTTCTTTCCATCATTCTTTTGAAAGTCGACATCATCTCAATCTATGATCTTCTGGATAAGGTGTAGCGGTGTAGAATATGTTTCATTTGCTGGTGTGCCTTTGGTTCCTCCATCTGAACAATGGCTCCAGAGCTATCACAATAGAGCAAAAGTGGACCATTAAGGGAGGGTGCTACTCCAAACTTGATGATGAATTTTCTCAATCACACTACTTCTTTGGCAGCGTCAGATGTAGCGACATACTCCACCTAGCAAACTGAGTAGGCCATAATGTGTTTCTTAGAACTCTTCCAGCAGACAGCTCCACCATTAAGGATAAAAACATATCCCGACAAACTTTTGTTGTCATCATGATCAAACTGAAAATTGAAGTCTGTAAATCCAACAAGTCTCAGGTTCGACTCACCATAAATAAGCCACTGATCCTTAGTATTTCTCAAATACTTCAGGATTGTTTTAACAATCTTTCAGTGATTCTCTCCTGGATCATATTGGTATCTACTCACTATTCTTAGTGAGTATGCCACATTTGATCGCGTACATGTCATGGCATACATAATTGAACCCACCATCAAAGCATATGGAATTCTACTTATACGATCTCTCTCTTGAGGTGTTGTTGGATAATCGCTCTTCGAGAGAGAAATTCCATAGCCTATCCGTAGATAATCCTTCTTAAAATTTTTCATGATAAACCTCTTCAATATAGTGTCAATGTACATGGACTAGGATAAGCCAAGCAAACTTTTAGATCTATCTCTATAGATCTTCATCCATCGAATGTAGGAAGCTTCTCCCAAATCCTTCATGGAGAATTACGACGATAGCTAAATTTTTGTTCCTTATAATGTAGGGACATTATTCCCAAATAAGAGAATGTCATCCACATACAGTACCAGAAATACAACCATTGGACCATTATCCCACTTATATATGCAACACTCTTCTCTGTTCTTAACGAAACCATATATCTTGATCATTCAATCAAAATGTATGTTCCAACATCGAGATGTCTGTTTCAGTTCATAAATGAAACTTTAAAGCTTGCACACCTTAGACTCATCTGTGGGTGTGAATCCTTTAGGTTGTATCATATACACCTCTTCTTCTAGCTCTCCAATCAGGAAAGCCGTCTTCACATCCATCTACCAGATCTCATAGTCTAGATGGGCAGCTATCGTAAGCATGATCCAAATGTATTTGAGCATTACCATAGGAGAAAACATCTCATCATAGTCTATACCATAACATTGATGATACCTCTTGGTAACCAAATGGGCTTTATAGATCTTCACCTTCCATCTGCACTCCTTTTCCTCTTGAAAACCAACTTACACCCTATGGATTTTATCCCTTCAGGTGGGTCAACCAATGTCCATACATCATTGACCTTCATGGACTCCATTTTAGGTTTCATGGCCTTAAGTCATTTCTCAAAGTTGAATCTCTGCATTGCATCCATGTAAGTGATCTGATCCGCATCATTCTCATCGAGTTTGATAGGATCACCATCCTAGACCAAGAAATCATAGTATCTATCTGGTTGATGTGGTACTCTACCGGACCGTCTTAAGGATGTAGGTTCAATGAACTCCGAATTTGATCTAATCAAATCCGATTTAGGTTCAGCTACTTGTGTTGGTTTTTCTACCTATCGAACTTTCTCAAGATTGACCTCAGAGGCATTAGTCCCTTCACCTATGAACTTCTTTTCTAAGAAGACTGTCTTAAGGCTGACAAAAATCTTTCGCTCATTAGCTAGGTAGAAGTAATATCCATTGGTCTCTTTTGGGTATCCTATGGAAATAACACTTGTCAGACCTAGGTCTAAGCTTGTCCATTATTAAACATTTGACATAAGTCGGATATCCCCAAATCCTAAGGTGTGAGAGTACTGGCTTACGTCCTGTCCATATCTCATATGGTATTTTGGAGATAGACTTTTTCGAAATCCTATTTAGAAGGTAACAAGCTGACTCGAGCGTATTTTTCCATAAGAAAATAGGTAGACCAGCAAACCCCATCATGGATCGAACCATATCCAACAGGATCCGATTCCTCCTTTCAAACACATCATTATGTTGTGGTGTTCTAGGAGAAATCCATTGGGAGATAATTTCATTCTCTCCTTGATATGTCAAAAATTTGCTCAAAAGGTACTCACCCCCTAGGTTAGATCAAAGAATTTTAATATTTTTTCTAATTTATTTCTCTACCTCATTATGGAATAGTTTGAACATTTCAAACGACTCTAACTTATGCCTTATTAAAAGACATATCCATACCTCGATAGATCATTTGTGAAGGTTATGAAGTAGAAATATCCACCTCTAGCACTTGAACTCATGGGTCCACATACATCAATATGTATTAGACCTAAGAGTTCACTAGCTTACTCACCTTTTTCAGTAAAAGGTGACTGGGTCATTTTACTAAGAAGATAAGACTCACAGATCAGAAGTGATTCACAATCACCAATTTCAAAATTTTTTCTTGAGCCAATCTGCTTATTCTGTTCTTGTTAATATGACTTAGTCTATAGTGCCTAGGGTAGACTACTAACACATCATCTAATATAGGGCGTTTACCAGAGGAATGAACCACGTTAACAGGCTATGTTAGCAAATAAATACCATTATTCAATTGTCCAATATAAACTATAACATCATTCAAAATGATAACATAAAAGTTTCTTTTTATTGAAAATTAATAACCATTCTTGGCCAAAAGATCTATAGAAATAATACGTAATAAAAAATTTGGACAGAAGTGACAATCACTAAGAACAACATTATAAGAATTGATTACAAGATTCATGGTTCCTAAAGCTGGAACAGGAGCTTGTATTCCATCCCCAACATTCAGGAACCTTCCACCTCTATCAAATCTCCTACTGACCTATAAATTCTGTATTGAATTACAAATATGTTAAGAACTTCCAGTATCCAATACCTAGGCAGTAATTAACATATTGAGAAGTTGCAAGGTGTTATCATACGATTACCTTGCCTAGCAATAGCTTGCTTCTTTCTCGGCCTATTCGGATCGAAGGAGGCAATGTACTGAGGATAATATCTCTTCCAGCACTCCTGCTTCTTACAAAAGAAGCACTCTGCTTGGCTCTGGTTGGGCATGCACTTCTTGGTCTGACCCTATGCATTCATCACGGCATGAGGCTGCACCTTTTTATTCTTGTTCTTCTTATTCTTTTTTTCTTTCTTAAAGGATCGATGACTAGAAGAACACCCTCCCACCACATTCACCATTTCCTTGTAGAGCTAGTGATTCTTCTTAATGTTCGACAGTAATCCTAATAAACTATGATAGTTTACTATAGGCTTTATCATTTGAAAATGAGTAAGGAAAGGAAGGAAGGACTTGGGCAAAGAATTAAGGATTGCATCCTTTCCGAGCTGCTCATGTAGGGAAAAGCCCAGCTTACTCAGGTGCTTTATTATCTCGATCATGTATAATACATGATTGATGATTGAGGTCCCATCCCTCATTCAAGCATTGAAAATGGCACAACTAGTCTTGTGCCTCTCAACATCATCAGGTATGCCAAAGGAGTCATTCAATATTTGAAGCATCTCTTGAGGCAGAGCATTTTCGAACCTATGGCTAAACTCATCATTCATTACCGCCAGTATGATGCACCGAATGGTGGTGCCGTCATTGTGCTACTTCTAGTAAGTATCTCGGTCTGCTCCTCTAGCGTTTGGAGCTAGCTCCTCTGGTGCTGGATCAGTCAATACATACAAGATCAGCTCATGCTCAATGATAATTTTTAACTTTTGATATCAGCTATCAAAGTTGGATCCTATTAATTTCTCATTATCTAACAACGACTGGAGTGACAAGGTAGTGGCCATTTCTGCATTAAGAAAAATCAAACCTAAATAGTATATGAATTATTAATCCTAAAGACTTGGACTTTAGTCTAAAGGTCCTTCCACTATTTTATTTGAATTGATAGCCTCTACCTCCAATTCGAGGAATTACTTTAATTTCTTAGTACGTACTAGAATCCACATAGACTACACACGAGCCCAACTTTGGTTGCTCAACCCATGTGCATCTATGGATATATTTACAATCAATTATTTCTCTAAACAACTTCTAGTATTTTAATTTTGCCTCAAGAATCTAATCAGTAGACTTTGGCCTCCACTAAAAAGATCCGGTTAAGTCCAACCATTAACATGACCATATCTAGTGCGTCTAACCAATGAATGATCAAGCCTAATTTTAGCCAGCCAACCTAACCACCATTAGAAAAACACAACCAAATCATCATATTATGAATGATAATTACATAAGTCAATAAGCACCAAACCTTTGGGCCTCCAATGATTATTAAACTAATGGACTCATTATCATTCAACTTAATGGGAGGCTATGACCTAGTAATCATTATAACTATTTTATTTTTAAGAATCTAATAATTTTAGAGAATTTGGTTAACCTATTTTTAAAGAAAAGGAGAGAGAATTAACCAGCCAAATTTGATCCTCTTATTGACTTCACCAAGTCAGATAAAAAAGGACCTAATTCAAGGTAGCATTAGGAGCACCTAAATTAGTCACACTGATTTACCTAATTGATATTTATGAGCCCAAATCATCAAGTGATCTAATCAAAATCTAACTCACCTGAATGGTCAGGTAAGTGAGATCAGTAGAAGGGATATGCAATTAACTCATCAAAGATCGAATCAGTGCGAGTAGCTCCCAATTAAAAATCACTAGTCTGTACTACCAGACTTATCTTAGATACCATCCGATTCATTAGTTTCAATTTGACCAACCTAGCAATTTTGGGTTCGACTGCGTAGCCATGAATCAAGTCCATTTGATCCTCATTAAAGGCATGGACTTGACCAACTAGAACTATTATAATTAAGTCTAAAGAGTCCTTGACCTAATCTAAATCAATATTTGGTTGGATTTGATCAATTACTTTAAATTAGTCCATTCTTTAACTAATCTTAAGTCTAACCAAATTAATGAACCTAATTCATCTAACCCAATAACACATATTTTATGATTAATGACTTGGGATATTTAATTTATAATTCTAGATCCTAATTTAACATACTTAATTCTTAATTAAGTTTTTCGGCTGATGGTTGGGGTTAAGCATTTCAAAAATATCTTTTAAAATTTTGAAAGGTTCAACACAACTTAGCACTATTCATCAAATTGGTCGACCTATTTTAAAAATTGGGTCGACTCTTTTCATAAATAGTACTACTTGTAGGTTTTAATCTAGATCTGTGTATAATAAATAAAAATCATGAATTAAATTAGATCTAATCTAAACTCTTATTTATGATTAAAAATTAGATCAAAATCATACAATCTAATCATAAAAATTATTAGATCAAATCTAAAATTTTATGATTTAATGATCCAGATCAACACTTATCAGGAGAACCTATACTTTAGGGGGTAAACCATATAGTAGGACAACCTACAGTCCATGCAATCATATTATTTTATTTCTAAATATAAAAAATTAGATTATTATTTAGATATAATCTAAAAAATGATCTAAATAAGCATATAGATAACATTAAATAACCTGGATGCTCTGATACCACTGATGGGAAGCAAGTAGGGTTTCTAGCTCTACTTTGAAAACTTTTAAGAAAAATAAGTATAGTAGAAATAAAAATTAATATAATTAATTTTAAAAAGCTATAGATCTGATCTACAAATTCTATATTATCAGGATCTAATATGATATACATGCATGCTTTGAAATCTGAAAATAAAATAGCTACATGCAGTTAAATAATTTTACTAATCTATGTGTTCAGAACACGTTACCTTGCACGGGTTGACGAACTCCACAATTAAATCACCACTAATTTAATTACTACATAGATTAAATTGTTTTGATGTAGCCACACACATGTTTGGTCTCCGTGAATGGTTCACATGAGGTCTTGATCCTGATCGGCTCCTCCCAAGTGCTAGGTCTATGAAGAATGCTCCCGATAGCTGGATCTGATCGAATAATTTTGATCTCCCTCCACAAAAATTTTGGGCACCTTAAATCAATATGATTGGTAGAAGAGAGGATGTGGAAGTAATCAAAAAAAAATTCATGAAGATCTGACACTCAAATCTTGTGAAATTAGAATAGAAACCCTAGGTCAAGATCTAGGGCAGCACAACACTCAAACCTTGGCTCCTAGTTTTCTCTCCCAATTTTTCATCTCAAATTTTTTTCTTATTTTTTGTTAGGCTATTAAAGGGATCACAAAGCAGAGAAGGGGAGTATCAGAAAAAAAAAACCTTGCCCCAAAAAAATTCTAGGAATTTTATATAGGGTGAACAAGTCAAGGTGGGATGTGGAAGAGTTGGGATAAAGTGGTTTGCAATTCGAATTCAAATCCCATTTGAATTCAAATTGTAACCAGATCAAACCCATCCATTTAGGATGTGAGTAGGGAGTGTGAAAGCCTTCTTTTGTGTGGAAAAAAAATTCATGAGAACATCTTTCTTGTAGAGAAGAAAAATGGTGCAAAGAGGGTGAGGTGGCATACGGAAGACCAGGTCAAAGTAGTCTCATAATTATTCATCTAATTGAACAAACCCAATCTAAATTAGTTAGGCCCAATTAAATTAGATTAAACCCAACTTATTGATGATTAATTAGAATTAGTTAAATCCTAATCAAATCAGAAATTAAATAAGCCTAATCTCTAATTAAATCAGTGATCATACTTTCTCGGAGATTAGGTCATCTCATAACCTAATCGAGTCAAATCCAACTGAATCTAATCTAATTAAAATTGATCCAAAAATAATTACTCAATCAAATTGAGTTAATTAGTAATCAAATTACTAATTAAATTTTTCATAAATATAGAAGCCAAATCTAGTGGATATCCAGATAATAGAGTCCCATCAAAATGAAACTCTTGATCAAAAGTCCCAAACCAGTAGGACTCTTGATCCTAGTGCTTGAAATGAGTGGAACTCATAATCACAGAGTCTAGACTCCAGAACACAAAGTTTTAGACAAGTAATACTCAAAGTCCTAGAGTAGTAGGACTCTTGATCGAAGAGTCCCAGTCCAGTGGGACTCTTGCACATAGAGTCTCAGTCCACTAGGACTCCTGATCATAGTCCTAGACAACCATGACTCAGAGTCCTAATGTAGTAAGATTCTCGATCGAAGAGTTTTAGTCTAGTAGGACTCTTGACCATAGAGTATCAGTCTAGTGGGACTCTTGACCAGCCATTAGATCAGGTAGAAACCTCTAGTGTGTGTAATCCTGCAGGTTCGAAGCTAAGCCGGTACCATAGGAACCACTTCCTATACTAATCAAAGTGACCATCTAGCAATGGTATCTGATGTTCGAATTATTAGGATTAGTGGTGCTCCCAAGCCTTAGGACGCCATTGGAGAAGTCAGAGTGTTGGCTCTTGGAGATCAGGATAAGTGTGGTCCTAGGGCTATGACCAATTTGGTTCTAGGATGGAGGTTCAGCTCTCCATGATCATGAGGCCCAGGTTTGTGGGTCTCATGGGGGCTACTCAAAGTTTAGACTAAATTTGGGTTCATGGGATTGAGTGCATGATCAGACTATGGGTGTACATGGGTTTTGCTAGTACATTCAAACTGGGTTAGCCTAGGGTGTTTTTTATAGGCTAGGATTTTGGTCCATGTACAGGTTTATATATACATGTCTATTGTAAATCCTAGGTCATGAGATAGTGTGAAACAAAGATCACCATTTTCTCCAACATCTCTCCCTCTCTCTAGTTTCTTTACACGCCAAGATGCCCTGGGGGTGCATCTTCAAGCACGGAGAAAGGAGGCACACCCCACACTTTCTTCAGCCTTAACAACATCAGGAGATCCTTGTACAACAATTGATATTAGACCCATCTTGACCAAGAGGCATAAAGAATGGATCCAGTGGAAGAATAGGATTTAGTTTCCATGGAAGAACAAAAAAAATATTTTGGAGGGCCGATAGGGCCCCTCCTTTCTTCCTCCCGATTGGCAGAGGCTAGTGATTGGCCGCCGATCCCATGCCTAGTGGCTTATCTTGATGATTGGCCGCCATTCTAGGGTTCAAGCGGTCAAGTGCGGCACCGGTGGCGCTTCACATGGGCGGTTTGGTGGTGATCGCGTACAAGATGGCCGATCCGAAGGGCGCAACAAGCGGTCTTCTTCTCCGAGAATGTCGTAGATGGTAGTGGTGTCATCTTAGGCTGGTGGAGTGCGACCGACAAGCATGCATGCGGCGGGAGTTGGTCGGAGAGATGGAGAGAGCAATGGGGAGATCGGGTCGGATCTTCCCCTTTTGAGTGACATTGGCATCGATGTCATCGATCGAGATGAGATGGTCATGCAGGGGCTCCATCTCTAAGGTCGTGGCCTAGATCTGATGAAGTGGCACAAACGAAGAGGTTCGGTGGCTACGGGTGCCATAGCGACATCAGATCCAATGGTGATGACTCACATGCAGCATTGAGCCAACAAGGGAGCACAGATATGGCGATGGAGTGCCGATCTAATGGTGGTCATGCCTAGATCCAGTAGTGGCATGCAGATTTGAGCCGACGAGATGGCACACGGCCCCCTCTTCCTCAAATCACATGGATCCAGCATGGTGGAGTAGGGATCTAGCGAGGTGACACCCATATCTAGCAGCGGCATGTAGATCCGAGCCAGCGGTGGTCGTGCACAAACGTCTGATGGTGGACACACCCTAATCCAATAATGGTCGCATGGGCAGAGGTTGGTTGATGGCGTTCCATGGAGGCAGCGCGGTCTTGTTTTGTTTTCAGGACAAAATGAAGATGGGAGTGTTAGAGATGTGTGCCCTATAAGTCAGAATTTGCTGAAACTTGTAATACACATCTAAGGATAAAATTATAATTTTGACTATAAATAATAAAATGAGTTATTTTCTATCATAATGTGTATTTGAAAATGTTTGTGATACATCCCATGAGTTAATGGTAATGATAGTTCATATTTTCAAGAGTTGAAAATTCAAGACATAAATTTTCATTATTAATTCATAAAATGCTTCCGACCATAGGATCATCATGAGGTTGGTGATTGATCTAGAAGGTTGGTGTACGATCGCTTCTTTAGAGTAGATGAGTCTTGAATCTATGTTGTAGAGACATCGAAGCGAGAGTACAGGTACTCGTTAGAGAACGAGAGCACTGAGCGTGACCATCTCAAGCAGTCATTAGGAAGTCTACCTTCTCGTTGATGATTGGCTCAAAGCTGTAGTGGTGTGTTTGGTTCTTTGATCTTAGGTGCATCAATAGTTTATCTTGAGGGTGTTATAGTTTGACTACACCATAACTCAGTCTCCTAGCCATTTGAAATCCTGAGGTGTATGTTGGCTATAGCATGTTCATTGTAGGAATTGGATTGCACCAATAGGAGATCTATCTACCTCGATAGATGAGGAGCAGTCCTATGATGATCATGAGAATCAAGTCCATAAGCTCATGGCCATGGCAGAGTGAAATAATAGAAAGTATTTCTATTAGGGTTTTTCACATTGCACTTGATCAAATGATTAATTCATATGATGAAAATTAGGGTTTGACGAGATCACCTTAATCCTAATCCGATCAGGGCTCAAGATAGAGGAAATTAATCATATAGGCAACTGCATCGAGAGATTTATTTTCAGTTTTGATGGGTAACCTTCATATGCTGCTAGGTGTCACTGATCGATTTTGGGAGCAATTAGAATGATTTGGATGAACGATCATACTGATTGTCTGAATCAGAAAAGTTCTAATCCATCAGATGGTATTTCGATGATGTCGATGATAGAGATCACAACGTATCCCATTATCATACAGAACTGAATCTAGCTGGGTCATACAAACAAGAATTTGAATTTGGATATCATCAATTGGACTAACCCAGTTTAATTGATTTGAATAAGATTCAATTAGGTTCAAGTAAATCGTGCTAGCACATGATTGAGCCTAATGTTCTCCTTCAACATCATTAAAGCTTATCTCGACTAAGCCAAATATGTTTGAGCTCACTCTGGAACCTTCACTTGGTCTGACTGGAGCTTATTCTGGTTAGAAAAGGAATGTCTTAATTTATGAGATAAATCTGAGATAACACCTACCATTTTCCGTCACCTGCTAAATCTTATATTTTGACTTTGGTCAAACGTTGACCTTTGACACTTAGACATCTGCCCATGTGTCATGCATCCATAGGAGAGAACATGAAGCTTTGTCTCCCTACTAAAAAGTAGAAAGGGAGGGGGTGCATGCTTAGGGAGGCGTGCACCCCATGAGGATCACGCTTGGAGTCCCATACGGATGGGACTCTAGGTTGCTTCATGCTTTCAACTTGGGTGGCGCCAAAGAGTCTTCTTTGAGCAGTCTTGGCACCACCTAAGGAGGTTTGTGAGGAACTCTAATCTGATTAGATTAGTTAGTTTCATTTCACCAATCAGATTTAGATCTGATTGCACAAAGAGCCTTGATTGGCCGGGATGATGTGGCACAGCATGGCACAGCAGGGTCTATATAAATCCTGTTTGCGCCTAGGATTGAGAGGTTCTACCCTTTGCCCATGCCACAAAGCTTCTATCCCTCCTTCTCCACAACACTTTTAGGTCCTCTCTCTCCTATCAATGTTCAAGAGTTTTTGGGTGCAAGTTTGGTGCGATCCAAGCAAGAGAAAGGCGACAGAAAAGGAAGAAGGCAGCACTGCTGCAAGAGACAATGGCTAATCTTCAAAAACCATTTTGAAGACCTTTAAGATCAAATCCAAATTTAATTTTTGGAGGATAGATTGAGAAGGAGAAGATCTCAAGATTCTATTCGAGTGGATGCCGGTAGAGGTCAGGTGCTTGCATGGCTATATCCAAAACCTCAGGCAAACATCAGGATCATTATAGGGTAATAGGATTACCATAACAAGGTACAATTAAATTAGATTTAATTTAATTTAATTTAATTTATTTTTTACTAGATTGATAAAATTAGATTTGAAGATCCTCAGATCTAATTTGGATCTAAGAAGAAATTTTTTTTAAATATCCCTCTTAATCCAATCAGATCTAAATGAATCTGATCCGAGAAAAAAGGTTTTTCCTTCAACTGGTATCAGAGCTAGATTTTCATAATTAATTTGATCTAATTTTATTATATTTTTTATCTGATAATTAGATGATTTTAGATGTCACATTAGATGTGATTAGATCTAAAATAAAAAATTAAGAAAATTAAATAATCCAAATTTAAGATGTATGAGATGCATGACTAGACTAGGAATAGAATTATTCTATGCGTAGTCTAGCATAATCATAATTTTAATTTGATTAGTTATGATTTTTAGATGTATTTATTTACTAATTTTTGATATTATAAAAATTATAATTAAATTTAAAAAATAGAAAATAATATTATTTAATTTTGTTCATATGAGATATGATTGATCCATGTTTAGACTAGTTGTAGAATAGTTCTACAAAGTTATCTTGAATAAATTTAATTTGATATGATCAAATTTAAATTTTACTTTTTAGATATTTATGAGATAATTTAGATCTAAAAATATGCATGATATGATACATGAGATGTATGCAAAATATGTTTTTTAAGTTAGATCAATTTTTATATGTGATATATGATGTAGATCTAACAAGTTTTATAGATTCATCATGTTTCTAATTAAGATGTTTTCCTTGACCGTCCGGCCATAAGAATAAATAAGGGTTTAAAGGTCCTCTCCTCCCATTCGATGGGGTGTTCTTATGATGTGTAGGGGTGCCGCATGTTTGTCCTTAATCAAAAATCAAAAACTTATTTTCTACAAAACCATAGATCCTGAAATCCTAGGATTTTATTTACATATTTTGTTTATGAACCCTAAACTTAATTAAGAATGAAGATTATGAAATATATTAGGTCTAAAATTAAGAATTTTTAGATCTAAGATATATTCATAAAATAGGGTTTGGACTTGGGAAGCTCAATTAGGTCTAGCGGTTGATCAAATCGAATCAAGAGTTGGTTAGATGGGATCAAGAGTACTTAAATTGACCAGTCTAATAGGATTAAGACTCGGTCAAGGTCGAGTCACATGAGTGATCGATCAAGTTAAGACCTAATTAGACTTAGTGGTTAGAGTCTAGATTATAGGCTAACCTGATTGGTTCTGGCTCAATAATTTAGTGTCTAAGATAAGTTTGCCAGATACGACCGACTGATTTTAATTAGGAGCTACTCGACTCGAATGCATTTTTATTGAGTTAATGGCATATCCTATCCACCTATCTCACTTACCTGACGATATTTATTGACTCAGTCCTAATCTAAGGTGGCTAATGATCCGAGTTAACCCATGCCACTAGGTTAGTCATAATGATTATGACTATGTCAAGTCATGTCTAAAGAGATCTAAATTAAATCTTCCTAAGAAAAAATTAAGTCTAAGGTCTTCCACCATTGTAGATATGTGGGCCCTTCTCAGGGTTGATTGTTCTAGGATGGTCATAGTGGTTTAGTTGCACTGAAAAGATGCAACCATATCTATTAGGCATTGGATGCTATGGGCTGGAGGATGGATTGGGCTCAATATTTTGGATACAGTGAGAGATCTAATTAAGAATCCAATCTATGCAAATGGTGGATCTGACTTAACTAAGAAGTGGATCGATATTCTAGGCACGATGAGATTTATGAATTACAGACTGAGCTTGGGTGCATCATGATTAGAGAATCATTGGACAAGAGTTGTTCACTCATTGTCTAACCCATCAGCAATAACTATTAGGTGAGGTGATGAGTCAGTTGGTGGGACAGCACCATCCTCTAGAAATCAATAATCATTGAGATTTTCACATCTCTATAGAGAGAGTGCAGGGATCCAAAGAAAATAGTGAAAGCTAATTTATTTAAAAATTAAATTCCTAAATAAATTGATCAAGTTTTAATTATAAAAATTTAACTAGAAACTTTGACTCTCTATAGAAAAAAGAAAAATATCTGCATCCAACCTACAAGCTCATATCATGAACACCCATAGACTGACTGGACCTAATTACAAGGATTGGATCCAGAACTTCAAAATCATTTTGGGTTTCGAGAAGTTAACTCATATATTGGACCAGGATCCCCCCACCTTACCAGTCCATCGATCCGCTGAATAGTGAGCATCTCTTGATAAATGGATGGATGAAGATAACAAGGTCAGATACTGCATGTTGGGTCTGATGTCTGATGAACTTTAGCATCAACATGAAGATATCAAGATTGTTCGCTAAATGTTGGCTCACCTGCAAGAGTTGTTTGGTGAATAGAGTCACGTAGCCAATATCAGATCACTAAATAACTTTTTAAGGCTAAAGTGCATAATGGACAGTCAGTCCAAGATTATTACCTAATGATGATCAAAGACTTAGACGAGCTTGAGAAGCTCAGAGTGAAGTTGGACCAGGATCTATAGAATGATATAATTCTATAATTCTTGACTGATGCATATGGGCAGTTCATCATGAACTACCATATGCATAAACTTTAGAATACTCTGGTCGAACTTATAAATTTACTGGTTACTGCTGAGCTTTCTATGAAAGGTTCTAAAGGCTTAGTACTTGCTATGGAATGAATTTCTTCCAAGAGAAAGTCTTTTGGAAAGAAGAAGAAGTCTGCGAAAAGGCAGAAGGTAGAAGGTGAAAAGAAAAGAAAGGCAGAGCTGAAGAAGAAGGCTGCTGACAAAGAAAAGTATTTCCATTGTAATATTGATGACCACTGAAAGCGGAACTGCACTACATACCTGGCCACCCAAAAGAATAAGAAGGAGATAGGTCCTTCTATAGGTATGCTCGTTATTGAATCTAACCTTACGATTTCTTCTACATCTAGTTGGGTGCTTGACTCTAGTTCTAGTGCTCATTTGTGCACTTCTATGTAGGGTCTTGAGGGTAGCAGGAGGCTGAGGGATTGTGAGATGATCCTACGCATTGAAAATGGAGCAAGGATTACTGCTTTGATCATGGAAACCTACCCTCTTCGAATATCATTTGGCTTAGATTTAGTACCTAGGGATTGTTATTATGTGCCTGCCATAAGCAGGAATTTCATTTTTATTTCATGTTTTACATAAGAAGGCTATGTAATAAGTTTTCTTAAGGACTATTGTAATATTCTTTATGAAAGAAATAAAATTGCAAGTGGTTTCCTCATTAATGGTCTCTACCAATTACATATTGATGTATCTATCTTTAATATCGAGCAAAATATGAATGCCATACGATCAAAATGATCTAGGGATAGTCCAAATGATAGATATCTATGGCACCTAAGGCTAGGTCATATAGCAGAAGATAGAATTAGCAAATTGGAGAAAATCGGACTATTGAGTTTATTGACTTCTAAGTCATATCCAATTTGTGAATCACATCTTCATAGCAAAATGACTAAGCTCCCTTTTATAGGACATGGGGAAAGGACCACAGATCTACTAGCCCTAGTACATACTGATATGTGTGGCCCATTTGATGTACCGACTAGAGGCAACTTTGATTACTTCATAACCTTTATTGATGATATATCTCAGTATGGGTACGTGTATCTTATGAAACATAAGTCTGAAGTCTTTAAAATGTTCAAGAAATTCAGACATAAAGTCAAAAAGCAAACAGAGAAATCCATTAAGGTTCTTCGATCATATCGAGGAGGTGAACACCTTAGTCGAAAATTTTTGGACTATCTCAAGCAAATTGGCATAATCTCTCAATGGACTCCACCTGGAATGCCTCAACTAAATGGGGTTTCAAAATGGAGGAATTAGACCCTATTAGATATGGTCCGATCCATGATGAGCTTCATAGATCTTTCTAATTTTTTTTAGAAATATAGTCTGTTAACCACTATATATTTACTAAATAGGATTCCTTCTAAAATCATTTCTACTACACCATATGAGGTATGGCATGGTAAGAAATCAAGTCTGAGTCATCTCAGAATTTGGGGTTGTTTGGCTCATATCAAAAGATAACAAACGGACAAGTTAGACTATAGGTCCTTTAGAGCTTGATTCATTGGATATTCTAAAGAGTCATAAGCATATTATTTCTACATTCCAGAAGACCATAATGTGATTGTGAGTTGGCATGCCATTTTTCTTGAAAAATAAATTATTCAAGAGAGGGGCATTGGAAAGTAGATCAAGCTAGAGGAGAAAGTCTTCCAAGAGTAATGAGCTAAGGACCCCATCGAATCAAATCAAGTTGAGCCAATATAATCACTACCTCCTTCACCTCATAGATCGGAAAGGGTTTCCCATCCCCCTGAGAGGTACTTAGATACTATTTCAGAGAAAGTAGAGGAAATGTTCCTCATAGATAATGGAGTTCATGGTGATCCCAAAACCTATGATGAGGCGATATCGGATATCGACTCCGAAAAATGGTTAGAGGCAATGAAGTCAGAAATTGACTCGATGCACTCAAACCATGTCTGGACCTTGGTAGATCCATCAGAAGGTAAAGTACCTATTAGGTGTAAATGAATCTACAAGAGAAAGATTGGTACAGATGGAAATGTAAAAACATTCAAAGCTAGATTAGCGGCAAAAGGTTATAGTCAGCATGAAGGCATTGACTATCAGGATACCTTTTTACCAGTAGCTATGCTAAAATTCATCCACACATTGCTTGCTATTGCAGCCTATTTTCATTATGAAATATGGCAAATAGATGTGAAAACAACATTCTTAAATGGATACCTTGAGGAAGATATTTATATGGAATAGCCGCTAGGTTTCACATCCAGTGATGCTGATTACAAAGTATGCAAGCCACAAAGGTTCATGTATGGACTTAAGCAAGCATCTCGGAGCTAGAATACTCATTTTAATGATGTTAATTATTTGATTTAATCAAAAATGAGGAGGAACCATGCATTTTCAAAAAGGTCAATGGGAGCGCTATTGTTTTTCTCATACTGTAGATGGATGATTTCCTCCTTATTGGGAATGATATTCCTATGTTGACTACAGTCAAAATGTGGTTATCTAAAGAATTCTTCATGAAAGATCTAGGAGAAGCATCCTTCATTCTAGGAATCAAAGTCTATAGAGATTGATTGAATAGGATGCTAGGTCTTTCACAGAAGATGTACATAGAGAAAGTGTTAAAGAGGTTTAGCATGGAAAACTCCAAGAGAAGATTAGTATCCTTCATACATGGCATTCATCTCTTCAAGAAAATGTGTCCCAACAAACCAGAGGAGATTGAACGCATGAGCAAGATCTCTTATGCTTCAGCTACAGTGAGTCTCATGTATGCCATGTTATGTACACGACCTGATATAGCCATGTTGTGAGTATCACGAGCAGATATCAATCGAATCCAGATAAAGAGCACTGGACTTCTATGAAATGTATCCTTAAGTACTTGAGAAGAACTAAGGATATGTTGTTGATTTTTTGTAATGGGAAACTCCAAGTCCAGGGGTATACAGACTCGGATTTTATATCCAGTATAGATGATCAAAAGTCGATATCTGGAAATCTGTTTGTGTATAATGGTGGTACTGTTAGTTGGAAGAGTTTCAAGCAGATAATGATAGCAGATTCCACCATGAAAGTGGAATACATCGCTGCATCAGAAGCTACGAAGGAGGCATTCTGGTACCAGAATTTTGCCATAGAAGTTGGAGTGATGCCATTGGATGCCATTCCTCTATACTGTGACAACAATGATGCCATAGCCCTTGCTAAAAAATCGAGGTCTTACCAAAAATCTAAGCACATCGAGCGGTGATATCACCTCATCCACGATTACCTTGAGAAAGGTTATGTCGAGGTCAAGAGAGTCGACTCCGCACACAATGTGGCAGACCCACTCATAAAGTCATTGGGCCATCAGAAGATCGAAATCCATCTTGAGAAGATGGGACTTAGATTTATAGCCAATTGGCTTTAGGTCAAGTAGAAGTTTGTTAGAGATATGTGCCCTAGAAGCTAGAATTGGCTGACACTTGTAATACACATCTATGGGCAAAATTATAATACTGACTATAAATAATAAAATGCATTATTCTCTAATACAATGTGTATTTAAAAGTGTCTGTTAATCATCCCTTGAGTTAATGGTAATGATAGTTCATATTTTCAAGAGTTGAAAATTCAAGACATAAATTTTCATTATTAACTCATAAAATACTTCCGACCGTAGGATCATCATGAGGATGGTGATTGATCTGGAAGGTTGGTGTACCATCGCTTCTTTAAAGTAGATGAGTCTTGAATCTACCTTCTCATCGATGATTGGCTCGAAGCTGTAGTGGTGTGTCTGGTTATTTGACCTAAGGTGCATCAGTAGTTCACCTTAAGGATGTTATAGTTTGACTACACCATAACTCAATATCCTAGCCATTTGGAATCCTGAGGTGTATGTTGGCTATAGTATGTTCATTGTAGGAATTGGATTGCACCAATAGGGGATCTATCTACCTCGGTAGATGAGGAGTAGCCCTATGATGATCATAAGAATCAAGTCCATAAGTCCATAGCCATGGCAAAGTGAAATAATAGAAAGAGTTTCTATTAGAGTTTTTCACATTAGACTTGAATCGAATGATTAATTCATATGATGGAAATTAGGATTTAACGAGATCATCTTAACCCTAATCCGATCTAGGCTCAAGATAGAGGAACTTAATCACACACATAACTGCATCGAGAGGTTCATTTTCAGTTCTAATGGATTACCACCATATGCTGCTAAGTATCACTGATGGATTTTGGGAGCAATTAGATTGATTTGGATGATCAATCATACTAGTTGTCTGAATAAGAAAAGTTCTTATCCATCAAAAGATGTTTCGATGATGTCGATGGTAGAGATCACGACGTATCCCATTACCATATGAAACTGAACCTAACTGGGTTATACAAACTAGGGTTTGGATTTGGATATCATCAATTGGACTAACCAAGTTTAATTGATTTGAATAAATTCAATTAGGTTCAAGAAAATCATGCTAGCACACGATTGAGCCTAATGTTCTCCTTCAACAATCATTAAAGCTTGTCTCGACTGAGCCAAATATATTTGAGCTCACTTAGGAACCTTTACTTGGTCTGACTGGAGCTTTTTCAAATCAGAAAAGGATTGTCTAAATTTATGAGATAAATTTGAGACAACACCTGCCATTTTTTATCACCTGCTAAATCTTGTCTTTTAACTTTGGTCAAACGTTGACCTTTGACACTTAGACATCTACCCATATGTCATGCATCCATAGGAGAGAACATGGAGATTTGTCCCCCTACTAAAAAGTAGAAAGGAAGGGCGCGCACGCCTAGGGAGGCGTGCGCCCCATGAGGATCATGCTTGGAGTCCCATATAGATGGGACTCCAGGTTGCTTCATGCTTTCAACTTGGGTGGCACCAAAGAGTCTTCTTTGACTAGTCTTGGTGCCACCTAAGGTGGTTTGTGAAGGACACTATTCTAATTGGATCAGATGATGTCATTCCATCAATTAGACTTAGATCTGATTGGACAAAGAGCCATGATTGGCCGGGGTGATGTGGCACTGTATGGTGCTGCAGGATCTATATAAACCCTATCTGCGCCTAGGATTAAGAGGTTCTAACTTTTGCCCATGCCACAAAGCTTCTATCCCTCTCTCTCCATGCCACCTTTAGGTCTTTTCTCTCCTATCCACATCCAAGAGTTTTTGGGGGCATGTTTGGTGCGATCTGAGCAAGAGAAAAGCAACAGAAAAGGAAGAAGGCAGAACTGCTGCAAGAGATAATGGCTGATCTTCAAAAGCCATTTTGAAGACCTTTAAGATCAAATCTAGATCTGATTTTTATAGGATAGATTGAAAAGGAGAAGATATCTAGATCCTACCCGAGTGGATACTGGTAGAGGCCTGGTGCTTGCATGGCTACATCCAAAACCTCGAGCAAACATCAGGATCATCATAGGATAATAGGATTATCCATAATAAGATATAAATAGATTAGATTTAATTTAACTTATTTTACTTTATTTTATTAGATTGATAAAATTAGAGTCTCAAATCTGATTTGAATCTAAGAGAAAAATTTTTTGAAATATCCCTCTTAATCCAATTAGATATGAACGAATCTGATATAGGAAAAAGGATTTTTCCTTCGAAAAGGAGGAAGGAGCCAAAGGAAAAGGTTGGAAGCTTCCAGCGGGAGAGAGAGAGAGAGAGAGAGAGAGAGAGAGAGAGAGAGAAATGAAGGAAAAATTGAAGGGGTTTTTAGGTTTTTTGATTTTTTGATTTTCTCTTTGTTGTTCATGGTTGTTCTTCTAGATGCAGCTTCGCATGTTGTTATAAGTAAAAATATGTTTAGGCTAGGCTGCTAGTAATGATTTTATTTGGCATGCTAGAGAAGAGGTACTCAAGGGCTTAGGGTCGAGGTACTCAAGGGCTTGGTGTCAAGGTGGAGCTGAAGAAGCAACTATTCAGTCTGATGTAAGGCTATGAAAAGTAGTTAGGGTGTATTCAATAGTGCGATCGATTGGAGCTTTGGAGATGATGGAGATGGATGATCCATGAAGGTCCAGCAGGCTACGGCTGGGCAGCTATAGTGCAGCATAGAGATCAGACAGGGAGCGCTAGAGTGTTGCAGTAGCACTTTCCTGGAGGCATAGGGGTTGAGAGAGGCTCGATGGTGTAGCTATCGAGGAGGATATCTTAGTAGAGTGTCATAGGCTTCTCAAGGAGATCGAGAGCAGGTCTCAAGGAGAGCCAGGGATTCTCAGGGGGAGCTAGGGGGTCTCAGGGAGCACCAAAGGCATCTAGCAATCAGGAGTATCTTGGATTAGGTTTCTTCTATAGGAGCACTAGGAAGAATTATGATTCAGGTGGAGGATGGTTTGTATGCAATAAGAGAAGACCTTGATACCTATGAGGAGGTAGTGTCGAGATGAGGCAGGGAGAGTTGGAGTGCTGCAGTAGTGTTTTCTTGGAGGCATGGGTTAAGAGAGGCTTGATGGTGTAGCAGCTGAGGAGGGTATCTCAGCAGAGAGTGTCAAGAGGTATCTCAAAGAGATCGAGAGTAGATCTCAGAAAGATCTATGAAGTCTTAAGAGCCTCGGAATGAGATAGGTGGGTCTAAACTCTGGATAGAATTTGAGCTATAGTTCCTCAAGATGCAATTGAAATGATGGCTAGTGCAGGGGCAGAAGAAGAGAAGTAATAGGATGAAATTTTCTAGGGTTCAGTCATTAGATTTAAAAGAGTTTGATGAGCTCTTGGATTTCAGAGGTGCCCTCAAGTTGCGGAGGTATCTGAGATGGCTTCGTAGGGATCCGTAGAGTTTGGAGGGTCCGAAGGAGCAGCTATGCAGCATTCGATGGTTGGCCTTGAGTGACTTGGTGATAGAGTTAGATTCTTCTGCGGCATCAGATGGACTTCAGATTAGGTGGAGCTCTAGAGTGGTGGCTTCATAGGTGGAGATCTGGAGAGGTGGCTTCATAAGTGGAGCTCCGGAGTGGTGGCTTGATAGGTAGAGAGAAAATTTGGCATGAGTTCAGAGTGAAGAGGTGCAAGACGATCGATATTCTAGTACTAGTGTCAGTGATGCATAGTTTCAGATGGAGTGGCATGTGTAGATAGACAGGCATAGCTTTGAGGAGACCATGTCAGGTGGTACAACATGCACTGGTGTAGGAATGCTAGAGGTTCTCCAGGAAAGTCTAGGAAAGATGACCACCTGCTAAACAAAAGGGATCCTACAATCCAGGATGGTACTGAGAAGCAAGACAAGACTTTAGCTATGGAGACGGTCATCCCCAAGGTCTCCAAGGGTGCACAGCAGCTGAAGAGGATTGGCAGAGGTTTTAGAGTTTGCATAGTGAGCTGTCTGGGTATGCTACGGAGCATAGGTCGGTGTTGCAGCCACGATGTTAGAGTAGGAGGACATCAGTTCGAAGCCAATGAGTGTAGTAGAGCACGAGTCTCAAGAGTTGTGGAGCATAGGTTAGTGTTATAGCTAACAAGGCAAGGTGGCTTTGATGGGACGGTGTCAATTCTAGAGGCAGCAGGATGGTGCAGATGGTTCACGTAGGATTTGCCAAGGCTTGGGGCACAAAGGTGGAGATTGTTAGGATTAGTGGTTCTCCCAAGCCTTGGAAGGCCAATGAAGGAGTTAGGATATTGGCTCCTAGAGATTAGGATTGGTGTAGTCCTAGGGCTTGGATCGGTTTGGTTCTAGGATGGAGGTTCAACACTCCACGGTCATGAGTCCCTGGTTTGTGCGTCTCATGGGGGCTACTTAGAGTTTGGACTAGATTTGGGTCCATGAGATTGAGTGGATGATTAGACCATGGGTGTACATGGGTTTGGATGACTGCATTCAGACTAGTTTAGTCTAGAGAGTATTTTATGGATTAGGATTTTGATTCTTGTACAGGTATATATATACATGTATATTGTAAACGCTAGGTTGTGAGATAGTGTGAAATAAAGATCGCTATTTTCTCCCACATCTCTCCCTCTTTCTGGTTTCTTCACATGCCAAGATGCCCTAGGGGGCACGCCTCCAAGCACGAAGGAAGGAGGCATGCCCCACTCTATCTTCAGCCTTAACAATGTTAAGAGATCCTTGCACAATACGAATTGATCGAATAGTCGTAATTGCAACATTCAGAACCTACGTGAATATGGTTACCACATAGTTCATCCCTTTGATCTTTGTGTATGAGGATGACTCAAAGTTAAATTATCAACCCTGAAAGATACATCAAAATTGTGTCTCAAAGCAGTTAGCCTCGTGATTCCTCACTAGGACTACCCTGGCTAAGTATTTGCTAAATTGAAACATAATTGAACATAGCTCCTGAACTAGAGTGGTCAATTCCATCTTGACTCACACACCGCCTCCTCAAGTACTTGACTATGTTCAAAAATCTTCTGTCACTGAATTAAAAATTTAGATAGTCCGACATCAAAGCATGGTGAGTTGCTTAGAAGTCATCATGGTGATCTCAGGTCAGAGGGATACTTATATCCATATTCCTATCAAAGTAAATCTTGATAGTAGAAAAGCTTCGGAGTTGGTCACATTCAGTGCAGATGTACTCCTACACCTCACCTACTTACCATACCAGTGTCTACATACTCCTTGGTTAAGAGGATAACCAAGTCATATGGCATACAATGACCTACACTCGATAAATATTGTTATCCTTGGTAACAATGTTGGGAAATGTGTCCTAAAGCCAATGATCTAAGTGGTAGATGGTTGGAATTAGTATATGAATTATCTAATAATAATAGTTATTTGGCTTATTCATCATAAAAGTTTTATCTTTCTTAAATGAACTCTTAAATTATGATGAAGTTCTTAGAACCATAATCAATCAATATAAGAGGACTTATCGGATGGTTCTTAAACTACTCACGATCAAATGATAAGTTATTAATAAGGATGATAACTTATTAAATGTAGGTCGTTGTATGACATATGCATTGGTTGTCCTCATAACCAAGTGATGTGGAGACACTGGTATGGCATCCAAGTGAGATGTAAGAGTACATCTACACTGAACGTGACCAATGTAGCACTCTACTATCAAGAGTAGCGAGCTAAGATCAATGGGTATAAGTATCCCTTTGACCTGAGATCATCATGGTGACTTGCAAGCAACTCACTGTACTTTGATGCCGAACTATCTATATTTTGAATATAGATTCAAAAGATTTTTGGGTATAGTCAAGTACTTGTGAAGTCGGTGTATGAGTCAAGTTGGGATTGACTACTCTTGATTAGCTTCAGAAAGAGAATGTCTTATTGTATTTCAATTTAGCAAAACCTAGGCTTTGGTAATCCTCGTGAGGTATCATGGGACTTGCAAAATTTTGAGACATAATAGAGATTACTTATTTGCATATTTGACAGCATACTCGAAGTCATCTTGAGCATTGTTGATCATAGGGATGAATTATACAATAACCATGGGCTAAGGTTCTAAGAATGTTGCTTTGCATACATTCGACCTATCCGGACATCGAGAACCATTGCCAGATGGTAATTTTGATTTGTATAGAAATTGATATCTATGCTACTGACTCAGGTTCGAACCAATGGGGTCACACATATTAGAGCTTGTAACCTGATCAGATAGTTAATCGATGATTGAGAAACGTTCTAAAGTCAATCCATCAATATGATTGATATTTGACCTAATGCAAGTGTTGTAGGAGGATCAATTAGCAATTGGATTGGTAATTGGCTCAATTTGATTGAGCAATTAGGATGAGATCAAGTCTAATTAAATTAGATTCAATTAGAATTAATTTGGACTTAATTAGATTAAATCTAGTAGGTTTATTGGATAAGCCAATTGTAAGAAAGAATAATTTCTTGTTTGACTAGGACTTGGGTGCATCTAATTGATTTAGGATTTAAATCAGATTTAAATCTTAATTTAATCTAATTTAATTAAGCTCTTGGTTGGACTAGGATCATCCTTAATTGGATTTCATTTAATCTAATTTAAATAGAATTTAAATTAGATTCAAAACTATTTTGACCTAGTCAAACAAGAGGAGTCCTAGTTGGATTGGGACTCTCTCTCTTTCTCTTATGCCTAAGAGCCCATGCCCACCTTTATTTAATTCCTAATTTTCTATGTAAATTCCCATGCCAATGTAGGCCATCCACACCCCATTATTCAGAATTTTGGGAGTTTATTTTGACTTCGTCAAAATCAAAATGTTGTTAGGATTTGTTTCCTACTTGGAAGAGTCTTCTTTGACCAAAATTCTTCCCTCCCTTGAGCATCAACTCTACCCACACCCCATATCTTATTTGGCCCTTTCTCCCTGGTTTTTATGCAATATAATCAGGGGTTTCACTTCAAAAAATAAGGGAGGGGAGTCCAAGAGTTGGACGCCCTAATTACTTCTTTGTTTGACTAGGTCATTTGACCTAGTCAACCCTAATTTTGTGCCGGCCCCTTCAAGGTATGTGTGGACATCCAAAACACCTAGTTTTCCATGGCACAAACTAGTAGAAAAGGAGGGATTTGCATGGAGGTTTGTGGCACCACGTTCTTTGGAGAAAATCCTTTCTTTTGGACAACATAGGATGATGTCTTGAAGGATCAAAGGTAAGAGAAGATTATCTTCTCTTTATTTTTCTTTCATGTTTTTTTCTCTTGTTTTTCCTAGTGATTTTTGTGTGATAAAATCTAAGAGAGAAAGAGGATTAGGGCATGGGGATAAGTGCTCCAAATTGTTGAGGCATGTTGTTCTTTTTGGACATGATCTTATCATGTCCTGATGAGAGAAAGAGAAGAGAAGAAAGGTCTTCTCTTAGGATTTTCTTAAGAACCCTTCTTCTCTATTTATTTGTGAGAATTTTTTAAGATAAAAATCAAAGGTGTTAGATCTAGAAACATACAAAAAATCTAGAGGAGAAGGTCTCCTCTTGTCCTAGCATAGAGATGTTTTCAGGACATCAACCGTTGATGTCCTGAAGGAGAATATTTGTCTTCTCTTAGGATTTATTTTTTCTTATTTCATTTTCTGATTTATGGGAGATACAAGGGTTGAATTTCTTCCTTAATACTTCTCATGTTCTTCATCTCTTGGAGTGTTTAAGAGATTTGAAGAATATATATTTGATTACACATCAGGAGGAATCTGCAAGAAGCTAGCACTTTGAGCGAATCTTCGTTCAACGAACCTCTGATCTATGTTGCAGGTTCGTATGGATCACCTATAGAGGTCGGATGCATGTGCGGCTCTAAAAAAAATAATAAAAATCAACTATAGAGTTCTCGACCTGTGTAAAGATAAGAGATTTGATCTCTTGGTAACCTATATATGATTTAAGATTAGATTTATAATTATTCTAGATCTAGATATTGATTTGATCAATACCAATTATGATTAATTTATTTTTAGATTTATATTTACATCATGATATATTATAAATCTTTGATGTAGAATTTTATAATCTGATTACACGCATATTGTAGATTAAACTATTTAATCTATATCTTCCACTACTTTAATTTTGAAAAAATATTAAAATCTATGCATGAAACCCTGCATGTTTCTCATCAGTGGTATCAGAGCATCTAGGTTCTTTTATAACATATTCATGTATGCTTTAGAATAAATCAAAAAATTAAAATTAATTAAAGATCGTACATAGTACCATAAGGTTGTCCTGTTGTAAGTTTAACTCCTTACAATGAAAAGGTTGTCCTAGTATGTGCTGATTTGAATCTGAATCATGAATTATTTAGGTTAGATCTAAGAAAATTTATGATTTAATTTTTTAATTTAAATTTAAAATTAAATAAATATTAGATCTATTTTAAATTTTTTAGATTAGATCTAAATAATATCAGGATTGCACATACTGCCATAAGATTGTCCTACTGTAAGGTTTACCCGTTACAGTGAAAAGGTTATCCTAGTATGTGCTAATCCAAGAAACCTAAATCATAAATATATTAGATGAGATCTAAAATAATTTATGATTTATTTTTAAATTTTAAGTCTAACATTCAATGGTTTATGATATGATTTTTATCATTTAGATGAGATCCATGTGATATGTCTCATGTTTTGATATAGATCTTCTTGTCGTATATGTTGATATGTAGCTTCATTTTCTAATCTAGTTTTTTATATGGATGACCTATAAGTTTTGTAGAATTTAAATTGCAAACTTACTTTCTGCAAAATCCTAGATTTAAAGGTCATGATCAAAATATTCGAACAAATCAGATCTAAAACTATTATTTGAATTTGATTCAAAGTAAAGTTTTTACAATTTGAAAATATTTCAAATGATCAAATCTGAAATTAGTTTCGAGGTTCCATAAATCCAAACTCATAAGCTTGAACTTAATTGAGAATTAAGTGATTGTTTAGGATCTAGGTTTGTGATTTGAAGATCCTAAGATAATTTCATAAAATATGGGTTAATGGGTAAAGGGTTAGCTTTGATCAGGTCCTTAACTGGGTTAGACCTAGGATTAGATTAAATATGAACTTAGTTAAGAAATTGATCAAATCTAATTAATAGTTAATTAGGATTAGGTCATTTCTTTAGATCAATTCAATAGTTGTAGTTGATCAAAATTCATACATCTAATAAATGAATACTAATCGTGGCTCAGTGGTCGATCCCAAGTCTTTAGGCAAATCAAATTAAAACTGATAAATCGATTGATGTCTAAGGTAAGTCTGGCATCCTAAACTAGTGGTTTTTAATTAGCAGCTTGCTTACCTAGCCATTTCTGAAGGTGTCTAAGCAAGCCTTGGCAGACCCTCCCACCAATCTCACTTACCTAGTCAGTGTGGTTAATCAGCTTATGATTAGGTTGCTCACTGATTCGTGCTAACCCATGTCACATACAAAATTAGTGAGACTGATTTTACTTAATGAGACTGATCTAGGTGCTCATGGACTAAAATTGATCCTAGTCCTTGTCGATGACTTGAGAAGTCAGTGGGAGGACTTGACTTAGTGAAGTCAGTGGGAGCAAATTGATCCATATCCTTTCTACCCTTAAATTACTAATAATTTAAATTTTTTAAAATTATTAGGTCCTAAAAATAATAAAGTTATAGAGATAACTGAGTCATAGCCTCCCATTAAGGTGTTTAATAATGGGTCCATTAACTTAATAATCATTGGAGGCCCATAGACCTGGTGCTTGTTGACTAATAAAATTATCATTCATCATATGACGACTTGAATGTATCTCTCTAATGGTGGTTAGGTTGACCAACCATAGTTGGACTTAATAATCTTTGTCTCTCTTTTTTTCTTTTTTTTATTTCACGGCAACAGGCTTTTTTTATAAGTAAAGAGTTTTATTCCCCCCAAAATTCATCAAAAATTAGGTTTAGAACTCCTAAATCAACTCAAATTAAGATCTGGGTAATTCTACCCGTTAGATCTTGATCAAACAGTCCAAAACCACTCAAAAACCCCTTAAAATAACCCAGATCAAGTCGGATTTAATCTCAGCCATTGGATCGACCGTTGGATCAAATCTGGGCCGTCCGATCATGTTGAAATAAGCCTTCAGACCTTTAGTTTTATGTCGGGATGAATCTCGGCCGTTGGATCTCGATCGGGAGCTGCGGATGCCGTCCATCAGCGCCTTCTTCTCGTCCGTCCGATCAAGCTTCAGTGAAAACCGCCCGTTAGATCAGCCAGAATTCCCAAATTGCCCTCCGTGGACCGTGCGCGAGCCCGGTGTTGCATGGACCGCCGCGTTCTTCAGCCAATCAGCGTGCGCTTTATGCTGTGAAATTCCCGAATTACCCTTCAGATGGTCCACCGTGCGCCGCGAAAAATGCTGACGTCATCCTGACGTCAGCGTTGCGTCGGCGATTTTTTTTTTTTTTTTTTTGAAATTCGATTCTGGGCTCGTTTGAAGTCCGTTTTGCCTGAAATTTTTTTCATCTGAACCAGAAAAATGAGATCTTCACATTGGTGGCCTTCTTTCCTACATAAGATTAATAAAAGTATCAATTTCTAATAAAATAGATTAATTTATTTTATAATTTAATACTTTTATTAGTATTTTACTTATAAAGGATCGATCAATCCAAAAGATATTCTCGTAGTGGAAACTTGAGAGAGATTTTTCAATGTGATCATACTTCTTGATACAAGATAATTCAATTCTGGCAATTAATGAATATCCTGGTCACTGCTGAGCTTTCTATAAAAGGTTCTAAAGGCTCAGTTCTTGCTATGGAATGGACTTCTTTCAAAAGAAAGTCTTATGGAAAGAAAAAGAAGTCTGTGAAAAAGCAGAAGGTGGAAGGAGCAAAGAAGAAAAAAGTAGAGCCGAAGATGAAAGCCACTGCCAAAGGAAAGTATTTCCATTGCAACAGCGACGGCCATTAGAAGCGAAACTGCCCTACTTATCTGGCCATCCTGAAGAACAAAAAGGAAGGTTCTTCTGGAGGTATGCTCGTTATTGAGTCTAACCTTATGGTTTCCTCTGCATCTAGTTAGGTGCTTGACTCTGATTTTAGTGCTCATCTGTGCACTTTCATGCAGGGTCTTGAGGATAGCAGGAGGCTGAGGGATAGAGACATGATCTTATGCATCGATAATGGAGCAAGAGTTGCTACGGTGGTGGTGGGAACATACCCTCTTCGATTACCATCTGGTTTAGACTTAGTTTTGAAAGACTGTTATTATGTGCCTGCAGCTAGCAAGAATTTGATTTCTGTTTCATTCTTAGCACAAGAAGGCTATGTGATTATCTTCTTTAAGGACCATTGTAACTTCTTTATGAAAGAAATAAAATTATAAATGCTTTCCTTATTAACGGTCTTTATCAGCTACATATTGATGTACCTATTCTAACTATCGAGCAAAACGTGAATGCCAAACAACCTAGGGATAGTCCAAATGATAGATATATATGGCACCTAAGATTAGGTCATATAGCAGAAGATAGGATCAACAAATTAGAGAAAAATGGGCTATTGAGTCCATTGACTTTCAAGTCATATCCAACTTGTGAATCTTGTCTCCAAGGCAAAATGACTAAACTTTCTTTTGTTGGACATGGGGAGAGGGCCACAGATCTCCTTGCCTTAATACATACCAATGTGTGCGGCCCATTTGATGTGTCGGCTAAAGATAATTTCGTCTACTTCATTATCCTTATCAATGATCTGTCTAGGTATGGGTATGTGTATCTTATGAGACATAAGTCTGAAGCTTCTGAAAAGTTCAAAGAATTCAGACATGAAGTAGAAAAACAAATTGGAAAACCCATTAAGGTTTTTTGATCAAATCAAGGAGGTGAATACCTTAGTCGAAAATTTCTAGACTATCTCAAGGATAATGGCATAGTCTTTCAATGGACTCCATCAGGAACACTTCAACTCAACGAGATTTCAGAATGGAGAAATCGGACTTTATTGGATATGGTCCGATCCATGATGAGCTTCACAAACCTTCCTGATTTTCTTTAGGGATATTCATTATTAACTTCAATTTATCTATTGAATAGGGTTTCCTCTAAGACCGTTCCTACCATAACGTATGAGATATGGCACCGTAAGAAACCAAGTCTGAGTCATCTCAGAATTTGGGGTTGTCCAGCTCTTATCAAAAGACAACAAGCGGACAAGTTAGAGTTTAGGTCCTTTAAAGCTCAATTCATAGGATATCCTAAAGAGTCATTAGGATACTATTTCTGCATTCCAAAAGACCATAATGTGATTGTGAGTCGACATGCCATCTTTTTTGAAAAATAGTTTATTCAAGATAGCGGCATTGGAAAGCAGATTAAGCTTGATGAGAAAGTCTTACAAGTACAACGAGCTAAGGACCAATTGGAACCAAATCAGGTTGAGCCAATAAGAACACTACCTCCTCTACCTCGTAGATCGAAAAGAGTTTCCTGTCCTTTTGAAAGATACTTAGGTATTATTTCAGAGGAAGTAGAGAAAATGTTCCTTGTAGGTAATGGTGCTCATGGTGATGATCCCAAAACCTACAACAAGGCGATATCAGATATCGACTCCGAGAAATGGCTAGCGGTAATGCAGTCAGAAATTGACTCGATGCACTCGAACCAAGTCTGGACCTTGGTAGATCCATCAGAAGGTATAGTACCTATTGGGTGTAAATGGATCTTCAAGAGAAAGATTGGTGCAGATAGAAATGTGGAGACATTCAAGGCTAGACTAGTGGCAAAAAGGTTATAGTCAGCGCGAAGGCATTGACTATCAGGATACCTTTTCCCCAGTGGCTATGCTAAAATCCATCCACACATTGCTTGCCGTTGCAGCCTATTTCGATTATGAAATATGGCAAATGGACGTGAAAATGGCATTCTTGAATGGATATCTTGAGGAAGATATCTATATGGAACGGTCGCTAGGTTTCACATCTAGTGATACTGATCATAAGGTTTGCAAGCTGCAAAGGTCCATATATGGACTTAAGCAAGCATCTCGGAGCTGGAACACTCATTTCAATGATGTGATCAAAACATTTGGTTTCATCAAAAATGAAGAGGAACCATGTGTCTTCAAAAAGGTCAGTGGGAGCACTGTTGTTTTCTTAGTATTGTACGTGGATGACATCCTCCTTATTGGAAATGATATTTCTATGATGACAACAGTCAAATTATGGTTGTCAAAGGAATTCTCCATGAAAGATCTAGGTGAAGCATCCTTTATTCTAGGAATTAAGGTCTATAGGGATAGATCGAATAGGATGCTAGGACTTTCATAGAAGATGTACACAGAAGAAGTACTAAAGAGGTTTAGTATGGAAAACTCTAAGAGGGGATTAATACCCTTCAAACATGGTATTCATCTTTCTAAGAAGATGTGCCCTAGCACACCTGAGAAAATAGAATGCATGAGCAAGATCTCTTATGCTTCTGCAATAGGCAGCCTCATGTATGTCATGCTATGTACACGACCTAATATAGCCCATGCTGTGAGTGTCACAAGCAGATATCAGTCAAATCCAGATGAAGAACACTGGACTTCTGTGAAATGTATCCTTAAGTAGTTGAGAAGAACTAAGGATATGATGTTGGTCTTTGGTAATGAAAAACTCCAAGTCCAGGGATACACAGACTCGGATTTTATGTTCAATGTAGATGATCGAAAGTCAACATCTGGGAGTCTGTTTGTGTGCAATGGTGGTACTGTCAGCTGAAAGAGTTCCAAGCAAACTGTGATAGCAGATTCCACCATGGAAGCAGAATATATCGCTGCATCAGAGGCTACGAAGGAAGCATTCTGGTACAAGAAGTTTACTGCAGAAATCGAAGTAATGCCATCAGATGCCATTCCTCTATACTACGATAATAATGGCACCATAGCCCTTGCTAAGGAGCCATGGTCTCACCAGAAATCCAAGCACATTAAGCGGCGACACCACCTCATCCGCAATTACCTCGAGAAGGGTTACGTTGAGGTCAAGAGAGTTGACTCCACGGACAATGTGGCAGACCCACTTACAAAGTCGTTGGGCCAGCAGAAGATCGAAGCCCATCTTGAGAAGATGGAACTTAGACTTATAGCCAATTGGCTTTAGGACAAGTGGAAGATTGTTAGATATATGTGCCCTAGAAGCCAGAATTGGCTGACACTTGTAATACACTTCTAGGGGCAAAATTATAATTTTGACTAATATCAATAAAATTGATTATTTTCTATCATATATGTGTATTTAGTGTCTGTGATATATCCTTTGAGTTAATGGTAATGATAATTCATATTTTTAAGAGTTGAAAATTTAAGACATGAATAATCATTATTAGCTCATAAAATGCTCCGGACCATAGGATCATCACGAGGATGGTGATTGATCTAAAAGGTTGGTGTACAATCATTTCTTTTAGTAGATAAGTCTTGAGTCTACGGTGTGGAGACATCGAAGCGAGAGTATAGATACTCATTAGAGAATGAGGGCACTGAGCGTGACCATCTCGAGTAGTCATTAGAGAGTCTACCTTCTCGTCAATGACTGACTCGATGCTGTAGTAGTGTGTATGGTTCTTTGATCTGAGATGCATCGGCAGTTCACCTTGAGTGTGTTATAGTTTGACTACACCATTACTCGATCTCCTAGCCATTCAAAACCCTAAGGTGTATATTGGCTATAGCATGTTCATTATAGGAACTAGATAGCATCAAGATGGAATCTATCTACCTCGGCGGTAGAGGAGCAGCCCTATGATGATCATGAGAATCAAGTCCAGAAGTTCATGGCCATGGAGGAGTGAAATAGTAGAAAGAGTTTCTATTTAGATTTTCATATTGGACTTGAAATTGAACGATTACATCATATGACAGAGACTAGGGTTGGACGAGTTCACCTTAACCATAATTTGATCGGGGCTCAAGATAGAAGAACTTAATCACACAGGTAGCTACACCAAGGGGTTCACATTTAGCTCTGATGGGTTGCCACCATATACTGTTAGGTGTCACTGGTGGATTTTGGGAGCAATTAGAATGATTTAGATGATCGATCATTCTAGCTGTTCGAATTAGAAGTGTTCTGATCCATCAAAAGAAGTTTTGATGATGTCGATGATAGAGATCATGACATATCCCATTACCATACAGAACTAAACCTAACTAGGTCATGCAAACAAGGGTTTGAATCTGGTGATCATCAATTGAACTAATCCAGTTCAATTGATCTGAATGAGATTCAATTAGATTCAAAGAAATCGTGCTAGCACTCGATTGAACCTAACATTCTTCTTTTACTATCTTAAATAGTTGTCCTGACAGAGCCAAAGGAGTTTGTACTCATTCAGAAGCCTTCATTTGGTCTGATTGGAGCTTGTCCATGTTAGAAAAGGTTGTCTTATTTTGTAAGACATTACCTACCATTTTTGGTCACCTACCATTTTTGACTTTGGTTAAAAGTTGACCTTTGACTGGTCAAACATTGACCATTGACACTTTGACTTTTGTCCACATGTCATATGCCTATTGGAGAGCTGGTGGGGGCCTGTCCTCCTGTAAGAACCTGGCAAGGAGGAGGGCGCACGCCACTCTTGGCGTGTGCCCAAGTTGGAGATGCCTAGGAGTCCCTATTGGATAGGGACTCCATCTCCTTTTTGGATTCCGATTAGAGTTCTCCTAAGAACCAACTTTGACTGATCTTAAGCGCCCTTTAAGGAGGAATCCAGAGGACTCTATTCCCACCAATCAAATTTAGATCTGATTTGATAAAGAGTTGTGATTGGTTGGGAAGAAGAGGAGTTGGATCACAGACAGTCTATAAATAAGACCCTGCGCCCAACTCAAAAGTTGATTGAAAAGAAATTGAAATCCCATGGCCCAAGGCTGCCTCTCCCCTCTTCCTCCATGCCAAACCCACCTTCTCCCTCTCCTCTCCACGTCCAATAGTGTTTTGAACCTTGGTTGGTGCAATCCAGACGAGAGAAAGGCGACTGAAAGCTAGAAGGCTACGCTACTGCAAAGGACAACTGCTGATCTTCAAAAGGAGTTTTGAAGATCCTCCAGTTCAGATCCAAATCTGATTTTTGGAGAGGTGATAGAGAAGAAGAGAATCTCTAGATCTAGCCTGAGTGGATACCAGTAGAGACCAGGCACTTGCGTGGCTAGATCCAGAACCTTCCGCTGCTCACAGGATCATCATCGGATAATAGGATTACCCACTTCAAGGTAAATTAAATTTGATTTAATTTATCTAATTTTATTTTAATTATTAAAATAATAAGAATCAGATCTAAAACATCTCAAATTTGATCTAGATTAAAGAGAAAAAAAATTTAAAATATATCTCTTGACCTGATCAGATCTGAACGAATCTGATCCAAAAAATTAGGATTTTCCTTCACCCAATATATGAAAGCACTCACTGAGCCCATGTACACCCATGTCTCCTATGCTCTTAACCTCTAGATCTAGATCAAATCCATACATGAATTAGCACCCTTAAGACCTCTCAAATCAAACCTTAAGACCCCTAGGATCAACCCAAACCCTAGCCCAAAATAGACCCTTGTGTAACTCTGCTTGCGCACTGAGCCGGCTCAGTCTCAGCACTGAGCCAGCTAAGTTCTACTAGGTTGGCTCAGTCTGAAATTGAGCCAGCCCAGTCTATGCCATGCCAGTAGTTTCAAATGCGCAGCTCTCTATTTTGCCTATGCTCTGAGACTTAGCCGACTCAATTTTGGACTGAGCCAGCTAATCTGTAGAAAATTCTTTTTCTATAGCCTTTAAGCTCCAGCTTTGGTTTCTTGCTCCACCTTATGTGCCAAGTCTCCGAAGCACCAACCAAGCCCCTTGAGGACCTCAATACTTGAACCTCAAGCCCGTGAAGAGCTACATGCTATCTCCACCCTAGGACAACTTCTATCCTAGCCCTAGGACCACATCTATCCTAGCCTCCCTGGAGCCTTCACCCTGGCTCCGCCCGTGGCCTTCCAAGGCTTGGGAGCATTGTAAATCCTCATAATCTCCACCTTGGTGCTCCCAAGCCTTAGCAAATCCCTTTGCAATGACCTCCTGCACAATCCCACTATCCCTGTGCACTCGATAGCCCCTTGTGCAATCATCACCTCCGCCAATCCTCTTCAGCTGTTGTGCATCCTTGAGGCCTTTGGGATGACCGCCTCCACCACTGAAGACCTTGGCTTGCACCTCTGCACCATCCTAAAATTATAGGATATCTTCTGCTTAATAGCTACATCACTTTTTCTGGACTTTCTTGGAGAACCCACAATATTTCTATACTGGCACTCGCTGCAAACCCTAACATGGTCTCCTCAGAACTATGACTGTCCTCCTATACATGCCGCTCCACCTGGAACTGTGTATCACCAGCACTGATGCTAGGATATCAATCCTCCCGCATCCCTCTGCTCTGAACTCATGTCAAATTCCTCTCCAATTGTGAAGCCACCTCTCCAGAGCTCCACCTATATCTGAAGTCCATTTGATGCCGCAGAAGCCGACTCTATCATCAAGTCCCTTGAGGCTAACCACTCAATGCTGTACTACTGAGCCTACCACTACACCTCGAACACCATCGCTGCCCCGTCGAACCCTCCATACTTCGCGGACCCCTTTAAAGCTGTCTCGGATACCTCCATAACCCATGGGCACCTCTAAAACCCAAGAGCTCATCCAACTCTTCTAAATCCAGCGACTGAATCCTAGAAAATTCCATCCTAGTCTTTCTCTTCTATCCCTACACTAGCCATCACTTCAGTTGCACCCAAAGAATCATTCTCCACCTGAACCACGACTCTTCCTGATGCCCCTATAGAAGAAATCTGATCTATAATACTTTCGATTGCCTGAGACCACCTAGCTCTTCCTAAGACCTGCTCCCGATCTTCCTGAGAAGCCTCTGACACCATCTATTAAGATACACTCCTCGACTGCTGCACCGCCGAGCCTCTCTCAGTCCCTGTGCCTCTAGGATAGCGCTCCTGCAGCACTCCAGCGCTTTCTGACTCATTTCTACACCGCTCTACAACTACCCAGTCCTAACCTACTGGACCTCCATGGATCGTCCAGCTCCATCACTCCCAAGGCTTTGTAAATCCATGCTCTGGTCGAACCGCTGAATACATCTCTATCTACTTTTCACCTTTTAGATATCAAAGAATGTATAGTCGCTTCTTCAGCCTTCCTTCGACCATTATCCCTTGGAAAACCACTCTTCAACAGCCCTATACTTTCCATCTTCTTAGAGAACCCTAATGCTCTCTGCTGAGATACCTTCCTCAGCTATTATATCATCGAGCCTCTCTCAGCCCTGCATCTTCAGGAAAATGCTACTATAGCACTCCAACGCTCCCTGCCTATCACATAACCATCATACACTCCAATCTTTCTACCAAGATCGATCAGCAAATCATCCACCAAATCCTTCCACCCTGAGAAAATCCCTTTTCATTAATCCTCTCAACCTCCACCTTCAACCCACTGCTTTCGGTTCGCCAAACCACGGTAATAACAAAGATAGATTTGAGATATACCATGGAATCCTTGTGTAGATTTTTGATTTTATCTTATACTACTTCTTCTCTTCCATGCACCATCAGGCTCTGATACCATATATAAGCATACCAACTGGTATCACCTCTCCCTGATACCAATTGATGTTTCATGATATCGCTCGAATGCTAATCATCCTTGGCATCACAAGCTCTGATACCATGTTGCGAAAGTCTTTGATCTTTAGCACGGACCTGAAGGAACCTGTGACGTTCTCTATGAGTAGCACACCACCGATCCTTCACCTGGATCTATGATGGGGTGCCTCCATCCTTGGGCTTGAGGGAGACACCTCCTTCTGTAGGCCTTCTTCAAGAACCCTAGGGTAGCAACTCTAAAGAGAAGAGAAGAAGAGAGTTGAGAGAGAAAAGGTCTGTATTCCACAACATTCTAAAATCTTAATACAATCTATGTATTTATACATAGCCATTAGGCCCAACCATAAAACTTTCCGACTAACCCAATACATGAAAGCACTCTCCGAGCCCATATACACCCATGTCTTCCATGTTCTCATCCTTTGGATCTAGATCCAATCCATACATGAATCAGCTTCATTAAGACCTCTCAAACCAGGCCTTAAGACCCCTAGGATCAACCCAGACCCTAGTTCAAAATAGATCCTCGCGTAACTCTGTTCGTGCACTGAGCCGACTCAGTCTCAGCACTGAGCCGATTAAGTTCCACTAGGTCGGCTCAGTCAGAAACTAAGCCAGCCTAGTTCTACGCTATGCCAGCAGTCTCGAACGTGCAGCTCTCTGCTTTGCCTGTTCTCTGAGACTTAGTCGACCTAGTTTTGGACTGAGCCGACTAACCTGCAGAAAAATCTTTTTCTACAGCCTTCAAACTCTAGCTTTGGTTTCTTGCTCCACCTTATGTCCCAGCTCTTTGAAGCACCAACCAAGCCCCTTGAGGCCCTCAATACCTGAATCTCAAGTCCATGAAGAGCTACATGCCACCTCCACCCTAGAATAACTCCTGTCCTAGCCCTAGGACCATACCTATCCTATCCTCCCCGAAGCCCTCACCCTGGCTCCGCCCGTGGCCTCCCAAGGCTTGGGAGCACCACAAATCCTCACACACGTACCCAATTTTTCATGAGGAATATTTTGTTTACATCTTCTGAAATAATACCTAAGTTTCTTTCGGAGGATGAAAAATTCTATTTGACCTACGAGATGGATGAGGTAGTGAATTATGGATCGGCTCAGACTAACTGGCTTCCTCAGGTTCTTTGCTCTTTACTCGTTGGAGATTTTTCCTCGAGCCTGATCTATCTTTCGATGCCACCATCTTGAATAAACTATTTTTCAAAAAAAATGGTATGTCAATCCATAATCACATTATGGTCTTCTGAAAGATAGAAGTAATATCCTAATAACTCTTTAGAATATCCAATAAATCAAGCTTTAAGGAACCTAGACTCTAACTTGTCCACCGTCAGACAACCCAAATTTTGAGATAACTCGGACTTGGCTTCTTACCATGCCCTATTCAATATGCAGTGGTAGGATGAGTTTTAGATAGAATCCTATTTAGTAAATAAATACTATCATTAAACTATGTTCCTAAAAAAAATTAGAAAGGTCTGTAAAGCTCATCATGGATCGAACCATATCTAATAGGGTCTGATTTCTCCATTCTAAAAATTTATTAAGTTGAGGCATTCTAGGTAGAGTCCATTATGAGACTATGTCATTGTCCTTAGGATAGTTCATAAATTTTCAACTTAGGTATTCACCTCATCAATTTGATCGAAGAATCTTAACGGGCTTTATGGTTTGCTTTTCTACTTCATGTTTGAACTCCTCAAATTTTTCAAAGACTTCAAAATTATGTCACATCAAGTATACATACCCATATTGAGATAGATTATCGGTAAGGATAATAAAGTAGTCATAATTACCTCTCACTGGCACATCGAATGGGTTGCATACATCAATATGTACCAGAGCAAGCAGGTCTGTGGCCCTTTCTCCATGTCGTACAAAAAGAAGCTTGGTTATTTTGCCTTGAAGGCATGATTCTCAAATTAGATATGACTCAAAAGTCAACAAATCCATTAGTCTGGATTTCTCAAATTTGTTAATCCTGTCTTTAGCCATACGACCTAGTCTTAAGGTGCCATAGATACCTTCATTAATACTATCTCTAGATCATTTTGATTCACATTTTGCTCAATAGACTTATGATGAGCATTCCTTTAGAAGGTCCATCTTCCTGCTTGTTCTTCAGGCTGGCTAGGTACCCAGGGTAGTTTCACTTTCAATGACCATTAGAGTTCTAGTAAAAATAATTTTTCTTTTCGTAGTCTTCTTCTTTAGCTCATCCTTCTTTTTTTTCTATTTTCTACTTTTTTGTAGACTTTTTCTTCTTTCAAAAAGACCTTCTCTTGGAAGAAATTTGCCCCATAGCCAGAATTGAATCCTTTGAACTCTTTAAAGTTTGCTTAATAGTAATCAGCATATTCATTAACTCGACCAAGGTACACTGGAGCTAATTCATATAGAAGTTTATGATAAACTCCCATACGAATCATTCAAGTATTACAGGATCACATCAATCGTAGATCATTGTCCATCAAGACATCGAGCTTCTCAAGCTCTTCCAAATTCTTGATTATTATCAGGCAATGATCTTTAACCGACTATCCAACATGCTTCTACACCTTAAACAGTCTTTTGGAGAATTGATAATGCATTGCATGACACTAATCACCAAACAACTATTGCAGGTGCACCAACATTTGGTAAGTAGTCCTAATGTCTTCATGTTGGCACTGCAACTCATCTAATATTGAGCCCAACATATAGCACCTAGCTTTGTTATCATTGTCCGACCACTTTTCAGGAGATGCTCTCTGATCCATGGTCGGATGTGTTGGTAAAGTGGAGTTGGTCCTAGTCCAATACATGAATGGGCAAGTGTGGTGCTCCCAAGTCTTGAAAAATCATGAAGGAGTCAAGATGATGGCTCTTAAAGGCTAGGATTGGCTGGAGTTGTATCAGCAAAGATAAAGAGGCTGGCACATAGTCGAGTTACTCGGATACGCATTCGAGCCAGCTTGATCTGAGATCGAGCTAGGTCAATCCATAATCGAGCCAACTGTCTCAAGCAGACAGAAGACATTGTTCAGAGAGATGCAGTCGGGCTAGCTTGGCTTTTAATCGAGCCAGCTCGATGGTGGTGAATAGATTTGGATGGATTTTCTATTTGTTCTTGGATTGGATTTAATCTAAGGGGTCTTAAGGCCTGGTATGAGAGGTCTTAAGGTGGCTAATTCATGTATTGGGCTTGGTCTTTAGTCCAAGGGATGAGAGCATGCAAGACATGAGTTTACAAGGGCTTGCATGAGTATTTTCACGTATGGGTTAGTCGAGAAAAATTTTTTAGGACTGAGTTGTGTTGACTCAGGGTGTTTATATATATACATGTATATGTCGATAATAAAAAAAAGAAGAGAATGAATTGAATCCCTTTTCTTCTTAAAATCCTAGCTTTCTCTCTTTCTCACTCTGCCGTCGTCTCATCTTCTTATCATCTGATCTTTATCTTTCTTGCTATCATCTCCAACTTGCTTCCTCAGAGTTGGTAGAAGGTACAAGGGTTTCCATAGATCCTAAACTAATTGATAACAAGTGGTATCAGAGTCAGGTTGTGTGAAAGGAGGAGAAGACATCTGAAAGTTGAAGATATTCAAGTGCTGTGAATTTAGCTGGATCCTGTCAAGGTATTTCTTAAATCCTTTGGATCTGTGTTGCATTTTTTGGGCTTGGATACTACCATGGGAAGCAACATGAAGATTGATTTTGAGAAGTTTGATGGAAAAAAAAAAAATTTCATGTGGAAAGTTCATGTGAAAGGTCTTCTGGTTCAAGCTAAATTGGATCAGGCGTTGGAAGAGAAGCCTGAAGGGATGTCAGATTGCTAGTGGATGTGTCTGGAAAAGAAGGCCTGCTCTATGATCAGAGGATGCTTGTTGAATGCAGCACCCTATTTAGTTTTAGAGGAGAGGACCCCAAGAGGCTTGTGGTCGAAGTTTAAACCATGTATATGGATAAGAATATGTGCAACAAGTTGATGTTGAAGAAGAGACTATACAGCCTTCGGATGCAAGATGACAGAGATGCCTTAGGACACATCCAGAAATTTGACCAGATGTGCAACTAGTTGCTGAATATTAGAGTGAAGATGGAGGAAGAAGATAAATCATTGCTTTTATTATGCTCATTGCCCTCGTCCTATGATCCATTGGTGATAATGTTGTTAGATTTGTGTGCCTTAGAAGCCAGAATTGGCTGACACTTGTAAAACACTTTTAGGAGCAAAATTATAATTTTGACTATTAATAAAAAATAGATTATTTTTCTATCATAAATGTGTATTTAGTGTCTGTGATACATTCCTTGAGTTAATGATAATGATAATTCATATTTTCAAGAGTTGAAAATTTAAGACATGAATTTTTGTTATTAACTCATAAAATACTCTCGATCATAGGATCATCATGAGGATGGTGATTGATCTAAAAGGTTGGTGTACAATCACTTCTTTATAGTAGATGAGTCTTGAATCTATGGTGTAGAGATACTAGAGCGAGAGTACAGGTACTCGTTAGAGAACGAGGGCACTGATCATGACCACCTCGAGAAGTCATAAGGAAGTCTACATTTTCATCGATGACTGACTCGAAGCTATAGTGGTGTGTCTGATTCTTTGACCTGAGGTGCATCAATAGCTCACCTTGAGGGTGCTACAATTTGACTACACCATGACTTGGTCTCCTAGCCATTCGAAATCCTGAGGTGTATGTTGGCTATAGCATGTTCATTATAGAAATTGGATTGCACCAAGAGGGAATCTATCTACCTCGGTGGATGAGGAGCAGCCCTATGATAATCATGAGAATCAAGTCCATAAGCCCATGGCCATGGTAGAGTGAAATAATAGAAAGAGTTTCTATTAACATTTTCACATCAAACTTGAATCGAATGGTTAAATCGTATGATAGAAATTAAGGTTTGACGAGTTCACCTTAACCCTAATCTGATCGGAGCTCGAGATAGAAGAATATAATCATACAGGTAGCTGCATCCAGAGGTTCATTTTCAATTTTGATGAGCTGCCACCATATACTGCTAGGTGTCACTAGTGGACTTTGGTAGCAATTAGAATGATTTAAATGATCAATCATTTTAGTTATCTAAATCAGAAGAGTTTTGATCCATCGAAAGGTGTTTTGATGATGACGATGATAGAGATCACAACATATCCCATTATCATATAGAATTGAACCTAAATGGATCACATAAATAAGGGTTTGGATCTGGATATCATCAATTGGACTAACCTAGTTTAATTGATTCGAATTAGATTCAATTAGGTTTAAGGAAATCATGCTAGCACACAATTGAGCCTAATATTCTCCTTCTACTATCATTAAAAGTTGTCTTGACTAAGCTAAATATGTTTGTGCTCACTCAGGTACCTTTACTTGGTCTGACTTGAGCTTGTCCAAGTCGAAAAACGGTTGTCTTAATTTTTGAGATAAATTGGAGACAACACTTGCCAATTTTTGTCACTTGCTAATTCTTGTCTTTTGACTTTGGTCAAACATTAACCTTTGACACTTAGACATTCTGCCCATGTGTGTCACTCATAGGAGAGTAGATAGGGGCTTATCCCCATGCTAGAAAATGAAGAAGGAGGGGGCACATGATAGGGAGGCGTGCACCCAATGGATAGGGATGCCTGGAGTCCCATAACGGATGGGACTCCTAGGTTGCTTCTTGGAATCAACTTAGATAGGCGCCTAAGACTCAGCTTTGACCAGTCTTGGTGCCACCTAAGGATGATTTGAGGGGGCTCTCATCTGATTGGATCAGGTGTTGTCATCCCACCAATTAGATTTAGATCTGATTATATGAAGAGACGTGATTGGCTGGCGATGATGTGGCACTGGCTTGGTGCAGCAGGGTTCTATAATAAATCCCAGTCTGCACCTAGCTTTCAAGACAGAATCACCTCTTAGCCCACATCTTAAGGCTTCCCCTCTCCCTCCTCAATGCCATCTTCTAGTCCTCTCTCTCCTCTCCATGCCCAAGGATATTTGGGCTCCAGTTTGGTGCGATCCAGGCAAGAGAAAGGTGATGAGAAAGGAAAAAGGCAGCACTGCTGCAAGAGACGATTTTGGATCTTCAAAAGGAGTTTTGAAGATTTTTAAAATTTGATCTAGATCTAATATTTGGAGAGGTGATAAAGAAGGAGAAGATCTCTAGATTCAGCTTAAGTGAATATTGGTAGAGGTCAGGTGCTTGCGTGGCTAGATCTAGATCCTCAGGCAATCAATAGGATCATCATAGGGTAATCTGATTACCCAACATCAAGGTACAAATTAAATCAAATTTAATTTAATTTATTTTTATTTTTATTTATTAGATCTATAAAATTAGATCTAAGATATCTTAGATCTAATCTGGATTGATAAAAAAATTTTTTAAAATATCTCTCTTGATTTAATCAGATCTGAACAAATTTGATCCAAAAAGTTAGAATTTCTCCTTCAACTGATTTCAGAGCCAGGTTCTAAAAATTATTTAGATGTAATTTAAATTTATTTTTGATCTAATAAATAGAAGATTTTAGACATCACATGAGATATGATTAGATCTAAAATCAAAAAAATTAAAATTAAATAATTTAGATCTAAGTTTTGAAACATGCATGACTAGTTAAATAGAACTATTCTATACATAGTCTTGCATGATCATAATTTAATTTGATTAAGTTAGTAATTTTAAGATCTATTTATTTACCTATTTTTTAATATTATAAATTATTATAATAAGATCAAAAAAATAGTAAATAAAATTATTTAATTTTGGATCATATGAGATATGATGAATGCATGTTTAGACTAGTTGTAGAATAGTTCAACATAATTATCTAGATTAAAATTTATTTTGATGTGATCAATTTAAATCTAATTTTTTAGATAATTATGGGATAAGTTAGATCTGAAAACATGCATAATATGATACATGAGATGTATGCAAAATATGTTTATAGTTACATCAATTTTTGTATATGAGATATATGATGTAGATCTAACTAGTTTTGTAGTTTTGTATATTTCTGATTAAGGCATTCCCCTTGGCCGTCCCATCATAAGAACAAAGTAGGGTTTAAATGTCCTCTCCACTCATTCGATGGGGTGTTCTTATGATGTGCAGGGATGCTACGCATCCGTCCTTAATCAGAAATTCAAGAACTTACTTTCTGCAAAATCCTAGATCCTGAAACCCTAGGATTTAATATACATATTTTGTTTATGAACCCTAAACTATAATTAAAAAATTAAGATTATGAAATATTAATTAGATCTAAAATTGAGAATTTTAGATCTAAGATATATTCATAATATTGGGTTCTGACTTGGGTAGCTCAATTAGGTCTAAGCGGTTGATCAAACCGAAATCAAGAGTTGGTTAGATGGGATCAACAGTGCTTAAATTGACCAGCCTAATAGGATTAAGTATGGGTCAAGATCGAGTTGACAGTGAGTGATCGATCAAGCTAAGACCTAATTAGGCTTCAGTGGTTAGAGTCTGGATTGTAGGCTAACCCGATTAATTCTGGCTCAATAATTTGGTATCTAAGGTAAGTTTGGCAGATACGACCGACTGGTTTTTAATTGGAAGCTACTCGACTTCGAATGCATTCTTATCGAGTTAATGGCATATCCCTTCCACCAGATCTCACTTACCTAGCCATATTTATTGGCTCAATTCCTCGATCTGAGGTGGTCAACAATCCGAGCTAACCCATGCCACTAGGTTAGTCATAATGGATTATGACTATGTCAAGTCTAGTTTAATGAGACCTAAATCAAATCTTCCCTAAGAAAAGATTAAGTCTAATGGATCTTCCACCATTGTAGATGTGCGGGCCCTTTTCGGGGTTGATTGTTCTTCGGCTGGTTACGGTGGTTCAGTTGCATCGGGAAGAACGCAACCATGTCTATTAGGACATTGAATGCTATGGGCTGGAGGATGGATTGGGCTCAATATTTTGAACACGGTGAGAGACTCAATTAGAAATCCAATTCTATGCAAATGGTGGGTCTGACTTAACTAAGAAGTGGATCAATATTTTGAGCAAGGTGAGATTCATGAATTAGAGACCAAGTTTGGGTGCATCATGATTAGAGAATCATTGAACAAGAGTTGTTCACTCATTGGCTAACCCATCACCAATAATTGTTAGGTGAGGTGATGAGTCAGTTGGTGGGACCGCACCATCCACTAGAAATCATTAATCATGGAGATTTTTGCATCTCTATAGAGAAAGTGTAGGGATCTGAGAAAATAGTGGGAACTAATTTATTTAAAAAATTAAAACCCTTAAATATATTGGTCAAGTCTTATTTACAAGATCTAACCAGAAACTTTAACTCTTTATAGAAAATTATCTATGTCCAATCCACTAGCATGAATCCTGGACACCCATAGACTGATCGGATCTAATTATATGGATTGGCTCTGAAACTTCAAAATTATTTTGGGTTTTGAGAAGTTAACTTTGTATTGGATCAGGATCCTCCCACCTTACCAGCTCGTGCATTCGCACAAAGAGCATCTCTTAAAAAATGGATGGACGAAGATAATAAGGCCAGATATTACATGTTGGGCTCGATGTCTGATGAACTTCAGCACCAATATGAAGATATCAGGACTGCCCACCAAATGTTGGCTCACCTAGAAGAGATATTTGGTGAACAGAGTCGCACAGCCAAGTATCAAGTTACTAAACGACTATTCAAGGCTAAAATGTGTGATGGGCAGTCAGTCCAAGATCATTGTTTGATGATGATCAAGAACTTGAAATAGCTTGAGAAGCTCAGAGTGAAGTTGGACTTGGATCTATAGAATGATATAATTATGCAATCCTTGACTGATGCATATGTGCAGTTCATCATAAACTACCATATGCATAAACTTCAAAATTTTCTGATCGAGTTTATGAACATGCTGGTTACTGTTGAGCATTCCATGAAAGGTTCTAAAGGCTCAGTACTTACTATGAAATAGACTTCTTCGAAAAGAAAGTGTTTTAGAAAGAAAAAGAAGTCTGTGAAAAAGTAGAAGGTGGAAGGAGGAAAGAAGAAAAAGGCAAAGCTAAAGAAGAAGGTCACTGACAAAGAAAAGTGTTTCCATTGCAGCAATCATGGCCACTGAAAGTGGAACTGCCCTATTTACCTGGCCACCCTGAAGAATAAGAAGAAGGTTGGTCCTTCTGGAGGTATGCTCATTATTAAGTCTAACCTTATAATTTCTTCTACATCCAGTTGGATGCTTGACTTTGGTTCTAGTGCTCATTTGTGCACTTCCATGCAGGATCTTGAGGATAGCAGGAGGCTGAGGGATGGCGAGATGATCCTACGCATTGAAAATGGAGCAAGAGTTGCTGCCATGGTGGTGGAAACATACCCTCTTTGACTAGCATTTGTTTAGACTTAGTTTTAAAAGACTGTTATTTTGTACCTACAGCAAGCAGAAATTTGATTTCTATTTCATATCTAGCACTAGAAGGCTATATAATTAGTTTTCTTAAGGACCATTGTAATATTCTTTATGAATGAAATAAAATTGCAAATGGTTTCCTTATTAACGGTCTTTACCAGTTACATATTGATGTATCTATTTTTAATATTGAGCAATATGTGAATGCCATGAAATGACCTAGGGATAGTCCAAATGATAGGTATCTATGGTACCTAAGACTAGGTCATATAGCAAAAGATAGGGTTAATAAATTAAAAAAAATCAAGCTATTGAGTTCATTGACTTTCGAGTCATATCCAATTTATGAATCTTGTCCTCATGGAAAAATGACTAAACTCCTTTTTGTAGGACATGGGGAAAGGGCCATGGATCTTCTTGCCCTAGTATATACTGGTGTGTGCGACCCATTTAATGTACCGACTAGAGGCAATTTTATCTACTTGATAACTTTTATTGATGATTTATCTTGGTATGGGTATATGTGTATCTTATGAGACACAAGTCTGAAGCTTTGAAAAGTTCAAGAAATTCAGACATGAAGTAGAAAAATAAACTGAAAAACCCATTAAGATTCTTCGATCAGATCGAGGAGGTGAATACCTTAGTCAAGAATTCTTGGACCATCTCAAGAAAAATGACATAGTCTCTTAATGGACTCCACCTGAAATACCTCAACTCAATGAGGTTTCAGAATGAAGGAATCGGACCACATTAGACATGGTCCGATCCATGATGAGCTTCACAAACCTTCCTGATTATCTTTGGGGACACTCTTTGTTAACTGCAATATATTTATTGAATAGGATTCCTTCTAAAATCTTTCCTACAACATCTTATGAGATATGGCATGGTAAGAAACTAAGTCTGAGTCATCTCAGAATTCAGGGTTGTTTGGCTCATGTCAAAAGACAACAAGCGGATAAGTTAGACTTTAGGTTCTTTAGAGCTCGATTTATAGGATATCCTAAAGAGTCATTAGGATATTATTTCTACATTTCAGAAGATCACAATGTGATTATGAGTCAACATGCTAACTTTTTTAAAAAATAGTTTATTCAAGATAGCAGCATTGAAAAGCAGATCAAGCTCGATGAGAAAGTCTCACAAGAGCAACGAGCTAAGGACCAAATGGAACCAAATCAGGTTGAGCCAATACAATCACTACCTCCTCCACCTCATAGATCGAAAAGGATTTTTCATTCCTCTTAGAGGTACTTAGGTACTATTTTAGAGGAATTAGAAAAAGTATTCCTCATAGGTAATGGGGTTCATGGTGATGATCGTAAAACCTATAACTAGGTGATATCGGATATCGACTTCGAGAAATGGTTAGAGGCAATGAAGTCAGAAATTAACTCAATGCACTCAAACCATGTCTGGACCTTGGTAGATCCATCAGAAGGTATAGTACCTATTGGGTGTAAATGGATCTACAAGAGAAAGATTGGTGCAGATGAGAATGTGGAGACATTCAAAGCTAAATTAGTGGCAAAAGGTTATAGTCAACACGAAGGCATTGACTATCAGGATACCTTTTCGTTAGTAGCTATGCTTAAATCCATCCGCATATTACTTTCTATTGCAGCCTATTTCGATTATGAAATATGGTAAATGGACGTGAAAACAACATTCTTAAATGGATATCTTGAGAAAGATATCTATATGGAACAGCCGCTAGGTTTCACATACAGTGATGTTGATCACAAGGAATGCAAGCTGCAAAGGTCCATATATGGACTTGAGGAAGCATCTCAGAGCTAGAATACTCATTTTAATGATGTGATCAAATTATTTAATTTTATCAAGAATGAGGGGGAGCCTTGCATCTTCAAAAAGATCAGTGGGAGTGCTATCGTCTTCCTCGTATTGTACGTAGATTATATCCTCCTTATTGGGAATGATATTTTCATATTGACCATAGTTAAAATGTGGTTGTCTAAAGAATTCTCCATAAAAGTCCTAGGAGAAGCATCCTTTATTCTAGGAATTAAGGTGTATTGAGACAGACCGAATAGGATGCTAGGACATTCACAGAAAATGTACATAGAGGAAGTGCTAAAGAGGTTTAGCCTGAAAAACTCTAAGAGGGGATTAGTACCCTTTAGATATGGCAATCGTCTTTCTAAGAAGATGTGCCCTAGCACACCTAAGGAAATAGAACGCATGAGCAAGATCCCTTATGCTTCAGCAATAGGGAGCCTCATGTATGCCATGTTATGTACACGATCTGATATAGCCCATGCTGTGAGTGTCATGAGTAGATATCAGTCGAATTCAGGTGAAGAACATTGGACTTCTGTGAAATGCATTCTTAAGTACTTGAGAAGAATTAAGGATATGTTGTTGGCCTTTGGTAATGAAGAACTCCAAGTTCAAGGATATACAGACTCGAACTTTATGTCCGATGTAGATGATCGAAAGTCGACATCTAGCAGTCTATTTGTGTGTAATGGTAGAGCTATCAGTTGAAAAAGTTTAAAGCAGACCGTGATAGCAGATTCCACCATGGAAGTAGAATACATCGCTATGTCAGAGGCTATGAAGGAGGCATTCTGGTATAAGAAATTTATCATAGAGATCGAAGTGATGCCATCAAATGCCATTCCTCTATACTGCAACAACAATGGCGCCATAGCCCTTGCTAAGGAGCTGAGGTCTCATTAGAAATCCAAGCACATCGAGCGACAATACCACCTCATCCGCAATTACCTCAAGAAGGATTACATTGAGGTCAAGAGAGTCGACTCTGTAGAGAATGCAGCAGACCCACTTAGAATGTTATTGGACCAGCAGAAGATCGAAGCCCACCTTGAGAAGATGAGACTTAGATTTATAGCCAATTGGCTTTAGATCTAGTGGGAGTTTGTTAGATTTATGTGCCCTAGAAGTCCGAATTGGCCGACACTTGTAAAACACTTCTAAGGGCAAAATTATAATTTTGACTATAAATAAAAGAAATAGGTTATTTTTCTATCATAAATGTGTATTTAGTGTCTGTGATACATCCTTTGAGTTGGCGATAATGATAATTTATATTTTCAAGCATTAAAAATTTAAGACATGAATTTTCGTTATTAACTCATAAAATGCTTTCGATCGTAGGATCATCATAAGGATGGTGATTGATCCAAAATATTGGTGTACAATCACTTCTTTATAGTAGATGAGTCTTGAGTCTACAGGATAGAGACACCAAAGCGAGAGTATAGGTACTCGTTAGAGAATAAGGGCACTGAACGTGACCACCTCGAGCAGTCATAAGAAAGTCTACCTTCTCGTCAATGATTGACTCAAAGCTACAGTCGTGTGTCTGATTCTTTGATCTGAGGTGCATCGACAGTTCACCTTGAGGGTGTTATAGTTTGACTACACCATGACTTGATCTCCTAGCCATTCAGAACCCCGAGGTGTATGTTGACTATAGCATGTTCATTGTAGGAATTGGATTGCACCAAGAGGGAATCTATCTACCTCGGTGGATGAGGAGCAACCCTATTATAATTATGAGAATCAAGTCCATAAGCCCATGGCCATGGTAGAGTGAAATAATAGAAAGAGTTTCTATTAAGATTTTCACATCGGACTTGAATCGAAAGTTAAATCATATGATAGAAATTAGGGTTTGATGAGTTCACCTTAACCCTAATTTGATCGGGGGTCAAGATAGAAGAACATAATCACATAGGTAGCTGCACTGAGAGATTCATTTTCTATTTTGATGGGTTGCCACCATAAACTGCTAGGTGTCACTGGTGGACTTTGGGAGCAATTAGAATGATTTAGATGATCAATCAATCTAGTTGTCTGAATCAGAAGAGTTCTAATCCATCGAAAGGTATTTCGATGATGACGATGATAAAGGTCATGACATATTCCATTACCATATAGAACTGAACCTAACTGAATCACATAAATAAGGATTTGGATCTGGATATCATCAATTTACTAACCCAGTTCAATTGATTTGAATTAGATTCAATTAGGTTCAAGAAAATCATGCTAGCACATAATTGAGCCTAATGTTCTCCTTTTACTATCATTAAAAGTTGTCTCGACTGAGCCAAATATGTTTATGCTCACTCAAGTACCTTTACTTGGTCTGAGTAGAGCTTGTCCAAGTTAGAAAAGGATTATCTTAATTTATGAGATAAATTGGAGACAATACCTGTCAATTTCTGTCACCTGCTAATTCTTATCTTTTGACTTTGGTCAAATATTGATCTTTGATACTTAGACATCTGCTCATGTGTCATGCACCCATAGGAGAGTAGATAGGGGCTTGTCCCCTTGCTATAAATTGAAAAGAAGGGGGCACATGCCTAGGGAGGCGTGCGCCTATGGATAGGGATGCCTGGAGTTTCATATGGATGGGACTCCAGGTTTCTTCTTAGAGTCAACTTAGGTAGGCACCTAAGACTCAGCTTTGACTAGCCTTGGCGCCACCTATGGATGATTTGAGGGAGCTCTCATCTGATTGGATCAGGTGATATCATCCCATCAATTAGATTTAGATCTAATTGTATGAAGCGACGTGATTGGGCGGGATGATGTGGCACTGCATGGTGCAGCAGGATCTATATAAATCCTATCTACACCTAGCTTTCAAGAAGTTCTCTCTTAGCCCATTCCCCAAGGCTGCCCCTCTCCCTCCTCCATGCCATCTTCTAATCCTCTCTCTCCTCTCCATGCCCAAGGAGATTTGGGATTCAGTTTGGTGCGATCAAGGCAAGAGAAAGGTGATGAGAAAGGAAGAAGGCAGCTCTGCTGCAAGAGATGATTCTAGATCTTCAAAAGGAGTTTTGAAGATTCTCCAAATTCGATCTAGATCTGATATTTGAAAAGGTGATAAAGAAAAAAAAGATCTTCAGATCCAACCCAAGTGGATATCCGTAGAGGTCAGGTGCTTGCATGGCTAGATCCAGAACCTCAGACAATCAATAGGATCATCAAAGGATAATCTGATTACCCAACATCAAGGTACAAATTAAATTAAATTTAATTTATTTTTATTTATTAGATCTATAAAATTAGATTTGAAATATCTCAGATCTGATCTAGATTCATAAGAGAAATTTTTGAAATATCTCTCTTGATCCAATCAGATCTAAATGAATCTGATCTGAGAAATCATAATTTTTCCTTTAGAAACTGCTCTGTGGTAAGGAAACCCTAGAGTATGAAGACATGGTATCAGTATTGCGAACCAACGAACAGCAAGAGAAGTTGACTAAGGAAAGTGTTCCCCAGGAGGGCTTGACCATGGGGGAGAGAACTGAAAGATCAAAGGAGAGAGGCAAGTCAAGGAGACGATTAAAGTCCCAAAAGAGCAAGAACAAGAAGTAAGCTAGATGCTACAAGTGCAACAACATCGGGCACTTCAGGCATGATTGCCCATAATGGAGGAACAAGAAGGGAGAAAAGAGTAGATCTGATGCACTGAGTATAGTGACTGATAGTAAGGTGGAGGATGACCTCTTGGTTGTATCAGATGGTCATAGAAGATACACAAATGTATGGACCCTGGATTCAGCCTATTCACATCACTACATCCCAAACTGGTCTTGGTTTGTCTCATACACCCAAATTGATTAGGAGAGTGTGACACTTGGAGATGATCACCAGTGTAGAGTCATCGGTATTGGAAGCATCCAGGTTAGGATGTTTGATGTGATGGTGTAGACTCTCATAAATGTGAAGCACGTCCTAAATTTGAAGAAAAATCTCGTTTTACTGGGCTATCTGGAGTGGAGCGGCTGTAGCTTCAGCAGTCATGCTAGGAGTGGAGTTCTCAATATCTCCAAAGGTGCTATGGTAGTGATAAGGGATAGGATGATGGAGAACAACCTCTACAAGTTGGTTGGATCTATGGTGACTAGGGAATCTGATGCAGCAACAGTAGCGTAGGATCAACAGGAGGCTTATCGGTTGTGGCACTATCGCCTAGGTCACATGGATGACCATGGGATGAAGGAGTTAAGAAAACATGGTCTGATTTTAGATCTAGATGGAGGTGTTATAAAGATATGTGAGCCATGCTAGATGGATAAATAGAGGAGAGTATAGTTTGCCATCAGCTCAGTCCATAGTGCAGCCCCACTAGAACTGGTTCACACTGATGTATGGGGCCCGGCTCCATTTCTGATCAAAAATAGAGCGAGATATCTCTTGACCTTTATAGATGATTTCTCAAGGTATGGATCTACTTCATGAAGGAGAAATCAGAAGTCTTCACCAAGTTCAAGATGTGGAAAGCTGAGGTGGAGAACGAGATAGATTAGAACTTGAAATATCAACGATCAGACAATGGTGGAGAATACACCAGCAAAGACTTCCAAGATTTTTGTGAGGAGTGTGGTATCAAAAGGTACTTCTTAGTAAAAGAAAATTCTCAACAAAATGGGATGGCGGAAAGAATTAATAGAATCCTTTTGGAAAAGGCATGGTGCATGAGGCTGTAGGTAGGGCTTTTGAAGGTGTTCTTGATTGATAGAGTGGATGTAGCCTATTATCTGGTAAATCGATCATCGCATACAAAGGTAGATGATGGTATTCTAGAGGAGAGATGGTCTGGAAGAAAGATTGGCCTGAGTCATCTAAGGGTTTTTGGGTGCATGGCTTTTGTGCACATCGGGCTGGTGAGCGGAGCAAGTTGGATGCCAAATCATTAAAGATGGTGTTCTTAGGATATCCATGAGGAGTTAAGAGATACCGACTGTGCGATCCATTGGAGAAGAAGGTTGTCATTAGTAGGGATGTCACCTTCAATGAAAATTTAGTTCTCCAAAGGTGAGATGACATGAAGGAGTAGCAGATGCAGCAGGAGGTCCAGTAGGGCAGCGCTGGATAGTTAACATCTTACTCTACTTTGCCACTTGCAGGTGCATCAGAAGGACTTGGTATTCAGATGGAGTACTCACCGGAGGTGTCTCCATAGGTGGAGATAGCTCGGATAGGTAATGGAAGTTAGGAGGCTTAGCAGGAGCAAGCTGGACCTAGGACGGATATCGGGGTTGCGCTGCACAAGTCCAAAAGGAACATCAGGCAATCAGAATGATATGGCTTTGAAGATACACCATCATATGCCCTGGTGACACCAAACGAGGACCCATACACCTATGATGAGGCTATGGATTGCTAGGATAGAGAGAGGTAGATCCAAGCAATGTCCGAGGAGATGCAGGCTCTCCACAAGAATGTGATATGGCGTTTGGTATAGTTGCCATGAGAAAAGAAATCTATTGGTTGCAAGTGGATTTACCAATGCATAGAGGGGCCTTCAGAGTAGGGAGGTGTCAGGTATAAGGTGCGGTTAGTGGCCAAGGTATACTCCTAGAAGAAAGGCATCAATTTTAGCAAAGTATCTTCTTCTATCATCAGGCATACTTCCATCAGAATGTTGCTAAGCATTATGGCAGCTTTGTACTTGGAGCTGGAGTAGATGGATGTCAAGACGGCATTCCTCTATGTGCATTTGGAGGAAAGCATTTATATGGAGCAGCCACTAGGATTTCAAGAACCAAGAGCAGAAGGAAAGGTCAGTTTGCTGTAGAAATCATTATACGAACTAAAGCAATAGCTAAGACAATGGTACAAGCAATTTGATTCATATGTGAGGAGCATTGGAATTTTTAGGTGCAAGTATGACTCTTGTGTATATGTTAATCTTTGGAGGATGAATCTAGGATATTTCTACTCTTGTATGTGGATGACATGCTTATAGCATGCAGGAGTAGGAAGGTTGTGTAGGAACTGAAGATAGCCTTATCTTGAGAGTTTGAGATGAAGGATTTGGAACCTACAAGGAAGATCTTAGGCATGAAAATCTTAAGAGATTGAGCCAAGAAGATGCTGCATTTATCTCAGGTCAAAAAGGTCTTGGAGAGGTTTGGGTTGAAGGAAGCAAAACCGACGGAGCTGCCACTTGCTGGATACCTTAGACTCTCAAAGATGATGTCACCATAGATTGAGGTGGAGGCTCAGGAGATGGAGAGAATACCATATGCCTCTAGTATAGGAAGCTTAATGTATGCCATGGTATGTTGTAGACCAGATTCACCCATGCAGTGAGTCAAGTCAGTAGGTTCATGGATAGCCTAGTAAGGAGCACTAGCGAGCACTGAAGTGAATCTTCAGGTACTTGGTGGGTACTGTTAGAGTTGGCATCTACTATGGACAGCAAGGTGGAGTTGAGGAACTCTCCGACATGTTCAAGGAAGCTTGGAGGTAGATAAATGGGTTTGTGGATGCAGATTTTGATGAAGATATGGACACTTGGCGGTTAATGATAGGCTTTATGTTTAGCCTATTTGGACGTTCAGTCTCATAGAGATCATGCTTGCAACCCATCATGGTCTTATCCACAATTGAGGCAGAATACATAGGTGTTACGAAGGCAGCAAAGGAGGCTTTATGGTTGAAAGAATTGGCATTGGAGATGGGTCTCATGCAGGAGGCTATCAGGGTGGATTGTGATAGCCAAAGTGCACTGTTACTTGCTCAGAACTCTATCTACCATACAAGGATGAAACATATTGACATCAGATACCATCAGATCAGAGAGCTTATGGAAGAAGGTGAAGTAAAGCTGGTGAAAGTCCACACCAAGGAGAATCCAGAGGATGCACTAACAATAGTTCTTCCTCGGGATAGCTTTCATAAATGTATGAAATCGATGTGCCTGATGGATAGGATAGACTTGCCTTAAGCCTTGGCACACCAAGGTGGAGATTGAAAGGGTAAGTGTGGTGCTCCTAAGTCTTGAGAGACCATGAAGGAGTCAAGATGGTTGCTCTTGAAGGCTAGGATTAGTCGGAGATGTATTAGCAAAGATAAAGAGATTGGCACACAGTCAGGCTGGCTTGGATATGCATCCAAGATGGCTCGATCTAAGATCGAGCCGGCTCGGCTTCTGATCAAGCCAGCTCGACAGTGGCTAATAGATTTGGATGGATTTTTTTTTTGGTGTTGGATTGGGTCTAATCCAAGGGGTCTTAAAGCCTGATATGAGAGGTCTTAAGGTGGTTAATTCATGTATTAGGCTAGGTCATTAGTCCAAGGGATGAAAGCATGTAAGATATGGGTTTACATGTGCTTGGATGAGTATTTTCATGTATGGGTTAGCCGAGCGAAGTTTTTTAGGGTTGAGTTGTGTTGACTCAAAGTGTCTATATATATATTTGTATATGTAGACTATGAAAAAAAGAAGAGAATGAATTGAATCCCTTTTCTCCCTGAAACCCTAGCTTTCTCTCTTTCTCACTCTTTCATCATCTTATCTTCTTATCATTTGATCATTATCTTTCTTGCTATCATCTCCAACATGCTTCCTCAGAGTTTGTAGAAGGTACAAGGGTATCCATAGGTCCTAGAATAACTCATAACAATACATAGGTCAGCCATTTCAAACCCAAAATAGTTTTGAAGTTATTTTGCCAATCCTTATAAATTGGTCTGGTCAACTTGTGGGTATCTAGGATTCGGGCTAGGGGTTTTGATGTAGACATTTTTCTATAGAGAGTCAAAGTTTCTAGTTATACTTGTAATTTGACTCAACCAATTTGTTTAGGGATTTCATTCTTAAACAAATTAGGCTTCCACTATTTTCTTGGATCCCTACACTCCTTTGGTAGAGATGCGAAAATCTTCATGATCATGGATTTCTAGTGGATGGTGTGGTCCCACCGACTGGCTCACCACTTCACCTAATAGTTATTGATGATGGGTTAGCCAATGAGTGGACTACTCTTATCCAATGATTCTCTAATCATGGTGCATCCAAATCTGATTTTTAATTCATGAAGCTCACCATGTCCGAAATATTGCTAAACTCCATTGTTAAGTCAAACCCACCATTTGCATGAATTGGATTTCTGATTGGATCTCTTACTATATCCAAAATATTGAGCGCAACCTATCCTCCAACCTATAGTATTCAATACCTAATAGACATGGTTGCATCTTTCCGATGCAACTGAACCACTATATCCAGTTGAGAACAATCAACCCCGGGAAAGGCCTGCATGTTTATAATGGTAGAAGACCAAGGACTTAATATTTTCTTAGGAAGATTTGATTTGATCTCTTAGACTGAACTAGTCGTAACATTTATGACTAATCTAGTGGCATGGGTTAGCTCGAATCGTTGGCCATCTCAAACCAGAACTGTGTCAACCCAATTGGCTAGGTAAGTGAGATCAGTGGGAGGAATATGTCATTAACTCATTATGAATGCATTTAGATCAAGTAGCTTCCAATTAAAGACCACTGGTTATATCTGCCATACTTACCTTAAACACCGACTTGTCTGATCAGAATTGATTGGGTTAGCCTACAATCCAGGCTCGAGCCATGGAGCCAAATTAGGTCTTAGCTTGATCGACTATATGTGACTGTGAGTCGACCTTAACCCAGACTTAATTCTATTAGGCTGGTCAAATCTAAGCACACTTGATCCCACCTAACCAACTTTGATTCGATTTGATCAACCGCTAGACCTAATTGAGCTACCCACACCCGAACCCATGATTTATGAAGGTATCTTAGATCTAAAAATTTATAATTTTAGATCTTATTAATTTTATAAACTTAATTCTTAATTATGTTCAAGGATTCAATAAAAAAACATGCATAAAAATTCCCAAGGTTTCAGGATCTAGAGTTTTTCAGAAAAGTATGTTTTCATTTTCTAATTAAGGGCAAATGCTCAGCATCCCTACACGCCATAAGAGCACCCCATCGAATGAAAAGAGAGGGCCTTTAAATCCTTCTTACTCTTATGACTAGATGGCCAAGGAGAATGCTTTAATCAGAAATATAAACTATGCTATAAAACTATTAGAAATAAAGCATATAATTGTTACATGATTTAAGATCTAGTCTATATATGTTTTGCATACATCTCATGTATCAAATTTAATATTTAAATTTATTTTCTAGATCTGAGTACATCTGATGTAAAATCTAAAAATAAAATTTTTAATGATCTCATCATAGAAATTTTTAATCTAGACTACTCATGGCACAGATCTATGAAACTAGTCTAGACATGAATTGCATATGTCATACATATAAAATTTTTAAATGCATCTCATGCTTTCAGATCTAATTTTATCATATATAATATCTAAAATTTAACTAATCTAATCACATAATATTTAAAAAATTAAATGAACATTTCATAAAATTTCTAATCTAGACTATGAGATTAAACTAGAGATCTAGTCTAGACATATGCTGCCTATATCATATATATCAAAATTTTAAATTAGATCTTATATTTTAGATTCAATTACATCTAATATAACATCTTAAAATTAAATGATCAAATCATAAAAAATTAAATTAGATCTAATCTAAAACAAATTTTAAAACTATCATGATATGGAATAATAGATCTAAACTAGAACATGCATTGTATATGTTATACATATATATTTAAAACATGCAATTTTTGATTTTAGATCTGATTACATCCTATATAACATCTGAAAATAAAATAATCAGATCATAAGAAATAATTTTAGATCAATCTAAAGATAGATCTGGAAGCAGCAATCTGGCTCTGATACTAGTTGAACGAAAAACTAGATTTTCCTATTGCAGGATGCACCTGATTGGATCAGATTTATCATGGAATAATTTTAAAACTTTTTTATGATCTAATCAGATCTTAGAGTTGTTAGATCTAATTATATTAATCTAAAATTAGAAGTAAAATAAAAACAAAATAGTGATAAAAGTTATCACCTGATTGGGTAAACTATTTATCCATTATGATGATCTGATAACTGATCCGAAGTTCTGATTGAGCCACACATGCGCTCAGCCTCTATTGGTATCCACTTAGATAAGATATGGAAGTCTTCCTCTTCTAGATCTAGTCTCCAAAGATTAGATCTGAAATCAATCTGATGTGCCTTCGATCTAATCTCCGACAGCAGCATGTCCATCTCGAATCAGGGAATCAACAACGCAACCTTCGCAGGATCAGCAACCCAACTCATGTTTGCTGATGTAGCCAACTCTTTGGGCATGAGGAGAGGGAGAGGAGTAGGAAGAGGGCATGGAAAAATAGTGGGATAGGTAGGGCTTCGTCATGGTATCAAAATTAATTGCCAACACCTTTGGCAAGAGGTCTATTTATAGACCAAAACTTAGAGTCCCTTTGCATATGACTTTGAACAAGTCAAAGCCAACATGCAGAAGGACTCTCCTAAGAAGTCCATGCCACAATCTGAATTTTTTCTCATTTTGTCAGACAAAATGAATGGAATTAGTATGCCAACAAGTTTGGATAAATCAAAGTTGGCACGGATAACAAGTCTCCCAGAGTTTGAATGGTTTCAAACAATTTGACCAATTCAAACTTCATTTAAATAGGTAACTACCCATGCCTATCCAAAGTGGGCGCATGTCAAAGGGGAGAGGGATGTGCATCCTCCTAGGGTTCTCTCTCCTCTTGTAACATCTAAGGGTGCGCACCCAAGAGAAAATTTCAAGGGACGTGCCATCTCTTTCTTTCTTTCATAGATGGGTGAACTTTAACCCTTGTCTTTTCCCATCTTATGGGATTTAAGACAAAGCCTTTCAAGCCCCATCCAATGGATTTATGTCAAGTCCTAATCTTGTTCGAATAAGCATTGATCGGACTAGGACTTGATCTAGTCAGATCAAGAAAAATCTATCTAGAATTTCCATGAGAGTCTTATCCAAATTTCATCCTATGATTTTAGGACAAGCCCTAATCTGGCAAAGACAACCCTTATCTTGTTCCCATCTTATGATATTTAGGATAAGCCTTAATTAGGTCTGGATAAGATCTAGTTAGATAAAGATAAATCCCTATAGAGTTCTCAGATGAGCCGTGTCCAAATAGTTCCAGAAATTAGCAGGTCTTGTCCTATTTCCATCCAATGGAATAGGAAAAGCATAGATCAGGTTAGGACCAGATTTTTTGATCTGGACAAGTTCCAGTCAGACTAGGATAGAGCCATACAAGGCTCTCAAGTAAGTCAAATCTAATTTGGCTTAGTAGAGATGAACTAGAAAGATGACAGAAGGAGAATATTACGTTCAATTATGTGCTAGCATGATTTTCTTGAACCTAATTGAATCTAATCCAAATTATTCTAAATGGATTAGCTCAATTGATGACAACCAAATCCAAACCCTTGTTTGTGTGACCCAGTTAGATTTAGTTCTATATAATAATGGGACATGTCATGATCTCCATCAATGACGTCATCATAACACCTTTCGATGGACCAAAACTCTTTCGATTCATTCAATTAGAATCGTCGATCATTAAGACAAGTCTAAATGATCCCAAAATCTACCAGTGACATCTAGCAGTATATAGTGGCAACCCATTAGAACCGAAAGGGAAACCTCTCGATGTAGCTATCTGTATGATTGCATTCTTTTATCATGAGCCCTGATGGAATTAGGGTTAAGGTGAACTCATCAAACCCAACATCCATCGTATGAATGAATCATTTGATACGAGTTTGATGTGAAACACTAATATAAACTTCTTTCTATTATTTCACACTATCATGGCCATGGATTTTAGGACTCGATCTTATGATCATCATAGGACCACTCCTCTATCGAGGTTGATAGATTCCATCTTGGTGCAATTCAATTCCTATAATGAACATGCTATAGCCAACATACACCTCAGAATTTTGAATGGCTAGAAGATTGAGTTATGGTGTAGTCAAACTATAGTACCCTCAAGGTGAACTATCGATGCACCTAAGATTAATGAACCAGATACTCGCTGCAGCATCGAGCTAGTCATCGACAAGAATATAGGCTCCCTTATGACTGCTCGAGGTGGTCACACTCAGTGCCCTTATTCTCAACAAGTACCTATACTCTCACTCTGGTGTCTTCACACCATAGATATAAGACTCATCTATCCTGAGAAAGTGATCATAAATTGATCTTTCGAATCAATCATCATCCTTGTGATAATCATATGATCGGAAGCAGTTTGTGAGTTTATTATGATAACTCATGCCTTAAATTCTCAACACTTGAGAATATGTGTTATCATGCCTATTAACTCAATGGACGTATCACAAACATCTTATATACAATATGATAGAATAAATAATTCTTTAATTTATTTTAAATTAAAATTATAAAAATATTCTTAAAATTATTTAATAAGTATCGACCAATCTGACTTCTAGGGCACACATCTAACACCAGTCTTACCAAAAATATTGATCCCCAACTCAATGTTCCATCGATCAGAAATATTTAAATTAGAATTTTAAGATTTTAGGTCTCACTAGTATGATCTCATCATAATCCTAAAATTATAGCCCTAATTTACAAGGTCCATCATAATCTTAAATAAATAATTAAGATGCAACATATGATGAAATAAATATCTTTATTTATTTGAAAATGTCATTATATGAGTTTGGAAGATAAAGAATATTTCATTAAAATACATATTTTGATTGGCTTGAGAGCATATTTCTTTTAGTACCTTGCTTCCCTCGACCCTAATAGGCTGAACAAGAGAAAAGAGCAAGGGGTTGCTGATCAAGGATGTTTTATGACAATACCTTGTAATTTTTTTATTTGTAATCTACTACTTAGGTATTGGATAGTGAAAGTCCAGTTCATATTTGCAATTCATTACAAGGACTTGAAGTTAGTAGAAAATTTGAACCTCTCCAATACCTTCCTGATATAGCCTTCCTGAGATAAATGCAGCATCCTCCTAGCTCGATCTTTGAAGATTTCCATGCCTAAGAGCTTCTTTTCAGGTCCCAAATCCTTCATCTCAAACTTTCGAGATAAAGTTTTCTTTAGTTCTAGCACAACTTTCTTGCTCTTGCATGCTATAAGCATATCGTCCACATACAAGAGTAAGATTATCCTAGACTCATCCTTCAAAGATTTAACATACACATAAGAGTTATACTCGCACCTAAAAAGTCTAATGCTCCTCATATAAAAATCAAATCACTAGTACCATTATCTCAGTGATTGCTTCAGCCTGAATAATTATTTCTACAGCAAATAGATTTTTTCTTCTACTCTTGACTCTTGGAACCCTAGTGGCTGCTCCATGTAGACACTCTCCTCCAAATACTCATGGAGGAATTCTGTCTTGATATCCATTTGCTTTAGCTCCGAGTCCCGAGCTGCCACGATGCTCAGTAGCATCCTGATGGAAGTACACCTGATGATGAGAGAAAATACTTCAGTAAAGTCAATGCCTTCCTTTTGAGAGTATCCCTTGGCCACTAACCATGCCTTATATCTGATACCTCCCTACTCTAAAGGCCCTTCCTTGCATTGGTAAACCTGAAGGAACCAGATCTAAGATTTCAGGACTAGATCTTGAAACTTTTTTAGATCTAGGCAGTGAAAGAAAGAAATTAATCAAAATTAATTTATAAAATTAGAGAACACCTTAAATCTATGATCTTATTACAAGATTATATTATGAGATTAAATTAGAAATTAAAAAATATTAGAAGTAAATTATATGTTGATCACATTAACATGGATCTACACTAGATCTATTGTAGATATGTAACATAGGATCAGATCCATATTACCTATGCAAGTTAGATGTTCTAATTTACTAATCCATGCTGAAGGATGAAGCTCTAAGCCGCACACACATCTAGACTCTAAGAGATATCCACACGAGTCTATGAATCCCGATCAGAAGTCTGATGTACGAAATTAGCACAGTATGCTAGTACTATGCTGATCCTTCTTCGATGGTTGATCCGATGCTTTCTTCTTCAAGACTTGGATACTTCAAAAAATTAGAGGAAAAGGAAGAGACTTTTGATCTGAATCAACACTCAAAAATATCGATGAAGAAGGAGGAGAATGGAAGAGTAAAAGAACCCTAGAAGAAGACCATCTTCTTCTTCTCTTTTCTCTCACCTAGATATCCAGATTGGTGTTTATCAAATCCCCAGACCCCAAGGATCTCTCTCTGTCTGATTTTCATATGCCAAAGAGTCCTATCAATGATCTAGAATTAATATAAAATTCATCCCAAAAGGACCTCCTTATAAAGAGATATAGAAGAGTCTTTGTTGGGTCCAATTCCTACATAAGGTAAGAACATATATGGTAAGTTGTTGTTGGGCGCCCCCTCCTTTGTTTCAGCCATTGACCACTAGGGAAGGCACACAAAAAGGACTTTCTCTATTGAAAAAAGCAAGGGAAGATAGGAAGTGGGCAGCACCTTATGGGAGGAGTTTTGATTTGTTAGGATTCTATCTCATAGAATCCAAAATCATAACAAACTACCAAACTTTGACTTGGTCCAGAAACTAATTTCCATATAGGAAAGAGAGAAGAGGGGTGGGCATGCATGAGATAGCTAGGCATGAGAGTTTTGTTGCACAAAACTCTAAGAAGGGCAAGAGGGGGGCTTTGGGGCTTAGATGGTGCAAGGGTGGAATCCTAGTCCTAATAGGATTCCATATATAACTTGGTCAATAATGGTTTCTTAAACCAAATTAAATCAGAAGTAAGTCAACCCAAATAAATTAGACCCTAACCTAATTAAGAACTTAATTAAATTAGATTTAATTTTTTAATCAAATTAGAAAATTGGATTGACCAAAGTCCTAATTGAACTAGGACTAGTTCTTTCTTGCACTTGGCTTATCCAATAAATCAATTGAACTTGATCCAATCAAGTCCAAACTAAATCTAATTAAATTATATTTAATTAGACATAATCTCAACCCTCTGGCTTAATCAAATTAAGCTAATTAATAATTGAATTGCTAATCAATCTTTCTGTAATACTTGCACTAGGTTAAACATCAATCGTATTGATCGTTTAACCCTAAAATGATTCTTAATCATTGATCAACCATCCGATCAGATCATGAACTCTAATGTGTGTGACCTCATAAGTCTAAATCTAAGGTAGTAATATAGAAATAAATTCTTATACCAATTGAAGTGACCATCTAGTTATGGTATCCGATGGTCAGATAGGTTGAATGTGTAGAACAACATCCTTAGAATCCATGTGGATATAGTTTCCATATAATTCATCCCCTTGATCAAAATGCTCATAGGACACCTCAGGATTCAACTTTCAACTCTGATGAAGCTATCCATATTGTATTTCAAAATACCAAATTCATCTCATGGATTATCCTGGCCAAGGTTTTGCTATATTGAAATACAATGATACATTCTTCTCCAACTCTTGGAGTGGTCAATTCCATCTTGATCGCACATCAAGTTCGTAGGTACATGACTGTGCCCAGAAATCTTTCATTACTGAATTAAAAATTTAGTTAGTCTGGTATCAAAACACAGTGAGTTGCTTGCAAGCCACTGAGGTGATCTCAGATCTAAGAGACACTTATACCTATATCCCATCAGAGGCATTCTCAATAGTAGAATGTTATAGGGTTGGTCATGTCAATGATGATGTACCCTTATATCTCATCTGTATGTCATACCAGTGTCTCTACATTTCATGGTTAAGAGGATAACTAACCTATATGGCACACAGCGACTTATGCTCGATAGATACTATCGTCCTAGTTAACAATCTACCATTTGATCGTGAACAGTTTTAAGGACTAATCGATAAATTCTATTTTTATCAAATCTAAATAGTCCTAAGAACTTCATCACAATAATGAAATTCATCAAAAATGAAAACATGTGATGAAAAATATCAAAAATATATTTTATTAATTAATAAATTAATTATATTTACAATGCAGCACAACTGTCGATAGGCTGATGATTGGCTTTAGGACATATTTTCTAATAACTTCCACTTATCCTTAAGCCATTCAACATAGTATCTAATATCCATCTTCGACTTGAGGTTGTCGAACTCCTTTATCACCAGAACTTTGGTGAAGGAGTTGGCCAGGTTCTTCTTTTCGTCGATCTTCTGATGGTCGACATCACCTTGATCCATGATCTCCTGAACTAGGTGGAAGCGACGTAGAATGTGCTTCATCCATTGGTGTACCTTCGATTCCTTTGTCTGAGCTATGATATCAGTATTGTTGCAGTAGAGCAGGATCGAACCATCAAAGGAGGGTGCTACTCTAAGCATGGTGATAATCTTCCTCAGCTACATAGCTTCCTTCACGACATTTGATGCTGCGATGTACTTTACTTCGCAAACAGAGTCTATCATAGTATACTATTTGAAACTCTTCTAGTAGATGGCTCCACCATTTAGAGTAAAGATATATTCCGACATGCTTCTACTATCATCATGGTTAGATTGAAATCTGGAGTATGTAAACTCCACAAGTTTTAGATCTGACTTTCCATATACCAACTACTAGACCTCAGTATTTTTCAAATACTTAAGGATATCTTTAACTATTTTTCAGTGGTTTTCTCTAGGATTAAACTTGTTTCTACTCATTACTTTTAGTGAGTATGCCACATCTGGTCTCATACATGTTATGACGTACATGATAGATTCCACTGCTAAAGCATATGGGACTCTACACATACGCTCTCTCTCTTCAGGAGTTGTTGGACAATCCTTCTTAGAGAGAAAAATTTCATGGTCTATCGGGAGAGCTCATTTTGGAATTCTCCATGCTGAATCTTTTTAGCACAGTATCTATGTACATAGACTGGGATAACCTAAGCATCCTTTTAGATCTATCCCTATAGATCTTCATCCCTAGGATGTAGGATGCTTCATCTAAGTCCTTCATGGAGAACTGAGATGACAACCAAACTTTAATTCCCTATAGTGTAGGGATGTCATTCTCGATTAAGAGAATATCATCCACGTACAAGATAAGGAATACTACTGCTGGACCATTTGCCCATTTGTAAATGTAGGACTCTTCTCCATTCATAATGAAGCCATATGTTTTGATCACTTTATCAAAATAAATATTCTAACTCCGAGATGCCTACTTTAATCCATAAATGGATCGTTGAAGCTTGCACAGCTTGGACTCATCTATATATGTGAACCTCTCAGGTTGTATCATATATAACTCTTTGGTCAGCTCTCCATTCAAGAAAGCTATCTTCACATCCATTTGCCAAATCTTATAATCTTGATGGATAGCTATCATAAGTATTATCTGAATGGATTTGAGCATTGCCATAAGGATGAACATCTCATCATAGTCAATACCATAACGTTGATGATATCCCTTGATAACCAAATAGGCTTTATAGGTCTCTATCTTTTCGTCTGCACTCCTCTTTCTTTTGAACATCCACTTACACCTAATGGGTTTAACCCCTTCGGATAGGTCAACCAATGTCCACACATCATTGACCTTCATGGACTCTATCTCGGATTTCATGGCCTCCACCCATTTCTCGAAATCATATCTCTGCATTGCATCCATATAAGTGATCGGATCCTCATCATTCTCTTCAAGTTCGATGGAATCACCATCTTGAACTAAAAAATTATAGTATCTATCCAGCTAATACGATACTCTATTGGATTGCCTAAATGGTGCAGGTACATTGGGCTCTAGATCTGATCTAACCAAATCCGACTTAGGTTCAGCTATAGGTAGTGATTTTTCTACCAATTGAATTTTATTAAGTTTAATCTTAGAGGCAACAATTTCTTCACTAAAAAACTTTTTTTCTAAAATGATTGCCTTAAGACTGACAAACATCTTTTGCTCATCAGCATGGTAGAAAAAATATCCTTTGGTCTCTTTTTGATACCCTATGAATGTGCACTTGTCAGACATATGTCCAAGTTTATCTATAACTAATCATTTGATATAAGTCGGGCACCTTCAGACCCTAAAATACGAAAGTGCTGGCTTACGCTCTATCCATATCTCATATGGAGTCTTAACTATAGTTTTATTTGGAATCCTATTTAATAGATACCAAATCAATTCGAGTGCATATCCCCAGAAGGATATTGGCAAGCTGGCAAAATCCAACATAGATCGGGCCATGTCTAATAGAGTCTAATTCCTCCTTTCAGATACACCATTATACGGTGGTGTTCTTAGAGAAGTTCATTGAGAGAGAATCTTATTTTCTCCTAGATATGTGAGAAACTCACCAGAAAGGTGTTCTCCTTCTCAGTCAGACCGAAGAGTTTTAATATTTTTTTAAATTTATTTTTCTACTTCACTTCAGAATCATTTGAACATTTCAAAAGAATCTGACTTGTATTTTATCAGATAGACATATCCATATTTGGATAGATTATCTATGAAAGTGATGAAGTTGAAATATCCACCTCTGGCATCTATGCTCATTGGTCCACATATATCAGTACGTATTAGATCTAAGAGCTTAATGACTTTCTCATCTTTTCTAATAAAAGATGACTTAGTCATTTTATCAAGAAGACAGGACTCACAGATCGAAAGTGATTCACAATCATTGAGTTCGAGAATTTTCTCTTGAGTCATTCTATTTATCATGTTTTTGTTTCTATGACCTTGCATACAGTGCCATAAGTAGATATCTAAGATACTATCTAATCTAGGATGCTTGCCAGTTGAATAGATTACGTTAACAAGTTGTGATAGCATATATACCACTATTCAAATATCCACAGAAAATAGTAACATCATTCATAATGATATTATAAAATTATTTTTTATTAAAATTTCATAATTATTTTTGGCCAAAAAGCCTACAGAAATGATATTTAAAAAGAAACTTGGATAGAAATGATAATCATCAAGAACAATAGTATGGAACTTAAATACAAGTTTTAAGATTTCTAATGCTAGAACTGAAACAGGTCTTCCATCTCCAATGTTCGGAAACCTCTCGCCTTGCTCGAATCTCTTACTAACCTGCAACCCATACAATGAATTGTAAATATGGTAAGGGCTACCAGTATCCAATACTCAGTTATCACAAATAGAGAAATTGCAAGGAGTTATCATATAATTATCTTATCCAACAATAGTTTGCTTTTTTCTTTGCTTGTTTAGGTTTAGGAAGGCAATGTACTAAGGACAGTTTCTCTTCTAGTTTCTCCACTTCTTGTAAAAGAAGCATTCAGCTTGACTCTTATCGAACTTGATCTTCCTGATCTGGCCTTGCACAGATGTCCCAGCCTAAACTTGCATCTTTTTGGCCTTTTTCTTCTTGTTCTTATTTTCTTTCCTAAAGGATCGAGAACCAGAAGAAAAATCTCCCACTAAGTTCACCGACTCTTTATGGAGTTGGTGATCCTTCTCAAAGTTTTGAAGCAAGCACAGTAACCCATGGTAGTCTACTTCAGGCTTTGTAATTCTATAATGAGTGAGGAATAGGAGATAGGACTTGAGCAGGGAGTTTAGCATTGCATCTTTCCTAAGATGCCTATGCAAGAGAAAGCTAAGCTTGCTTAATCGCTCTATTAGCTCGATCATGTATAGTACATGATTAGTGATAGAGGCTCCATCCCACATCCTGGCATTGAAGATGGCACAACTAGTCTTGTGCCTTTCAATGTCATCGGGTGTGCCAAAAGAATCCTCCAATACTTGAAGCATATCTTTTGGCTGAGCCATCTTGAATCTATGACTGAACTCGTCACTCATGGTAGCCAGCATAATGCAGCACATTATGGTTCGATCACGAAAACAATTTTGGTAAGTATCTCTGACTATTTCATGTGCATTGGGAGCTAGCTTCTCAAGTGCAAGATCCGTCAATACATACAAGATCCGTTCATGCTCTAGGACTATCTTCAACTTTCGGTACCAGCTACCAAAGTTAGGTCCCACCAACTTATCAATATCCAATAATAATCGGAGCGATAGAAAAGTGGCCATATCTGCACAAAAAAAAATCAAAATCTAATTAGTAATTAATTCATTAAATCTAAAGATTTGAACTTTAATAAAAAAATTCTTTCATTATTTTATTTGAATTGGTAGCCTCTACCTCCAATTCAAGAAACTATCCTAATTCCTTAGTGGGTACTAGAATCCCTATAGACTGCAAACTAGGCCAATTTTTGTTGGTCAATCCATATATATCTAAGATTAGGTTCATAACCAATTATTTTTTAAATAATTTTTAGTAATTTAATTTTGCTCCAGTTCCTAATCAGCAGGCTTTGTCCTCCACTTAAAAGATTCGGTTAGATCCAACCATTAACATGACCATACTTGGTCCATCAAACCAATGAATGATTAAGCCTAAATTTGGTTGGTTAACCTAACCACCATTTAGAAGGATGTGCCCCAAGAAATTATATTATGAATGATAATTTTATTTACCGATAAGCACCAGGCCTTTGGGCCTCCAATGATTATCCAACTGATGGATCCATTATCACCCACTTAATGGGAGGCTATGATCTAGTTATCATCATAACTATTTTATTTTAAGAATCTAATAATTTTTAAAAAATTAATTTTAAGAAAGAGAGAAGGTTAGATGAACCAGCTTGTCATGATCCTCCAACTGGCTTCACCAAGTCAGCATAAAGGAGGCCAATAATAAGCTAGTCTAGGAGCATGTAAATTAGTCGCACTGATTTACCTAGCTGACATAGGTCAGCTTAAATAGTCAAGTGATCCGATCAAAACATAATTTCACCAAGATGCCAGATAAGTTTGATCGATGAGAGGCTCTGCCAAAGCTTGCCTTAGACACCATCAAAAATAGTCAGGTAAGCGGGCTGTCAATTAAAGACCATCGGTCTGGTTTATCTTAGACATCAACTGGTTTAATTAGTCTTGATTAGAACATCTAACTTGCATAGATAATATGGATCTAATCCTATGTTACATATCTGCAATAAATCTAATATAGATCCATGTTTATGTGATCAACATGTCTTTTACCTCTAATATTTATTAATTTTTGATTTAATCTCATATTATAATCATATAATAGGATCTTAGATCTAGCATATTTTTTGATCAAAATTATTGCAGTCAAAACTCCAAAAAATTAGAAGGAAAGCAAGAGACTTTCAATCAGAATCAACAATCAAAAATCTCTATGAAGAAGGAGGAGAATGGAAGAGCAAAAGGCCCGTAGAAGAAGACCCTCTTCTTCTTCTCTTTTCTATCACCTAGACACCTAGATTAGTGTATATAAAATTCCCATGCCCCAAAGATCTCTCTCTCTCTAATTTTTACATGCCCAGGAGCCCTCTTAATGGTCTATAATTAGTATAAAATTCAGCTCAAAAGGACCTCCTTATAAAGAGATATGGAAGAGTCTTTGTTAGGTCAAATTCTTACACAAAGTAAGAACATTTATAGCTGTGGACCACTAGAAAAGGTGCACCAAAAGAAGGACTTTCTCCACCAAAAGACGCAAGGGTAAATAGGGAGTGGGTGGCATCTTATGAGAGGAGTTTTGGTTTGTTAAGATTCTATCTCATAGAATCCAAAATCATAACAAACTACCTACCTTTGACTTGGTCCACAAACTAATTTTTATATAGAAAAGTGAAGAAAGCGGTGGGCATGCGTGAGATTGCTGGGCATGAGAGTTTTGTCACACAAAACTCTAAGAAGGGAGAGAGGGGGGTGTTGTGGCTTAGATGGTGCAAGGGTGGAATCCTGGTCCTACTAGGATTCCATATATAACTTGGTTAATAATGGTTTCTTAAATCAAATTAAACCAGAAGTAAGTCAACCTAATTAAATTGGACCCTAACCCAATTAAGAACTTAGTTAAATTATATTAAATTAGATTTAATTTTGATTTTATTTTTTAATAAAATTAAAAATTTGGGTTGACCTAAGTCCTAGTTAAACTAGGACTAGTTCTTCCTTGCTTATCCAATAAATCAATTGAACTTGATCCAATCAAGTCGAAACCAAATCTAATTAAATCATACTTAATTAGACATAATCTCAATCCTTTAACTTAATCAAATTAAGATAATTAGTAATTGAATTGCTAATCAATCCTCCTATTATTAGATATATGTTCCCTAGAAGCCAGAATTGGCTGACACTTGTAATACACTTCTGGAGCAAAATTATAATTTTGACTAAAATCAATAAAATGGATTATTTTCTATTACATGTGTGTATTTAGTGTCTGTGATACATCCTTTGAGTTAATGGTAATGATAATTCATATTTTCAAGAGTTGAAAATTTAAGACATGAATAATCATTATTAACTCATAAAATGCTCCCGACCATAGGATCATCACGATGATGGTAATTGATCCAAAAGGTTGGTGTACAATCATTTCTCTTTAGTAGATGAGTCTTGAGTCTACGGTGTGAAGATATCGGAGCGAGAGTATAGGTACTCGTTAGAGAATGAGGGCACTGAGCATGACCACCTCGAGTAGTCATTAGGAAGTCTACCTTCTCATCAATGACTGACTCGATGTTGTAGTGGTATGTCTGGTTCTTTGGTTTGAGGTGCATCGATAGTTCACCTTGAGGGTGCTATAGTTTGACTACACCATAACTCAGTCTCCTAGCTATATGGAATCCTAAGGTGTATGTTGGCTATAGCATGTTCATTGTAAGAACTGGATTGCATCAAGATGGAATCTATCTACCTCGGTGGTAGAGGAGCAGCCCTATAATGATCATGAGAATCAAGTCCAGAAGCCCATGGCCATGGTAGAGTGAAATATTAGAAAGAGTTTCTATTTAGGTTTTCACATTAGACTTGAATCGAATGATTACATCATACGATAGAAACTAGGGTTTGATGAGTTCACCTTAGCCCTAATCTGATCGGGGTTCAAGATAGAAGAACTTAATCACACAGGTAGCTGCACCAAGAGGTTTCCATTCAGCTCTGATGGGTTGCCACCATATACTGCTAGATGTCACTGGTGGATTTTGGGAGAAATTAAAATGATTTAGATGATCGATCATTCTAGTTGTTCGAATCAGAAGAGTTTTGATCCATCAAAAGGAGTTTTGATGATGTCAATGATAGAGATCATGACATATCTATTACCATACAAAACTGAACCTAACTGGATCACACAAGCAAGGGTTTGAATCTGGTGATCATCAATTGAACTAATCCAGTTTAATTGATCTGAATGAGATTCAATTAGGTTCAAGGAAATCATGTTAGCACTCGATTGAACCTAACGTTCTTCTTTTACTATCATAAATAGTTGTCCTGACTGAGCTAAAGGAGTTTATGCTCAATCAGAGGCCTCCACTTGGTCTGACTGGAGCCTATCTAGGTTAGAAAAGGGTTGTCTTATTTTGTAAGACAATACTTGCCATTTTTGGTCACTTGCCATTTCTCATCCTTTGACTTTGGCCAAAACTTGACCTTTGATTGGTCAAATGTTGACCATTGACATTTTGACTTCTGTCTATGTGTCATGCACCTATTGGAGAGCTGGTGGGGGCTTGTTCCCCTACCTGAAATAGGCAAGAAGGAGGGTGCACGCCAAGGGTGGCGTGCGCCCAAGTTTGAGTCACCTAGAAGTCCCTGTTGGATAGGGACTCCACCTCCTTATTGGATTCTGATTAGACCCCTTAATAACTAACTTTGACTAGTCTTAGGCACCATCTAAGGATGAATCCAAGGATCTCTATTCTCACCAATCAAATTTAAATCTGATTTCATAAACGGTTGTGATTGGTTGGGATGAAGAGGAGTTGGATCACACATAGTCTATAAATAAGATCCTACGCCCAACTCAAAAAGCAATAGAATTCACAATGCCCCACGGCTGCCTCTCTCTTCCTCCTCCATGCCAAGTTCATCTTCTCCCTCTTCTCTCCATGCCCAAAGTAGTTTGGGATCTAAGTTGGTGCAATCTAGACTAGAGAAAGGTGACACAAAGCTAGAAGGTTGTGCTGCTGCAAAGGACAACTGCTAATCTTCGAAAGTTATTTTGAAGATCCTCCAAATCAGATTCAGATCTAATTTTTTGAGATGTGTTAGAGAAGAAGAGGATCTCTAGATCTAGTCTAAGTGGATACCAGTAGAGGTCAGGCACTTGCGTGGCTAGATCCAGAACCTTCCACTACATACAGGATCATCAACGGGTAATATGATTACCCTACATCAAGGTAAATTAAATTTAATTTAATTTATCTAAATTTTTATTTTAATCATTAGAATAATAAAGATTAGATTTGAAATATCTTATATCTAATTTAGATCAAAGAAAAAATTTTTAAATTATATCTCTTGATCCGAGCAGATCTGAATGAACCTGGTCTGGGAAATTAGGATTTTCCTTCAACTGGTATCAGAGCCATGGTTCTAAAGTATTTAGATCTAATTTTATATTTTATTTTAATTAAAAAATAAGTAATTTTAGATATCACATGAGATGTGATTAGATCTAAAATTAGAAAAGTTAAAATTAAATGATTTGGATCTAAGATTAGAAAATATGCATGACTAGTTCTAAAATAGAATAGTTCTATAGAATAGTCTTGCATGTTTTCAATTTAATTTAATTAAATCATATTTTAGATCTATTTATTTACTATTTTTTGATATTATAATTATTATAATAATATCTAAAAAATAGCAAATAGAAATTATTTAATTTTAACATCATATGAGATATGACTGATGCATGTCTAGACTAGTTGTAGAATAGTTCTACATAGTTGTCTAGATTAAAGTTTATTTTGATAACATTAATTTAAAACTAATTTTTCATATTATTATGAGATAATTTAGATTTAAAAATATGCATGATTCGATACATGAGATGTATGCAAAATATGCCATGATTAGATCTAATTTGTATATGAGATATATGATATAGGTCTAAAACTATTTTGTAGTATTGCATGTTCTTGATTAAGGCATTCCTCTTAGCCGTCCGATCATAAGAATGAAGAAGGATTTAAAGGCCCTCTCCTCCCATCCGATGGGGTGTTCTTATGACGTGTAGGGGTGCTGCACATTCGTCCTTAATCAAAAACCCAAAACTTACTTTCAACAAAACCCTAGATCCTGAAACCCTAGGATTTATTATGCATATTTTGTTTATGAACCCTAATTAATTAAGAATTAAGATTATGGAATATTAATTAGTTCTAAAATTAAGAATTTTAGATCTAAGACATATTCATAATATTAGGTTTGGGCGTGTGTAGCTCAATTAGGTCTAAGTGGTTGATCAAACCAAATTAAGAGTTGGTTAGATGGAATCAATAATGCTTAAATTGATCAACCTAATAGGATTAAGTCTATGTCAAGATTGAGTCACGATCAAGCAAGACCTAATTAGGCTCAGCGATTAGAGTCTGGATTGTAGGCTAACCAAATTGGTTCTGACTCAATAATTTGGTGTCTAAGGTAAGTTTGGCATATACGACCGACTGGCTTTTAATTGAGAGCTACTCGATCTAAATGTGTTCTTATACGAGTTAATGGCATATCCCTTCCACCGATCTTACTTACCTGGCCATATCTATTGACTCAGTTCTAATTTAAGGTGGTCAATAATCTGAGCTAACCCATGCTATTAGGTTAGTCATAATTGTTATGACTATGACAAGTCTACTTTAATGAGATCTGAATCAATTCTCCCTAAGAAAAGATTAAGTCTGAGGTCTTCCACCATTATAGATGTGCGGGCCCTTTCTAGAGTTGATTGTTCTCGATTGGATACAGTGGCTCAGTTGCAACAAAAAGATGCAACCATGTCTATTAGGCATTGGATGCTATGGGCTGGAGGATGAGTTGGGCTCAATATTCTGGATACGGTAAGAGACTCAATTAGAAATCCAGTATGTGCAAATGGTGGGTCTAACTTAACTAAGAAGTGGATCAATATTTTGGATATGGTGAGATTCATGAATTAGAGATCCAGTTTGGGTGCACCATGATTAGAGAATCATTGAACAAGAGTTGTTCACTCATTGGCTAACCCATCACCAATAACTGTTAGGTGAGGTGATGAGTCAGTTGGTGAGACCGCACCACCCACTAGAAATCATTAATCATAGAGATTTTTGCATCTCTATAGAGGGAGTGTAGGGATCCAAAAAAATAGTGGGAGCTAATTTGTTTAAAAATAAAATTTTTAAATAAATTGGTCAAGTCATAATTACAGTATCTAACAAGAATCTTTGACTCTCTACAGAAAAATATCTGCGTCCAATCCATTAGCACGTATCCTGGACACACATAGACTGACCGAACCCAATTATAAAGATTGGCTCAGAAACTACAAAATCATTTTGGATTCCAAGAAGTTAACCCATGTATTGGACCAGGACCCTCCCACCTTACCAGCCCATCCATCCACTGAACAGAGAGCATCTCTGAAAAAATGGATAGACGAAGATAATAAGGCCAGATATTACGTGTTGGGCTCGATGTTTGATGAGCTCTAGTGCCAACATGAAGATATCAGGATTGCCTACCAAATGTTGGCTCACCTACAAGAGATGTTTGGTGAATAGAGTCCCGCAGCTAAGTATCAAGTCACAAAATGACATTTTAAAGCTAAGATGCGTTATGGACAGTCAGTCTAAGATCACTATTTGATGATGATCAAGGACTTGGAAGAGCTTGAGAAGCTCGGTGTGAAGTTAGACTTGGATCTACAGAACGATGTTATTCTGCAATCCTTGACTGATGCATATGGATAATTCATCTGAATTACCACATGCATAAACTTCAAACTTCGTTGGCCAAATTAATGAATATGCTGGTCATCGCTGAGCTTTCTATAAAAAGTTCTAAAGGCTTAATTCTTACTATGGAACGGATTTCTTCTAAAAGAAAGTCTTCTAAAAAGAAAAAGAAGTCTGCAAAAAAGTAGAAGGTGGAAGGAGGAAAGAAGAAGAAGGCAGAGCCGAAGAAGAAGGTCGATGTCAAAGAAAAGTGTTTTCATTGCAACAACGACGGCCACTGGAAGCGGAACTATCCTACTTACCTGGCCACCCTGAAGAACAAGAAGGAAGGTCCTTCTGGAGGTTTGCTCGTTATTGAGTCTAACCTTACAGTTTCTTCTGCATCCAGTTGGGTGCTTGACTCTGGTTCTAGTGCTCATCTGTTCACTTTTATGCAGGGTCTTGAGGATAGCAAGAGGCTGAGGGATGGAGACATGATCCTATGCATCAAAAATGGAGCAAGAGTTGCTGTAGTGGCGGTGGAAACATACCCTCTTCGATTACCATCTGGTTTAGACTTAGTTTTGAAAGACTGTTATTATGTGCCTGCAGCTAGCAGGAATTTGATTTCTGTTTCATGCTTAGCACTAAAAGGCTATGTGATTACCTTCTTTAAGGACCATTGTAACATTCTTTATAAAAGAAATAAAATTGCAAATGATTTCCTTATTAACGGTCTTGATCAGCTATATATTGATGTATCTGTTCTAACTATCGAGCAAAACGTGAATGCCAAACGACCTTGGGATAGTCCAAATGATAGGTATCTATGGCACCTAAGATTAGGTCAAATAGTAGAAGATAGGATCAACAAATTGGAGAAAAATGGGCTATTGAGTCCATTGACTTCTGAGTGATATGCAACTTATGAATCTTATCTTCAAGGCAAAATGACTAAACTCCCTTTTGTAGGACATGGGGAAAGGGCCACCGATCTCCTTGCCCTAGTATATACTGATGTATGTGGCCCATTTGATTTTTCGGCTAGAGGCAATTTTATCTACTTTATTACCTTTATCGATGATCTGTCTAGGTATGGGTATGTGTATCTTATGAGATGTATCTTATGAGACACAAGTTCAAAGAATTCAGACATGAAGTAGAAAAATAAATTGAAAAACCCATTAAGGTTCTTCGATCAGATCGAGGAGGTGAATACCTTAGCCGGGAATTCTTAGACTATCTCAAGAAAAATGGCATAGTCTCTCAATGAACTTCACCAGGAACACCTCAGCTCAACAGGATTTTAGAACGGAGAAATCGAACTCTATTGGATATGGTCCGATCCATGATGAGCTTCACAGACCTTCCTGATTTTCTTTGGGGACACTCATTGTTAACTTCAATTTATCTACTGATTAGGGTTCCCTCTAAAACCGTTCCTACCACACCGTATGAGATATGGCATGGTAAGAAACCAAGTCTGAGTCATCTCAGAATTTGGGATTGTCTGACTCATGTCAAAAGACAACAAGCGGATAAGTTAGAATTTAGGTCCTTCAGAGCTCGATTCATAGGATATCCTAAAGAGTTATTAGGATACTATTTCTATATTTCAGAAGACCACAATGTGATTGTGAGTTGACATGCCATCTTTTTTGAAAAATAATTTATTCAAGACAGTAGCATTGGAAAGCAAATTAAGCTTGATGAGAAAGTCTCACAAGTACAACGAGCTAAGGACCAATTGAAACCAAATCAGGTTGAGCCAATAAGAACACTACCTCCTCCACCTCGTAGATCGAAAAGAGTTTTCTGTCCTCCTAAAAGATACTTAGGTATTATTTCAGAGGAAGTAGAGGAAATGTTCCTCATAGGTAATGGTGCTCATGGTGATGATCCCAAAACCTACAACGAGGCGATATCAGATATCGACTCCAAGAAATGGCTAGAGGCAATGCAGTCAAAAATTGACTCGATGCACTCGAACCAAGTCTGGATCTTGGTAGATCCACCAGAAGGTATAGTACCTATTGGGTGTAAATGGATCTTCAAGAGAAAGATTGGTGCAGATGGGAATGTGGAGACATTCAAGGCTAGACTAGTGGCAAAAGGTTATAGTCAACGTGAAGGCATTGACTATCAGGATACCTTTTTTCAGTGGCTATGCTAAAATCCATCCACACATTGCTTGCCATTGCAACCTATTTCGATTATGAAATATGGCAAATGGATGTGAAAACGGTGTTCTTAAATGGATATCTTGAGAAAGATATCTATATGGAACAGCCGCTAGGTTTCACATCCAGTGATACTAATCACAAGGTTTGCAAGCTGCAAAGGTCCATATATGGACTTAAGAAAGCATCTCAGAGCTGGAATACTCATTTCAATGATGTGATCAAAAAGTTTAGTTTCATCAAAAAAGAAAAGGAACCATGTGTCTTCAAAAAGGTCAGTAGAAGCGCTGTTGTCTTCCTCGTATTGTACGTGGATGACATCCTCCTTATTGGGAATGATATTCCCATGTTGACGACAGTCAAAATATGGTTGTCCAAGAAATTCTTCATGAAAGACCTAGGTGAAGCATCCTTTATTCTAGGAATTAAGGTCTATAGGGATAGACCGAATAGGATGCTAGGACTTTCACAAAAGATGTACATAGAGGAAGTACTAAAGAAGTTTAGTATGGAAAACTCTAAGAAGGGATTAATACCCTTCAGACATGATATTCATCTTTTCAAGAAGATGTGCCCTAGCACACCTGAGGAAATAGAATGCATGAGCAAGATCCCTTATGCTTTTGCAATAAGGAGCCTCATGTATGCCATGTTATGTATACGACCTAATATAGCCCATGTCGTGAGTGTCACGAGCAGATATCAGTCGAATTCAGATGAAGAACACTGGACTTGTATGAAATGTATCCTTAAGTACTTGAGAAAAACTAAGGATATGTTGTTGGTCTTTGGTAATGGAGAACTCCAAGTCCAGGGATATACAGACTCTGACTTTATGTCCGATGTAGATGATCAAAAGTCGACATCTAGGAGTCTATTTATGTGCAATGGTGGAGCTGTCAGCTGGAAGAGTTTCAAGCAAACCATGATAGCAGATTCCACCATGGAAGCAGAATATATCGCTGCATCAGAGGCTGTGAAGGAAGCATTCTGGTACAAGAAGTTTGCTGCAGAAATTGGAGTAATGCCATCAGATGCCATTCCTCTTTACTGCGACAACAATGGCGCCATAGCCCTTGCTAAGGAGCCGAGGTCTCACCAGAAATCCAAGCACATTGAGCGGCGATACCACCTCATCCGCGATTACCTCGAGAAGGATTACGTCGAGGTCAAGAGAGTCGACTCCGCAGATAATGTGGCAGACCCACTTACAAAGCCATTGGGACAACAAATGATCGAAGCCCACCTTGAGAAGATGGGACTTAGACTTGTAGCCAATTGGCTTTAGGACAAGTAGGAGATTGTTAGATATATGTGCCCTAGAAGCCAGAATTGGCTGACACTTGTAATACACTTCTAGGGGCAAAATTATAATTTTGACTAAAATCAATAAAATAGGTTATTTTCTATCATATATGTTTATTTAGTGTCTATGATACATCCTTTGAGTTAATAGTAATGATAATTCATATTTTCAAGAGTTGAAAATTTAAGACATGAATAATCATTATTAACTCATAAAATGCTCCCGACCATAGGATCATCACGAGGATGGTGATTGATCTGAAAGGTTGGTGTACAATCGATTCTCTTTAGTAGATGAGTCTTGAGTCTACGGTGTGGGAATACCGGAGCGAGAGTATAGGTACTCGTTAGAAAACGAGGGCACTGAGCGTGACCACCTCGAGTAGTCATTAGGAAGTCTACCTTCTTGTCAATGATTGACTCGATGCTGTAGTGGTATGTCTGATTCTTTGATCTGAGGTGCATCGGCAGTTCACTTTAAGGGTGTTATAGTTTGACTACACCAGAACTCAGTCTCCTAGCCATACGGAACCCTGAGGTGTATGTTGGCTATAGCATGTTCATTGTAGGAACTGGATTGCATCAAGATGGAATCTATCTACCTCGGTGGTAGAGGAGCAGCCCTATGATGATCATGAGAATCAAGTCCAGAAGCCCATGGCCATGATAGAGTAAAATAATAGAAAGAGTTTTTATTTAGGTTTTCACATTGGACTTGAATCAAATGATTACATCATATGACAGAAACTAGGGTTTGACGAGTTCACCTTAACCCTAATCTGATCGGGGCTCAAGATAGAAGAACTTAATCACACAGGTAGCTGCACCAAGAGGTTCACATTCAGCTTTGATGGGTTGCCACCATATACTACTAGGTGTCACTGGTGGATTTTGGGAGCAATTAGAATGATTTAGATGATCGATCATTCTAGCTGTTCAAATTAGAAGAGTTCTGATCCATCGAAAGAAGTTTTGATGATGTCAATGATAGAGATCATGACATATTCCATTATCATACAGAACTAAATTTAACTGGATCACACAAATAAGGATTTGAATCTGGTGATCATCAATTGAACTGATCCAGTTCAATTGATCTGAATGAGATTCAATTAGGTTCAAGGAAATCATGCTAGCACTCGATTGAACCTAACGTTCTTCTTTTACTATCATAAATAGTTGTCCTGACTGAGCCAAAAAGTTTGTGCTCAATCAGAGGCCTTCACTTGGTCTGACTGGAGCCTATCCAGGTCAGAAAAGGGTTGTCTTATTTTGTAAGATAATACCTGCCATTTTTTATCATCTGCCATTTCTCGTCCTTTGACTTTGGACAAAAGTTGACCTTTGACTGGTCAAATGTTGACCATTGACACTTTGACTTCTATCCACCTATCATGCACCTATTGGAGAGCTGGTGGGGGCTTGTCCCCCTACCAAAAACTGGCAAGAAGGAGGATGCACGCCAAGGGTGGCGTGCGCCCAAGTTTGAGGCACCCAGGAGTCCCTGTTGGACAGGGACTCCACCTCCTTATTAGATTCTGATTAGACTCCCCCTAAGAACCAACTTTGACTGATCTTAGTCACCATCTAAGGATGAATCCAAGGGTCTCTATTCCCACCAATCAGATTTGATCTGATTTCACAAAGGGTTCTGATTGGTTGGGATGAAGAGGAGTTGGATCATGGATAGTCTATAAATATGACCCTATGCCCAACTCAAAAAGCAATAGAATTCACAATGCCACAAGGCTACCTCTCTCTTCCTCCTCCATGCCAAGTTCATCTTCCCCCTCTCCTCTCCATGCCCAAAGTAGTTTGGGATCTTTGTTGGTGCAATCTAGACGAGAGAAAGGCGATAGAAAGCTAGAAGGCTGCACTGCTGCAAAGGATAACTGTTGATCTTCAAAAGTTATTTTGAAGATCCTCCAAATCAGATTCAGCTCTGATTTTTGGAGACGTGATAGAGAAGAAGAGGATCTCTAGATCCAGCCTGAGTAGATACTAGTAGAGGCTAGGTACTTGCGTGGCTAGATCCAGAACCTTCCACCGCTTACAGGATCATCAACGAGTAATAGGATTACCCTACATCAAGGTAAATTAAATCTGATTTAATTTATCTAAATTTTTATTTTAATCATTAGAATAATAAAGATCAGATCTGAAACATCCCAGATCTGATTTGCATCAAAGAAAAAATTTTTGAAATATATCTCTTGATTCGATCAGATCTGAACGAATCTGATCCGAAAAATCAGAATTTTTCTTCACCTACATCACTTGCACTAGGTTAAACATCAATCATATTGATCGTTTAACCCTACAACGATTCTTAATCATTGATCAACCATCCGATCAGATCATGAACTCTAATGTGTGTGACCTCATAGGTCTAAATCTAAATTAGCAATATAGAAATAAATTCTTATACCAATCGAAGTGACCATCTAGTAATGGTACCCGATGGTCAGATAGATTGAATGTGTAGAATAACATCCTTAGAATCCATATGGATATAGTTTCCATATAATTCATCCCCTTGATCAGAATGCTCATAGGATACCTCAGGATTCAACTGTCAACTCTAACCAGTCCACATTATTTTTCAAAATACCAAATCCATCTCATGGATTACCCTAGCTAAGGTTTTGCTATATTGAAATACAGTGATACATTCTTCTCCAACTCTTGGAGTGATCAATCCCATCTTAATCACACATCAACTTCGTAGGTGCTTGACTGTGCCCAAAAATCTTTAATTATTGAATTAAAAATTCAGTTAGTCCGTTACCAAATCACAGTGAGTTGCTTGCAAGCCACTGAGGTGATCTCAAGTCTATGGGACAGTTATACCTCTATCCCATCAGAGACATTCTCGGTAGAAGAATGCTCTGAAGTTGGTCATGTTCAATGATGATGTATCCTTACATCTCACTTGTATGCCATACTAGGATTTTCACACTCTTTGGTTACGAAGATAACCAACCTATATGGCACACAGTGACCTATGCTCGATAGATGCTATCATCCTAATTAAGAACCTATCATTTGGTCATGAACAGTTTTAAAAACTAATCAATAAATCCTCTCTTTATCGAACTTAAATAGTCCTAAGAACTTCATCACAATAATGAAGTTCATTAGAAGATAAAAACTTATAATAAAAAAAATTAAAAATATATTTTATTAATTAATAAATTAATTATAATTATAATGCAGCATAACCATCAATAGGTTGATGATTGACTTTGGAACACATATCTTAACAAAACCCACTTGCAACCAATGTATTTTTTTCCTCATGGCAGTTGCACCAATCTCCATATCTCGTTCTTGTGGAGAGACTGCATCTCTTCGAACATTACTAGGATCCATCTCTCTCTATCCTAGCTATCCATAGACTCCTCATAGGTATAGAGATCCCCATTTGCTGTCACCACGGCATATTACAACATATCCTTGAAGCCATATCATTTCGGTTACCTGATGCTTCTTTTGGGCTTATGCAGTGCAACCCCAATATTCATCATAGGTCTAGCTTGCTCCTACTGTGCCTCCTGGCTTCCTTTACCTGTCCAAAATTTCTCCACCTATGAAGACAACTCTGGTAAGTGCTCCACCTGAATACCTAGTCCTCTTGATACACCTATAAGTGGCAAAATAGAGAAAGATTTTAGCTATCCAGTGCTGCCCTGCTGGACCTCCTGTTGCACCTACTGCTTCTCCATGCCATCTCATCTTTGGTAAACTAAATTCTGATCGAAGGTGATACCCCTACTAATGATGACCTTCTTCTCCAAGGGATCTTAGAGCCGGTATCCCTTAACTCCTCGTGGATATCCCAAGAACACCATCTTCCGTGACTTGGCATCTAGCTTGTTCCACCAGCACCGACATGCAAAAATGTCATGCATCCAAATATCCTTAGATGGCTCAGCCTAATTTTCCTTCTAGACCATCTCTCCTTTGCAATACTGTCATCTAACTTTGTATGAGGTGAGATTCACCAGATAATAGGCTATATTCACTATATCAATCTAGAACACCTTCGAAAGCCTTGCCTGCAGCCTCATGCACCATGCCTTTTCCAAAATGGTTCTATTAATCCTTTTGGCCATCCCATTTTGCTGAGAAGTTTCTTTCATCGAGAAGTGCCTTTTGATGCCACACTCCTCACAAAACCTTTGAAACTCTTTGCTGGTGTATTCTCCGTTGTTATCTGACCATAGACAATTCAAGCTCCGACTTGTCTCCTTCTCCACTTCTACTTTCCACACCTTAAACCTAGAGAAGACTTTTGATTTCTCCTTCATGAAGTAGATCCATACCTTTCTCATAAAATCATCTATAAAGGTCAAGAAGTATCTTGCCCCGTTTATAGCTTAAAATGGAGTCGATCCCCATACATCAGTGTGAACTAGTTCCAGTGGAGCTGTACTATAAGCTGAACTGATGGCAAACTATACTCTCCTCTACTTATCCATCTGGTATGACTCACATACCTTTGTAACATCTCCATCTAGATTTAGAATTAGACCATGCTTGCTCAGCTCCTTCATCCCACGATCACCCATGTGGCCTAGAAGGTAATGCCACAACCGACAAAACCCTTGCTGATTCTGTGCTATGGCTGCTGCATCAGTTTTCTCGACCACCATAGATCTATTTAACCTATAGAGGTTGTTCTTCATCCTCCTGCCTCTTATCACCACCATAGCACCATTGGAGATATTGAGAACTCCACTCCTGGCATGACTGTCGAAGCTGCAACCGCTCTGCTCTAGGTTGCATAGTGACACAAGATTTTTCTTCAAATCTAGGACATGCTTCATTTTTTTGAGAGTCTGCACTATGCAATCAAACATCCTCCCCCAAAGGCTTTCAATACCAGCAACTTTGAATGGATGATCATATCCAAGTATCATACTCTCCTCATCAATCTTGGTGTATGAAATGAACTAAGACCAGTTTGGAGTGTAGTGATGTGAACAGGTTGAATCTTGGATCCATACATCGTGTATGTCCTGTGACCATCTAATACAATCAAGAGATCATCCTCCACCTCACTATCAGCCACCGTACCTAGTGCATCAGATCCACTCTTTTCTCTTTTTTTGTTCTTCAACTATGGGCAATCAAGTTTGAAGTGCCCAACCTCATTGCACTTGTAGCACTTGGCTTCCTTCTTATTCTTGCTCTTTCAGAACTTTGAGCATCCCCTTGACTTGCCTCTCTCCCTTAATCTTTTAGGTCTCTCCCTCATGATCAAGCCCTCTTAGAGAACACCTTCCTTAGTCAACCTCTCTCATTATTCGTTGGTTCGCAGCATCGAGACTATATCTTCATACTCCAGGGTCTCCTTCCCATAGAGCAGCGTCGTTACCAATGGATCATAGGATGAGAGCAACGAGCATAATAGGAGCAATGATTTATCTTCTTCCTTTATCTTCATCCTAATGTTTAGCAACTCGTTGCATATCTGGTCAAACTTTTGGATGTGTCCTAAGATATCTCCACCTTCCTACATCCCAAGGTTGTACAGTCTGTTCTTCAATATTAGCTTATTGCACATATTCTTTCCCATATACGTGGTTTGCAACTTCAACAACAAACCTCTTGAAGGAAAATTCTGATTTTTTGGATCTGGTTTGTTCAGATCTGATTGGATCGAGAGGCATATTTCAAAAAATTTTCTCTCAGATCTAGATCAAATCTGATACTTTTTTAGATCTGATTTATAAACTGATAATTAAGAAAATAAAACTAAATTAATTTTGAATTAATTTTTACCTTGATCTTGGGTAATCTGATTACCCATTGATGATCCTATGAAAGCTCTGAGGTTCTAGATCTAGCCATGCAAGCGCCTGACCTCTACCAGTATCCACTTGGGCGGGATCTGGAGATCTTCTTCTTCTCTTTCTTTTCTTCAAAAATCGGATGTGGATTTAATTTGAAGAATCTTCAAAACTCGTTCTGAAGATCACCTGTCATCTCTGCAGTAGTGCTGCCTTCTTTCTTTTTCGTCAGTCTTTCTTGCTTGACTCGCACTAATCAGAAGAACCCAACTTTCTTGGGCTTGGAGAGGAGGGAGAGGGACAGATGGTGGCATGGAGAAGGGAGAGAGATAGCCTTGGGGAGTGGCTTGGAAGAGGAATTCTCAAAAGTGGGCACAGACAAGGTCTATTTATAGACTTTGCTGTGCCACGCAGTGCTGCATCACCCCGACCAATCACATTGCTTCGTTCAATCAGATCTAAATCTGATTGGTGGAAAAAAAGACCCATAGATTCATCCTAAGGTGGTGCCTAAGATCGGTCAAAATCTATAGGTGAGGGTCACCTAGTTTGAATCCAACAAGCAACCTGTAGTTCGATCCGTATGGGACTCCAGCGTCCCTATCCATGGGCGCACGCCATCCTAGGCGTGTGCCCTCTTCTTTCAAATTTCCATAGAGGGGAGAAGCCCCTATCTACTCTCCAATAAGTGCATGACACATGGGCAGATGTCCTAGGGTCAAAGATCAACGTTTGACCAAGTCAAAGTACAAGAATTAGCAGGTGATGGAAAATGGTAGTTGTTGTCTCAAATTTATCTCATAAATTAAGATAACCCTTTTCCGACTTGGACAAGCTCCAGCCATACTAGGTAAAAGTACTGGAGTGAGCACAAACCTATTTGGCCCAGTCGAGAAAACTTTTATGATAAGAAAAAGAAGAACGTTAGGCTCAATCGTGTGCTAGCACGATTTCTTTGAACCTAATTGAATCTTATTCAAATCAATTGAACTGGATTAGTCCAATTGATGATATCCAGTTCCAAATCCTTATTTGTGTTATCCAGTTAGGTTCAATTCTATATGGTAATGGGATATATCATGATCTCCATCACCGATATCATCAAAACTCCTTTCGATGGACCAGAACTCTTCTGATTCAGATAACTTAGAATGATCGATCATCTAAGTCATTCTAATTGCTCCCAAAATCTACCAATGACACCTAGCAGCATATGGTGGCAATCCATCAAAACTAAAAATGAACCTCTCGGTGCAGCTACTTGTGTGATTAAGTTCTTCTATCTTGAGCTCCGATCAGATTGGGGTTAAGGTTAACTCGTCAAACCCTAATTTTTATCATATGATATAATCATTCGATTCAAGTCCAATTGTGAAAACCTTAATAGAAACTCTTTCTATTATTTCACACTCTTTGCCATGGCCATGAACTTATGGACTTGATTCTCATGATCATCGTATGGCTGCTCCTCATCCACCAAGGTAGATAGATTCCATCTTGGTGCAATCCAATTCCTACAATGAACATGCTATAGCCAACATACACCTTAGGGTTCTGAATGGCTAAGAGACCGAGTCATGGTGTAGTCAAACTATAACACCCTCAAGATAAACTGCCGCTGCACCTCAGGTTAAAGAACCAGACACACCACTATAGCATCGAGTCAATCATCGACGAGAAGGTAGACTTCCTTATGACTACTTGAGGTGGTTACGCTCAGTGCCCTCATCTCTAATGAGTATCTATACTCTCGCTCTGGTATCTCTACACCGTAGACTTAAGACTCATCTACTATAAAGAAGTGATTGTACACTAACCTTTTAGACCAATCATCATCCTCATGATGATCCTACGATCAGAAGCTTTTTATGAGTTAATAATGAAAATTCTTATCGTAAATTTTCAACTCTTGAAAATAAGAATTATCATTATCATTAACTCAAAGGATGTATCACAGACTCTAAATACACATATGTAATAGAAAATAACTCATTTTATTATTTATAGTCAAAATTATAATTTTGCCCTTAGAAGTGTATTACAAATATCAGCCAATTCTAGCTTTTAGGGCACACATATCTAACAAACTCCCACTTGACCTAAAGTCAATTGGCTACAAATCTAAGTCCCATCTTCTCAAGGTGGGCTTTGATCTTCTGCTAGGCCAATGGCTTTGTAAGTGGATCCGCCGCACTATCTACGGAGTCAACTCTCTTGACCTCGACGTAACCCTTCCTGAGATAATCACGGATGAGGTGGTATTGCTGCTCGATGTGCTCAAATTTTTGGTGAGACCTCGACTCCTTAGCAAGGGCTATGGCACCATTATTGTCACAGTACAGAGGAATGGCATCTGATGGCATCACTCCGATCTCCATGGCAAACTTCTTGTATCAGAATGCTTCCTTCGCAACTTTTGATGCAACAATATATTCTGCTTCCATGGTGGAATCTGCTATCACTGTCTGTTTGAAACTTTTCCAACCGATAGCTCCACCATTGCACACAAACAGACTATCAAATGTCAAGTTTTGATCATCTACATCAGACATAAAGTCTGAGTTTATATACCCCTGGACTTGGAGTTCTCCATTACCAAAGATCAGTAACATATCCTTAGTTCTTCTCAAGTACTTAAGGATACATTTCACAGAAGTCCAGTGTTCTTCACCTAGATTCGACTAATATCTGCTTGTAACTCATGGCATGTGCTATATCAGGTCATGTACATAACATGGCATACATGAGGCTCTCTATTGCTGAAGCATAAGGGATCTTGCTCATGCGTTCAATTTCCTCAAGTGTGCTAGGGCACATCTACTTGGAAAGATGAATGCCATGCCGAAAGGGTACTAAACCCCTCTTAGAGTTTTCCATACTAAACCTCTTTAGTACATCCTCTATGTAAATCTTCTGTGAAAGTCCTAACATCCTATTCGATCTATCTCTACAGACCTTAATTCCTAAAATAAAGGATGCTTCTCCTAGGTCTTTCATGGAGAATTCTTTAGATAACCACATTTTAACTATGGTCAACATGGGAATATCATTTCCGATAAGGAAGATGTCATCCACGTACAATACAAGGAAGACAACAGTGCTCACATTGACCTTTTAGAAGACAAATGGCTCCTCTTCATTTTTAATGAAATCAAATATTTTGATCACATTATTAAAATGAGTGTTCCAGCTCTGAGATGCTTGCTTAAGTCCATATATGGATCTTTGCAGCATACAAACCTTGTGATCATCATCACTGGATGTGAAACCTAGCGACTATTCCATATAGATATCTTCCTCAAGATATCTATTTAAGAACGCCATTTTCACATCCATTTGCCATATTTCATAATCAAAATAGGCTACAATGGCAAGCAATGTATGAATGAATTTTAGCATAGCTACTGATGAAAAGGTATCCTGATAGTCAATGCCTTCGTGTTGACTATAAACTTTTGCCACTAATCTAGCCTTGAATGTCTCCACATTTCCATCAGCACCAATCTTTCTCTTGAAGATTCATTTACACCCAATAGGTACTATACCTTCTGGTGGATCTACCAAGGTCCAGACATGGTTTGAGTGCATCGAGTCAATTTCTGACTTCATTACCTCTAATCATTTCTCGAGAGTTGATATCTAATATCGCCTCATTATAGATTTTGGGATCATCACCATGAACCCCATTACCTATGAGGAACATTTTCTCTATATCCTCTAAAATAGTACCTAAGTACCTTTCAGGAGGATGAAAAATTCTTTTCGATCTACGAGGTAGAGGAGGTAGTGTATGGATTGGCTTAACCTGATTGGTTCCATTTGGTCCTTAGCTCGTTGCTCTTGTGAGACTTTCTCATCGAGCTTGATCTGCTTTCCAATGTCGCTATCCTGAATAAACTATTTTTCAAGAAAGATGGCATGTCGACTCATAATCATATTGTGATCTTCTGGAATGCAGAAATAATATCCTAATGACTCTTTAGGATATCCTACGAATCGAGCTCTAAAGGACCTAAAGTCTAACTTATCCACTTGTTGTCTTTTGACATGAGCCGGACAACCCCAAATTCTGAGATGACTCAGACTTGATTTCTTACCATGCCATATCTCATACGGTGTGGTAGGAATGGTTTTAGAAGGAACCCTATTCAGTAGATAAATTGTAGTTAACTAATAGTATCCCCAAAGAAAATCAGGAAGGTCTGTGAAGCTCAGCGTGGATCAGACCATATCTAATAGGGTTCAATTCCTCCATTCTGAAACCCCATTGAGTTGAGGTGTTCCTAATGGAGTCCATTAAGAGACTATGCCATTTTCTTTGAGATAGTCCAGAAATTTCCAACTAAGGTATTCACCTCCTCGATCTGATCGAAGAATCTTAATGGATTTTTTAATTTACTTTTCTACTTCATGTCTGAATTCTTTGAACTTTCAAACGCTTCAGACTTGTGTCTCATAAGATACACATATCCATACCTAGATAAATCATCGGTAAAGGTTATGAAGTAGACTAAGTTGCCTCTAGCCGGCACATCGAATGGGCCGCACACATCTGTATGTACTAGGGCAAGAAGATCCGTGGCCCTTTCCCCATGTCCTACAAAAGAGAGTTTAGTCATTTTGCCATGAAGACAGGATTCACAAATTGGATATGACTCGAAAGTCAATGGACTCAATAGCCCAGTTTTCTCCAATTTGTTAACCCTATCTTTTGCTATATGACCTAATCTTAGGTGCCATAGATACCTATCATTAGGACTATCCCTAGGATGTTTTGATTTTATGGCATTCACATTTTGCTCAAAGTTAAAAATAGATACATCAACATGTAACTGATAAAGATCGTTAATAAGAAAACCATTTGCAATTTTATTTCTTTCATAAAGAATGTTACAATGGTCCTTAAGAAAACTAATTACATAGCCTTCTAATGCAAGGCAAGAAATAGAAATCAAATTCCTGCTTGCTGCAGGCATAAAATAACAGTCTTTTAATACTAAGTCTAAACCAGATGGTAGTCGAAGAAGGTATGTTCCCATGGCCATGGCAGCAATCTTTGCTCCATTTTTGATGCATAGGATCATCTCACCATCCCTCAGCCTCCTGCTATCCTCAAGATCCTGCATAGAAGTGCACAAGTGAGCACTAGAACCAGAGTCAAGCACCCAACTGGATGCAAAAGAAATCATAAGGTTAGACTCAATAACGAGCATACCTCTAGAAGGACCTGCCTTCTTCTTCTTTAGGGTGGCCAGGTAAGTAGGGCAGTTTCACTTTCAGTGGCCGTCATTGTTATAATGGAAATACTTTCCTTTATCAGCGGCCTTCTTCTTCAGCTCTGTCTTTTTCTTCTTCCCTCCTTTCATCTTTTGCTTTTTTACAGACTTCTTTTTCTTTCCAAAAGATTTTCTCTTGGAAGAAGTCCATTCCATAGCAAGCACTAACGTTTTAGAACCTTTCATGGAAAGCTCAGCGGTAACCAGCATGTTCATAAGTTCGGCCAAGGAGTTTTGAAGCTTATGCATATGGTAGTTCATGATGAACTGCCCATATCCATCGATCAAGGATTGCAGAATTATGTTATTCTGCAGATCCAAGTCCAACCTCACTTTGAGCTTCTCAAGCTCTTCCAAGTCCTTGATCATCATCAGATAATGATCTTGGACTGACTGCCCATCACGCATCTTAGTCTTGAATAATCATTTAGTGACTTGATATTTGGCTGCGCGACTCTGTTCACCAAACATCTCTTATAGGTGAGCCAACATTTGGCGAGGAGTTCTGATATCTTCATGTTGGCACTGAAGCTTATCAGACATCAAGCCCAACATGTAGTATCTGGCCTTATTATCTTCATCAGTCCACTTATTCAGAGATGCTCTCTATTCAGCGGATGGACGAGTTGGTTAGGTGGGAGGGTCCTGGTCCAATACATGAGTTAACTTCTTAAAACCCAAAATGATTTTGAAGTTCCAGAGCCAATCCTTGTAATTTAGTTCGGTCAATCTATGGGTGTCTAGGATTCGTGCTAGTGGATTGGATGCAAACATTTTTCTGTAGAGAGTCAAAGTTTTTAGTTAGATATTGTAATTAAGACTTCACCAATTTGTTTAGGAATTTTATTTTTAAATAAATTAGCATCCACTATTTTGTCGGATCCCTACACTCCCTGTGTAGAGATGCAAAAATCTTCATGATTATTGATTTCTGTGGGTGGTGCGGTCCCACCAACTGACTCATCACCTCATCTAATAGTTATTGGTGATGGGTTAGCCAATGAGTGAACAACTCTTGTTCAATGATTCTCTAATCATGGTGCACCCAAACTTGGTCTCTAATTCATGAATCTCATCGTGTCCAGAATATTGATCCACTCCTTAGTTCAATCAGACCCACCATTTGCACAGATTGGATTCCTAATTGAGTCTCTCACCATATCCGAAATATTGAGCTCAATTCATCCTCCAGCCCGTAGCATCTGATGCCTAATAGACATGGTTGCATCTTCCCGATGTAACTGAGCCACTGTAACCAACTGAGAACAATCAACCCCGGGAAGGGCCCGCACATCTACAATGGTGGAAGACCTTTGACAAACCTTTTCTTAGGGAGATTTGATTTAGGTCTCATTAAACTAGTCTTGACATAGTCATAACTATTATAACTAACCTAGTGGCATGGATTAGCTTGGATTATTGACCACCTCAGATCAGAACTAAATCAACAAACATGGCCAGGTTGTGAGACCAGTGGAAGGGATATGCCATTAACTCGACAAGAATGCATTCGAGTCGAGTAGCTCTCAATTAAAAACTAGTCGATCGTATCTACCAAACTTACCTTAGACACCAAATTATTGAGATAGAACCAATCGGGTTAGCCTACAATCCAGACTCTAACCACTGAGCCTAATTAGGTCTTAGTTTGATCGATCACATTCGTGACTCGATCCTGACCCAGACTTAATCCTATTAGGTTGGTTAATTTATGCATTGTTGATCCCATCTAACCAACTCTTTATTCGGTTTGATAAACCGCTAGACCTAATTCAGCTACCCTAGCTCGAACCCAGATTTATAAATATGTCTTAGATCTAAAATTCTCAATTTTAGACCTAATTGATATTTCATAAACTTAATTCTTAATTAAGTTAGGGTTCAAAAACTAAACATATAAAAAGATCCTAGGATTTCAGGATCTAGGGTTTTGCAAAAAGTAAGTTTTCAATTTTTGATTAAGGATGAATGCGCAGCACCCCTACACATCATAAGAACACCCCATTGAATGGGAGGAGAGGGCCTTTATGCCCTACTTTATTTTTATGACTAGACAGTCAAGGGGAACGTCTTAATCAAAAATATAACTAATCTACAAAAATAAATTAGATCTAAGCATATATCTCATATAAAAAATAGATCTAATTAAAACATATTTTGTATATATCACATATATCATGCATATATATTTTTTAGATCTAAATTATCTCATAATCATTTAAAAAATTAAATTTAAATTCGATCATATCAAATAAAATTTAATCTAGACCTATTTGTAGAACTATTCTACAACTAGTCTAAACATGCAACTATCATATCTCATATGAACAATTAATTTTATTTTATTTTTTATTTTTAGATCTGATTATAAAATTTATAATATCAGAAAATAGAAAATAAATAGATCTAAAAATTACTTTTAATCAAACAAAAATTATGATCAAACTAGACTACACATAGAATAATTCTATTCCTAGTCTGGTTATGTATCTCATACATATTAGATCCAAATTAATTTATTTTAATTTTTAAATTTTTTGATTTTAGATCTAATCATATCTCATGTGATATCTAAAACTACTAATTAATTAGATTAAATCAGATCTAATTTAATAAGAACCTGGCTTTGATATCAGTTGAAGAAAAATCCTAATTTTCTGGATCAGGTTCACTCAGATCTGATTGGATCGAGAGGCATATTTCAAAAAATTTCTTCTCAAATCTAAATTAGATCTAATACTTTTTTAGATCTAATTTATAAACTAATAATTAAAAAAATAAAACTAAATTAATTTTGAATTAATTTTTACCTTGATCTTATGTAATCTGATTACCCGTTGATGATCCTACGGAAACTCTGAGGTTCTGGATCTAGCCATGCAAGCGCCTAGCCTCTATCAATATCCACTTGGGATGGATTTGGAGATCCTCTCCTTCTCTTTCTTTTCTCCAAAAATTAGATCTGGATCTGATATGGAGGATCTTCAAAACTCGTTCTGAAGATCACCTGTCGTCTCTGCAGTAGTGCTGCCTTCTTCATTTTTCGTCAGCCTTTCTTGCTTGACTCAAACTAATCAGAAGAACCCAACATTCTTGGGAATGGAGAGGAGGGTGATGGATAGATGGTGGCATGGAGAAGGGAGAGAGACAGCCTTGGAGCAAGGCTTGGAAGAAGAGTTCTCGAAAGTGGGCGCAGATAGGGTCTATTTATAGACCCTACTGCGCCTTGCAGTGCTGCATCACCCCAGCCAATCGCATTGCTTTGTTCAATCAGATCTAAATCTGATTGGTGGGATGAGAGAACCACGAATTCATCCTAAGGTGGCATCTAAGACTGATCAATGTCTATAGGTGAGGGTCACCTAGTTTGAATCCAACAAACAACCTGGAGTCCCATCGGTATGGGACTCCAGCATCCCTATCCATGGGTGCATGCCATCCTAGGTGTGCGCCCTCTTCTTTTCAATTTTCAGAGAGGGGACAAGCCCCTATCTGCTCTCCAATAAGTGCATGACATATGGGCAGATGTCCAAGGGTCAAAGGTCAATGTTTGACCAAGTCAAAGTACAAGAATTAGCAGGTGATGGAAAATGAGAGGTGTTATCTCAAATTTATCTCATAAATTAAAACAATCCTTTTCTAACTTGGACAAGCTCTAGCCAGACTAGGTAAAGATACCTGAGTGAGCACAAACCCATTTGGCCCAGTCGAGACAACTTTTATGATAAGAAAAAGGTGAACATTAGGCTCAATCGTATGCAATCATGATTTCCTTGAACCTAATTGAATCTTATTCAAATCAATTGAACTGGGTTAGTCCAATTGATGATATCCAGATCCATACCCTTATTTGTGTGATCCAGTTAGGTTTAGTTCTATATGGTAATGGGATATATCATGATCTCCATCATCGACATCATTGAAACTCCTTTCGATGGATCAGAACTCTTTTGATTCAGACAACTTAGAATGATCGATCATCTAAATCATTCTAATTGCTCTCAAAATCCACTAGTGACACCTAGCAGCATATGGTGGCAACCCATCAAAACTGAAAACCAACCTCTCGATGTAGCTACTTATGTGATTAAGTTCTTCTATCTTGAGCCTTGATCAAATTAGGGTTAAGGTGAACTCGTCAAACCCTATTTTCTATCATATGATATAATCATTCGATTCAAGTCCGATTATGAAAACCTTAATAGAAACTTTTTCTATTATTTCACACTCTCTACTATATCCATGAGCTTATGGACTTGATTCTCATGATCATTATATGCTGCTCCTCATCCACCGAGGTAGATAGATTCCATCTTGGTGCAATCCAATTCCTACAATGAACATGCTATAGCAAACATACACCTCAGGGTTCCAAATGGCTAGGAGACTGAGTCATGGTGTAGTCAAACTATAACACCCTCAAGGTGAACTATCAATGCACCTTAGGTCAAAGAACCAGACACATCACTGCAGCATCGAGTCAGTCATCGATGAGAAGGTTGACTTTCTTATGACTACTCGAGGTGGTCACGCTCAGTGCCCTCGTTCTCTAACGAGTACCTGTACTCTCGCTCTAGTGTCTCTACATCGTAGACCTAAGACTCATCTACTATAAAGAAGCGATTGTACACTAACCTTTTGGATCAATCATCATCCTCATGATGATCCTACGGTCAGGAGCATTTTATGAGTTAATAATGAAAATTCTTGTCTTAAATTTTCAACTCTTGAAAATAAGAATTATCATTACCATTAACTCAAAGGATGTATCACAAACACTAAATACACATATATGATAGAAAATAATTTATTTTATTATTTATAGTCAAAATTATAATTTTACCCTTAGAAGTGTATTATAAGTGTCAGCCAATTTTGGCTTCTAGGGCACACATATCTAACACCTCTTGGGGTCCTCTCCTCTAAGACTAAATAGAGTGCCGCAATTGCCAAGCATCCTCTAATCACAGAGTTGGCCTTCTTTTTTAGGAACACCCACTGACGATCTGACATCCCTTCAAGCTTTATTAGATGTGTTTCCTAGAAGTCATATTGGCTAAGCACTTGTAATACACTTCTAAGTTTTGACTATAAATTAATAAAAGAATTATTTTCTGTCATAGTGTGTATTTAAAGTATATGTGATATATTCTTGAAGTTAATGATAATGATAATTCATATTTTTAAGAGTTAAAAATTTAAGACATGAATTTTTATAATTAACTCATAAACTGCTCCCAATCGTAGGATCATCATGAGGATGGTGATCGATCCAGAAGATTGATGTACGACTACTTTCCTAGGATAGATGAGTCTTAATTCTATGGTGTGATGATATCGGAGCAAGAGTATAGATACTCGTTAGAGAATGAGGGCACTAAGCATGATCACCTTGAGCAGTCATAAGAATGTCTACCTTTTTGTCGATGACTGGCTCAATGCTGCAGTGGTGCGTTTGGTTCTTTGACTTGAGGTGCATCGAAAGGTCATCTTGAGGGTGTTATAGTTTGACTACACCATAACTCTATCTCCTGGCCATTCAAAATCCTGAGGTGTATATTGGCTATAGCATGTTCAATGTAGAAATTGGATCGCACTTATAGGAGATCTATCTACCTCGATAGATGAGGAGTAGCCCTATGATAATTATGAGATTGAGTCCTTAAGTCCATGGTCATGGCAGTGTGAAGATGATAGAAAGAGTTTCTATTTGAGTTTCATAATGGACTTGAATTAAATGATTAATTCATATGATGGATGTTGGGTTTGATGAATTCACCTTAACCTAAGTCCTATCGGGGCTTAAGATAGAAGAACCCAATCACATAGATAGCTACATCGAGAGGTTTGCTTTCAATTTTGATGGATTGCGATCCTATACTGCTAGGTATCATTGGTAGATTTTGAAAGCAATTAGAATGATTTTGATGATCAATCATTCTAATTGTATGAATCAGAAAAGTTCTGATCCATCGAAAGGTATTTTGATGATGTCGATGATAGAGATCATGACATGTCTCATTACCATACAAAATTGAATCTAACTAGATCACACAAACAAGGGTTTGGGTCCAGATGTCATCAATTGAGCTAATCCAGTTTGATTGATTTAGATTAGATCCAATCAGGTTTAAGATAATTATGCTAGCATATGATTGAGCCTGGCTTTCTCCTTCTGTAATCATTTTGATTCGTTGCAACCAAGTCAAATTTGATTTGACTCATTTTTGTATCTTGAATGGATTTATTTTCATCTAACTGGAACTAGTCTAGGTGAGATTAATTATAGAAATTAACTTCATTCCTAGTGCAATTGGACTAGGTTCAAAAGTTGATCCAATTGAGAGAATTGAGGATCACCTGATCAGATGCTTCTAGAAAATCCTCTAAAAATTAATTTTTATTTGATATTTAGATATGTGATAGGGCTCGAGTCGTACTATGGGTGTGCCAAATTTTGTAATTTATAGTGAAGTTTTGACTAGGTTTTGATATAGTTTGATTTGGTTCAAACTCTTGAGGGAAGAGTCCTAGGTGCAGTGGACTCTTCCTTATCTACTCACGTTTCCCACTTTTTGTTTCATTTTTTGTGAGAAACTAGATAGGATCTTATGATTTGGCATGGAGAATATTTTTAGAAGTCCCTTTAAATCAAATAAAAGGTTATTTGGTCAAAGAGGGACTCTAGGTGGTGTTGGATTTAAAACCCCTTCTCACGCCAAAGAGCAATCATTGCACAAAAATTATTTTCCATGCCCAAGTTGCTGATGCCTATACCATATCCCTCACAACCTCTGTGAAGGAACTAGATCTAGGATTTTATGAGTAGATCTTGAAACTTTTTCAAGATCAGGCAATGGAAGACTTAAATAAATCAAATATTTATTTAAATAAACATATAAATACATAGATCTCAGATCTATTACATGATCAAGACATGATATTAAATTAAAAATTAAAAATATAAAGAAGAAGGAAAGATTGATCATATCAACCTAGATCTATACAACATCTAATGCAGCTATAAAATAATAGATTGGATTTATTACCTGAGCAAGTTAGATGTTCTAACTTTTTGATCTGGGCTTGAGGAAGAAGACATGAGCCACACATGCATCCGACCTCTAGAAGTCATCCACATGAGCCCACGAACACGATCAGAGATCTTGATGTAGGAAATCAGCACAGTATGATAGCACTATGCTGGTGTCTCTTCGATGATCGATCCGATGCTTTCTTCTTCAAAACATAGATACTAAAAAATACCAAAAGAAAAAGAAGAAGATTTGTGATGCTGGGACACCTCTCAAAAGCTCACAAAAAGGGAGGAAGAGATCTGGAACAAAAACTCTAGAAGATGACCCTCTTCTTCTTCTTTGTTCTTTTTCTAGAGACCCTAATTTGTGCTTTTAATATCTCCATGATCTAGATGAATTTTTCTTTGATTTTTCTACACCAAAGAGAACTCTCAAATGCCTATAATTCACAAAACTTTTAGACAAAAATTTTCTTTAAATAAAGAGATATACATAGTCCAAGATTGATCAAAATCCTAGACTAGGAATGTCCAAATATGGGAAGTTGTTGGGGTGCCCAACTCTTGGGCGCCCCCACCTTACCTTTCTACCATGGACCAGCAAGGGAGGGTGCAACAAATGCCAAAGAGTGCTATGAGAGAGAGAGAGAAAATAGGGAGGAGGAGGAATGAAAGGAAGGAAGTCTTTTGGTTGACTAGGATTCTATCTCATAGAATCCTAAAGCGAAACCAATCTCCCCTTTTGACTTGGTCATCAAACAAATTTTCATATGAGAAAAAGAAAGAGAGAAGGGAGGCATGAGATTGCTTGGAGCATGAATATTTATCATTTAAAAATATAAAGAGAAAAGGGTGGGGAATGAGGATTAGTTGGTGTAAGGAATAGGGAGTCCTAGTCACACTAGGACTCCTATTTTGACTTGGTCAAACAAGATCTTTTAACCAAATAAAAATAAGAGTGAACCAACCCAATTAAATAAGGTCCTAATTCATTTAAAAATTTAATTAAATTAAATTTAATTCTAATTTAATTTTCTAATCAAATTAGGAAATTAGGTTGATCCGAGTCCTTGTTAGACTAGGACCAGTTCTTCCTTGCACTTGGCTTATCCAATAAGCCAATTAGACTTGATCCAATCAAGCCAAAACTAAATCTAAATAAACTATATTTAATTAGACTTAATCTTAGCCTACTAGATTAATTAAATTAAGCTAATTAGCAATCAAATTGTTAATCAATCCTCTCGCAACACTTGCACTAGGTCAAACATCAACCGTATTGATCGTTTAACCCTAAAACAATTTTAAATCGCTGATCAACCATCCAATTGGAATGTGAACTCTAATATGTGTGACCTCATAGATTTGAACCTAAGTCAGTAGCATAGGAATAAATTTTTATACGAATTGAAGTGACCATCTAGTAATGATATTCGATGGTCAGATAGGTTAAAAGGTGTAGAACACCATCCTTAGAACCCATGCAGATATAATTTCCATCTAATTCATCCCCATGACCAAAATGCTCATAGGATACATCAGAATTTAACTATCAACTCTGATCAGGTTGTCTATATTATATTTTAAAATATCAAATCCATCTGATGGATTATCCTGGCCAATGTTTTGCTATATTGAAATATAGTGATACATTCTTCTCCAACTCTTAAAGTGGTTAATTCCATCTTGATCACACTTTAACTTTGTAAATACTTAATTGTACCCAGAAGCCTTCCATTGCTGAATTAAAAATTCAGTTAATCCAGTACCAAAGCACAGTGAGTTGCTTGCAAGTCACTGAAGTGATCTCAGGTCTAAGGGATACTTATACCTATATCCCATCAGAGACATTCTCGACAGCAATACTCTAGAGTTGGTCACGTTCAATGATGATGTACCCATACATCTCACTATATGCCACAATGTCTCCACACTCCTTGGTTAAGAGAATAACTAACCTATATGGCATATAGCGACCTATGCTCGATAGACGCTATCATCCTAATTAACAGCCTATCATTTGATCTTGAATAAATTTAAGGACTAATCGATAAATCTTCTCTTTATTGAAACTAAATAGTCCTAAGAACTTCATCACAATAATGGAGTTTCTTAGAAGATGTAAAATTATGATGAAAAAGATGCCAAAATTTTTTTATTAATTAATAAATCAATTATAATATCTCAACCATCAATAGGTTGATGATTGGCTTTCGGACATAATTCCCAACAACTCCCACTTGTCCTAAACCCACTCGGCATAGTATCTAATACCCATCTTCGACTTATGGTTGTCAAACTTCTTGAATGCCAGGGCTTTAGCAAAGTGGTTGGCTAGGTTCTTCTTTTCGTCGATCTTCTAGAGGTCGACGTCACCACAATCCACGATCTCATGGATCAAATGGAAGCGGCGTAGAAAATGCTTTGTCCACTGGTGTGCCTTTGGTTCCTTTGCTTGAGCTATGGCACCAGTGCTATCGCATAGAGCCAAACTGGACCATCAATGGAGGGTGCTACTCCAAGCTCGATGATGAACTTTCTCAGCCACAGCTTTCTTTGCTGCATCTGATACTGCCATGTACTCTGCTTTACAAATAGAGTAAGCCACTGTATGCTGCTCGAAACTTTTTTAGCAGATGGCTCCACCATTTAGAGTAAAGATATACCCCAACACATTTTTACTATCGTCATGGTCAGATTGAAAGCTAAAATCTGTAAATCCCATAAGTTTCAGATCTGACATACCATAAACCAACCATTGGTCCTTAGTATTTCTCAAATACTTAAGGATGATTTTAACCATCTTCTAGTAATTTTCTTCAAGGTCAGACTGGTATCTACTCACTATTCTTAGTGAGTATGCCACGTCTGATCTCATGTATGTCATTACATATATAATAGACCCCACTACCAAAGCATATGGGATTCTACTCATACACTCTCTCTCTTCAAGAGTTGTCAAACAATCCTTCTTAGAGAGAGAAATTCCTTGGCCTATCTAGAGATAGCCCTTTTTGAAATTCTCCATGCTGAACCTCTTCAGCATAGTTTCTATGTATGTGGACTAAGATATATCAAGCATCCTTTTAGATCTATTCCTATAGATCTTCATCCGTAGGATGTAGGATGCTTCACCCAAGTTCTTTATGGAGAACTGTGATGACAATCAGACTTTTATTCCTTGTAGTGCAGGGATGTCATTTCCAATTAAGAGAATGTCATCCATGTACAAAATAAGAAATACCACTACTGGACCATTTGTCCATTTGTAAATGCAGGATTTTTCTCCATTCTTAATGAAGCTATATGTTTTGATCACTTTATCAAAATGCATGTTTCAACTCCAAGATGCTTGCTTTAATCCATAAATGGATCTCTGAAGCCTGCACACCTTGGACTCATCTATGGATGTGAACCCCTCAGGTTGTATCATATACACCTCTTCGGTTAGCTCTTCATTTAGGAAAGCAGTCTTCACATCCATCTGCCAGATCACATAGTCTAGGTGGGCAGCTATTGTAAGCATTATTCAAATGGATTTGAGCATTATCATTGGAGAGAATGTCTCATCATAGTCAATACCATAAAGTTGACGATACCCATTGGCTACCAGATGGACTTTATAGGTCTCCATCTTTTCGTCTGCACCTCTTTTTCTTTTGAATATCCATTTACACCCAATGAATTTAACCCCTTCAGGTGGGTCAACTAATGTCCACACATCATTGACCTTCATGAAATCCATTTTGGATCTCATGGCTTTTAGCCATTTCTTAGAGTCAGATCTCCATAATGCATCCATATAAGTGATCGGATCCTCATCGTTCTCATCGAGTTTGATGGGATCACCATCCTGGATCAAGAATCCATGGTATCTGTCTGATTGGTGCGATACTCTACCGAATCATCTTAATAGTACGGGTTCACTAGACTTCGGATCTTATATGGTCAAATCCAACTTAGGTTCAACATTCTATGTCGGACTTTCTATCTATTGAGCTTCATCAAGTTCAACCATAGAGGGAACAGTCCCTTTACTAAGGAACTCTTTTTCCAAAAAGGTTGCCCTAAGGCTGACAAACATCTTTTATTCATTAGTATATTAGAAATAGTATCCTTTGGTCTCTTTTGGGTATCCTATAAATATGCACTTATTAGATCTAGGTCCAAGTTTATCTATAACTAATCGTTTGATATAAGCCGGGCATCCCAAAATCCTAAGGTATGAAAGTGCTGGCCTATGCCCTATCCATATCTCATATAGAGTTTTAACTATAGACTAACTTGAAATCCTATTTAACAGATAACAAGCCGATTCGAGTGCATATCCCCAGCAGGATATCGATAAGCTGGCAAAATCTATCATGGATCAGACCATGTCTAATAGAGTTCGATTCTTCCTTTTAGACACACTATTATGCTGTGGTGTTCTTGAAGGAGTCCATTAGGAGAGAATCCTATTCTCTCCTAGATATATGAGAAACTCACCAAAACGATATTTCCCTTCTCAGTCAGATTGAAGAATTTTAATACTCTTTTCTGTTTATTTTTTTACTTCACTTCAGAATCATTTGAATATTTCAAACGAATCCGACTTATGTTTCATCAGATAGATATATTCAAATCTGGATAGATCATCTATGAAAAAGATGAAGTAGACATATCCACCTTTGGCACTAGTACTTATTGGTCCACATATATCAGTATGTACTAGTCCTAAGAGTTTAGTGGCTCTTCCATCCTTTTTAGTAAAAGATGACTTAGTTATTTTACCAAGAAGACAGGATTCATAGATTAGAAGCAATTCACAATCACTAAGTTCATGGATACCCTATTGAGCCAACCTGTTTATCCTATTCTTGTTTATATGACATAGCCTATAATTCCATAAATAGATATCTATCACATTATCTAATCTAGGATGTTTGCCAGTTGAATAGACTATATTAACAAGTTGTGATAACATATATACACCATTATTCAATTATCCATAGAAAGCAGTAACACCATTTACAATGACATTACAAATTCATTTCTTTATTGAAATTTCATAATTGTTCATGACCAAAAGGCCTACAAAAATTATATTTAAAAAGAAATTAGGATAGAAATGACAATCACTAAGAATAATGATATGAGATTCAAATACAAGATTCAAAATTTCTAAAGCTAGAACTGGAATTGGTCTTCCATCTCCAACGTTCAAGAATCTCTCGCCTTTCTTGAAACTTTTATAGACTTGCAACTCCTGCAACAAATTACAAATATGATTAGGACTTTCGATATCCAATATCTAGTCAGTAATATCACACACAGAAAAATTACAAGAAGTTATCATATAAATATCTTATCTAACAACCGCTTGCTTTTTTCTCTACCTATTCGGATCCAGGGAGGCAATGTACTGAGGATAGTTCCTCTTCCACTATCCCTGCTTCTTGCAGAAGAAGCATTCGGCTTGACTCTTATCGAGCTTGATTTTTTGGATCTGAGCCTGCATAAATATCTTGGCCTGAACATGCACCTTCTTGGATTTCTTCTTCTTTTTCTTCTTTTCTTTTCCAAAGGATCAAAAATGAGAAGATGAACCTTCCTCTAAGTTTGCTGACTCTTTATGGAGCTGGTGATTCTTCTCAAAGTTCTAAAGTAACTCCAGTAACCCATGGTAGTCAATTTTAGGCTTTGATAATCTATAATGTGTAAGGAATGGGAGATAAGATGGGCAGTGAGTTTAGTATTGCATCCTTCCCAAGTTAATTATGTAAGGAAAAGTCGAGCTTGTTCAAGTGCTCTATCAGCTCAATCATGTACATTACATGATCAGTCTTAAAGGCTCAATCCCACATTCTGGCATTAAAGATGGCGCAACTAGTCTTGTGCCTCTCAATGTCATTGAGTGTGCTAAAAGAATCCTCCAACACTTGGAGCATTTTATTTGGCTGAGCTATCTCAAACCTATGACTGAACTTGTCGCTCATCACAGCCAGCATAATGCAGCACACCATGGTTCGATCACTAAGCCACTTTTGATAAGTATCTCTGACCGTTCTACGTGCATTGGCAGCTGGCTCCTTATGTGCAGGATCCATCAGCATATAAGATCCATTCATGCTCCAAGACAATCTTCAACTTTCGATACCAGCTACCGAAGTTGGGTCCCACCAACTTATCATTGTCCAACAATGATCAAAGCAATAGGAATGTGGCCATAACTATATAAAGAAAAAACATAACCTAATTAGTAATTGATTTATTAAACCTAGATATTTGGACTTTAATCAAAAGAGTCTCTCACTATTTTATTCGAATTGATAGCCTCTACCTCCAATTTGAGGAATTATCCTAATTTCTAAGTGGATATTAGAATCCACATAGACTGTACAGAAGCCCAAGTTTGGTTGGACCACCCATGTACATCTAAGGGTAGGTTCATAACCAATTATTTCTCTAAATAATTTTCAGTAATTAAATTTTGCCCCAGGCCCTGATCAGTTGGCTTTGGCCTTCTCAGAAAATGGTCCAGTTAGGTCCAACCATTAACATGACCATACTTGGCCCATTCAACCAATGAATGATCAGGCCCAATATTGGTTGGCCCATCTGACCACCATTTAGAAAGATATATCCAAGAGATCATATAATGAATGATAATTTCATCAACAGATAGGCACCAGGCCTTTGGGCCTCCAATGATTATCCAACTGATGGACCCATTATGATCCACTTTAGTGGGAGGCTATGATCCAGTTATCATATAAGTATTTCCATTTAGGGACCTAATAATTTTAGAGAATTTATTTATAGAAGTGAGTTGGTTAGATTAACTAGCTTGTCATGATCCTCCCACTGGCTTCACCAAGTCAGCTTAAGGAAGACCACTAACAGGCTGGTCTAGGAGCACCTAAATCAGTCATACTGATTTACCTAGCTGACATGGGTCAACTCAAATTGTCAAGTGATCTGATCAAAACTCAATCTCACCAAGAAGGCCAAGTAAGTGAGATCGATGGATGGGTCTACCAAAGCATGCCTTAGACACCATCGAAAATGGTCAGGTAAGCGGGCTGCCAATTAAAAACCATCGATCGTATGTTCTAAACATACCTTAGACACCAACTAGTTTAATTAATCTTGATTAGATCAACCTAATAGTTCGAGCTAGATCTCTTAGCCAATAATCAAGTCCATTTGGTTCTTGTTATAGACACGGACTTGACCAACTACAACTACTGTAATTAATCTAGAGAATCCTTGACCTAATCTAAGACAACAATTGATTAGATTTTGTCAATTCTCTAATTAAGTCCATTCTTTAATCTAACCTTAGGTCTAACCTAACTAATGGACCTAATCCTCACTAACCCATTAACCCAATGTGTTATGATTCGTGTCATAGGATCTTCAATTTACAATCTTAGAACCTAATCAAACAATTTCTTAATTCCTAATTAAGTTTTGAGCTGAGGGTTGGGATTTGACTTTTTGAAAATAATTTTCATATTTATAAAATTTTTTTACAATATGATTCTATCAATCAAGTTGCATGTTTGATTCATAATCAATATGCAAGTAAAATAAACATAAAACTACTTTAGATCTAATCTAAATAGGTTCATGTAATTGAAATAATTTGAATAATAATCAATCATAAATCTTCCTAGATCAAATCTAATATATTTATGATGATTGAAATTAGATTAATATATTTTTAATCAAATCATAAAATTTTTTATATCTAATCTAAAATTTTATGATCAATATTTTAGATCAGCACGTACTATGACAATCTATCCACTGTAAGGGATAACCCTTACAGTAGGACAACCTTATGGCAGTCCATGCAATCTAAAATATTTTATTTTTAGATCTAAAACTATTTTAAATATATTAAATTATAAATAAAATTAGATCAAATCTAATAAATTTATGATTAGAGTTAGATCATCACGAACTAGGATATTCTTTTCACTATAAGGGATAAACCTTACAGCAGGACAACCTTTTGGCAGTTTAAGAGATCTAATTTTTTTTTATTTTAGATTTAATAATTAGATTATAAATTAGATATAATATAAGAAATAATCTAAATATGCATAAAAATCATATAATAAGAATCTTGCTCTAATACCAATTGAAGGAACCAAATCTAGGGTTTCATGGATAGATCTTGAAACTTTTTCAAGATTAGGCAGCGAAAGACTTAAACAAATCAAATATTTATTTAAATAAATATATAAATACCTAGATCTCATATCTATTATATGAACAAGGTATGATATTAAATAAAAAATTAAAAACATAAAGAAGAAGAAAAGGTTGATCATATCAACCTAGATCTATACAACATTTAATGCAACTATAAAATAATAGATTGGATCTATTACTTGAGCAAGTTAGACATTCTAACTTACTGATCTAGGCTTGAGGATGAAGTCACAAGCTGCACATGTATCCGACCTCTAGGAGTCATCCACACGAGCCCACGAACACGATCAGAGATCCTGATGCAAGAAATCAGCACAGTATGCTAACACTGTGCTGATCTCTCTTCGACGGTCGATCCAATGCTTCCTTCTTTGAATCTTGGGCACTCCAAAATATTAGAAGGAAAAAGAAAAGATTTATGATGCTGTGACACCTCTCAAAATCTCACAAAAAGGGAGGAATAGATCTGGAACAAAAACCCTAGAAGAAGATTCTCTTCTTCTTCTTTGTTCTTTATCTAGACATCCTGATTTGTGTTTCTAATATCTCCATGACCTAGAAGAATTTTTCTTTGACTTTTCTATACCAAAGATATCTCTCAAATTTCTACAATCTACAAAAAGTTAAGTTAGAAATTCTCTTAGAATAAAGAGATATATAGAGCCCAAGATTGGTCAAAAACCTAGACTAGGAATGTCCAAACATGGGAAGTTGTTGGGGCGCCAAATTCTTGGGTGCCCCCACCTTACATTTCTGCCATGGACCAGCAAGGGAGGGCACAACAAATGTCAAAAAATACCATGAGAGAGAGAGGGAAAATAGGGAGGTGGCGGCATGAAAGGAAGGAAGTCTTTTGGTTGACTAGGATTCTATCTTATAGAATCCTAAAGCAAAACCAATCTCCCCTTTTGACTCGGTCATCAAACAAATTTCCATATGAGAAAAAGGAAGAGAGAAGGGAGGTACGAGATTGCTTAGGGCATGGAGATTTATCATGTAAAAATATTAAGAGAAAAGGATGGGGCATGAGGATTAGGTGGTGCAAGGAATAGGGAGTCCTAGTCACACTAGGACTCCAATTTTGACTAGGTCAAACAAGATCTTTTAACCAAATAAAAATAAGAGTAAACCAATCTAATTAAATAAAGCCCTAATCCATTTAAAAACTTAGTTAAATTAGATTTAATTTTAATTTAATTTTTAATCAAATTAGAAAATTGGGTTGACCCGAGTCCTAGTTAGACTAGGACTAGTTCTTCCTTGCACTTGGCTTAACCAATAAGCCAATTAGACTTGATCCAATCAAGACCAAATCAAATCTAATTAAATTATATTTAATTAGACTTAATCTCAGCCTACTAGCTTAATCAAATTAAGTGAATTAGCAATCGAATTGCTAATCGATCCTCCTACAATACTTGCACTAGTTCAAACATCAATCATATTGATCGTTTAACCCTAAAATGATTGTAATTCGCTGATCATCCATCCGATCAGAATATAAACTCTAATGTGTGTGACCTCATAGATTCGAACGTAAGTTGGTAGCATAAAAATAAATTTTTATACCAATCAAAGTCACCATCTAGTAATGATATCCGATGGTCGGATAGGTCGAAAGGTGTAGAACACCATCCTTAGAACCCATGCGGACATAGTTTCCATATAATTCATCCCCTTGACCAAAATGTTCATAGGACACATCAAAGTTCAATTGCCAACTCTGATGAGTATGTCCACATTGTATTCCAAAATATCAAATCCATCTGATGGATTATCCTAACCAAGGTTTTGCTATATTGAAATATAGTGATACATTCTTCTCCAACTCTTGGAGTAGTCAATTTCATCTTGATCACACTCTAACTTTGCAAGTACTTGACTGTGCCCAGAAGCCTTCTATTGTTGAATTAGAAATTTAGTTAGTCCGATAGCAAAGCACAGTGAGTTGCTCGCAAGTCACTCAGGTGATCTCAGGTCTAAGGGATACTTATACCTATATCCCATCAAAGACATTCTCGATAGTAGAATGCTCTGAAATTGGTCACGTTCAATGATGATGTATCCATACATCTCACCTATGTGCCATACCAATATCTCCACACTTCTTGGTTAAGAGGATAACCAATCTATATGGCATATAGCAACCTATGCTTGATAGATGCTGTCATCCTAACTAACAGCCTATCATTTGGTCGTGAACAATTTTAAGGACTAATCAATAAATCCTCTCTTTATCAAAACTAAATATTTCTAAAGACTTCATCACAACAATGGAGTTCATTAGAAGATGTAAACCTATGATGAAAAAGATGCCAAAAAAATTTTATTAATTAATAAATCAATTACAATATCTCAACCATCAATAGGCTGATGATTGGCTTTAGAATATAATTTTTAATAATCTAATCCTCTCTCTCTCTCCCCCTCTTCTACATGCCAAAAGTTGGGCACAAATCAGAGAAGAAGGTCCAAGATTTTTTGGCACAAGATTCAGGTTCTATGCGACAGTGTTCGTGAGATGAATGGGCTATCTTCAAAAATTATTTTAACGAACTTAAAAATTAGATTTAGATCTAATATTTTTGAAAAAAAGATTCATGATAAGAAGATATCTAGATCCTGCTCGAGTGGATATCGGTAGAGGCCAGGCACGTACATGGCTCCTTCCAGAATCTCAAGAATAATCAAGATCATTGCAGGATAATTAGATTACCTAGTCAGGTACTCAAAATTTAATTTAATTTAATTTTATATTTAATTTTTAATATTAGATCACCTTGATTAGATCTAAAAACTCTTAGATTTAATCAGATCATAGAAATTTTTGTAGAAAAATTTACCTCAGATCTGATCAGATCTGGATGATCCTGCAGTGGAAAATTAGATTTTTCTTCAATTGGGATCAGAGCTAGATTAGCAGTTATTCAAATCTATGTTAGATCTGATTTAATTTTTATTTATAATCTAATATTAAAGAATTTTAGATATGACATTAAATGTGATTATATCTAAAATTAATAATTTTATTATTTAGATATATAATATATGAGATGCATGACTAGACTAGGAATAGAATAGTTCTATGTGTAGTCTAGTATGACATATTGTTAATTTAATTAAATATAATTTTAGATCTATTTTATTTTTATTTTTTTGATATTATAATTATTGTTACCAGATTTAAAAAATAGAAAATAGTGTTTTTAATTTTTAATTTACACATATGAGATATAAAAGATGAATGCTTAGACTAGTTATAGAGTAGTTCTATAAAATATCTAGAATATTTTTGTTTTGATGTAATCAAATTAAAAATTTTATTTTTTAGATTTAATATGTGATATTTCAAATCTAAAAGCATGCATGGTTGATTGAGTTATGATACATGAGATGTATGCAAGGCACGTATAAGTTAGATCTTTTGTATCTATGATATATGATTTAGATCTAACTAGTTTTATTTTAGAAAATATATTTCTAATTAAGATATTTTTCTTGGTCATCTGGTCATAAGAATACAGTAGGATTTAAAGACCCTCTTCTTTCATTCGATGGGATGTTCTTATGATGTGTATGGATGCTCCACGTTCGTCTTTAATCAAAAATTAGAACTTATTTTTTGTAAAATCTTAGATCCTAAAATTCTAGGATTTTGTTACATATTTTGTTCATGAGCCCAAACTTAATTAACAATTAAGATTATAAAATTAATTAAATCTAAAAATTTTAAATTTTTAGATCTAAAACATCTTCATAAAATTGAGTTCAGGCTTAGTAGCTTAATTAGGTCTAGTGATTGATCAAATCAAATCAAGAGTTGGTTAAGTGGGATCAAAGAAAGCTTAGAATTGACCAGCCTAATAGGATTAAGTTTGGATCAAGGTAGAATCACATTAGGATGTGACTCGATCAAGTCAAGACCTAATTTGGCTTTATGGTTCGAGCCTAGATTGTAGGCTAATTTGATTGATTTTGATTCAACAATTTGGTGTCTAAGATAAGTTTGGCAGATACGATCAATTGATTTTTAATTAGAAGCTACACGATCTGAATGCATTCTTGTTGAGTTAATGGCGTATCCCTTTCACCAGTCTCACTTATCTGACCATTTGTGTCATCCTAGTTCTGATTTGAGGTGGCTAATAATTTGAGCCAACCCATACCACTAGGTTAGTCATAATTATTATGACTAAGTCAAGTCAAGTTTAAAGAGACATAAATTAAATCTTTCTAAAAAAATATTAAGTCTATGATCTTCCACCATTGCAGATGTGGGAGCTCTTTCCGGGGTTGATTGTTCTCGGCTGGATATAGTGATTCAGTTGCATCGAAAAGATGCAACCATGTTTATGAGGCATTGGATGCTATGGGTTGGAGGATGGGTTGGGCTTAATAATTTAGATATAGTGAGAGACCCAACCAGGAATCTAATTCATGCAAATGGTTGGTTCTACTTAACTAAGGAGTGGAGCAATATTCTGGGCATGATGAGCTTCATGAATTAAAGTTCAGATTTGGGTGCATCATGATTAGAGAATCATTGGACAAGAGTTATCCACTCATCAGCTGATCCATCATGAATAACTATTAGGTGAGGTGGTAAGCCAGTCGGTGGGACTGCACCACCCACTAGAAATCTATAATATGGAGATTTTTGCATCTCTGCCAAGAGAGTATAGGGATCCAAGTAAATAGTAGGTGCCTAATTTGTTTAAAAATAAAACTCCTAAATAAATTGGTTAAATCTAATTACAAAATCTAATTAGAAACTTTGACTATCTACAGAAAAAAGTCTATGTTCAACCCACTAGCCCATATCCAAGACACCCATAGACTGATCGGACCCAACTTTAAGGATTGGCTCTGGAACATCAAAATAGTTTTAGGTTTCAAAAAGTTGATTCATATGTTGGAATAGGATCCTCCCACTTTACTAGTCCATCCATCTACTGATTAGAGAGCGTCTCTAGAAAAATTGATGGATGAAGATAATAAAGTTAGGTATTACATGTTGGGCTTAATGTTTGATGAGCTCCAGCACCAACATGAAAACATTAAGACTAGCTGCCAAATGTTGGTTTAACTACAAGAGTTGTTTGGTGAGCAGAGTCTTATAGCCAAATATCATGTCGCTAGAAGACTTTTTAAGGCTCAGATGTATGATGGGCAGTCGATCCAAGATCATTATCTGATAATGATCAAGAACTTAGAAGAGCTTATGAAGCTCGATGTCAAGTTAGATCAGGATCTACAGATTAATAAAATTCTGCAATCTTTGACTGATGCATATGGACAGTTCATCATGAACTATCATATGCATAAACTTTAAAATATCTTCGCTGAACTTATGAACATATTGGTTACTGCTGAGCTCTCTGATAAATACCATAAATTTATCAATAAAAGTATTAATTTACTAATTAATTTATATTAATTAATGATTAATTTATATTTTTTAAGAAATTAATATTTTTATTAATTAAAAAATAAATAATAAAATAATAAAATAATAAAAAATAAAATTTTATAATCAATGGAAAGAGCTCATTTTTTTTGATCACAATGAAATAAGTTTGAAATAAAATGGAGCTAAAATGAAGAAGATATGAATTAAAAAAAGTAAAAAAAATATATGGCTCAGCCAGCTCAAGCCACTGCGCCATATCAGTCGGCGCATCCAAACGCACCAAGCCAAGCCAACAAGCCAGCATGCCAAGCTAGCCACAAAAGCCGACTCAGCCATGGAAGCCATCAATCGATCCACGATCTAGGCATGGATCACCAACTCAGCAGAAACCAACGAATCATAGTGCGACACGTGGTGGACCTAGACCCTTAAAGGGTTCACAGAAAATCTATCATGGCTCATAGGGCATTTTGGTCTTTTCACTCAACGACAGGAGCGCTGATTGGCTGCGGTGTGTGGTGTGGCCAGTCCACGTGGTCCATAGGAATAGTAATTGCATGATCAGATGGCTGCGGTAGCTTGCGGTCAAGATCAAACGACTGTGGTTATTTCTAGATTTGATTCAGCTTCAGACTTCATGCGGATCGCCATCCAATGGCCGCGCATGACCCAGGAGATGATCCAATAGTCTAGAATGCTCCTGATAGTAATCAAAACACCAGATGCATGATCAGTGGTCAGATTTTCTCCATCAATGTGCGATCAACGGTCAGAATTTAATCCAACCTGATCTGAGCTAATATGCATCCGATTTTGATGATTTTTGGTCCATTGAATTCCTATTGAATGGTTGGATTTCATCAAACCCACCAAAATTTGTTCAGGACTCTTTTTTATCCAAATTCTATTCGAGTTTCTTTATATTTTGAAGATTAAAAAGGTTATTAGTCCCATATTGCTTAGAAGAAAATCCTCCACCCCTCCTAGCTCTATAAAATGGACCCCAGGCCTCTAGAATAGATAGATCTAGTGGGAGGGAAGCTAAGGTACTGGGTGGAAGCCAAGTTCTGGGTTGAAGGTTGCTTCAAAGCTATAGTGCTAAGAAGAAGAGCCAGTCTTCTATGCCATCTCCACGCCTATGCTGATCTATGATCTCCTTCTAATTTTTTTTTCTCTTTCTTTTTCTTAAATTTCTTATATTTAAATTCTAAATTTAAATTTTAATAAAGAAAACTTTATTGTTCTTTTCAATTCTAGCTCTTTAAATTAATTATTCTTTATTCCTCTTTAATTTTATTGCAAGTAGCTGCTAAGATCTAAATAGTGGATCTTAGTACCAAATTAATTTTTGCATAATTTAAATTCTACTTTTATTTATAAATCTATTTTTCAACTTTAATTTTTAAAAACCCTTCTTTTCTTTTTTTTAAAAAATAAAAAAATAAAAAGATAAAAAATCAAAAATTTTAGAATTAAATCATTCCCTCTCTATGGATTCGACCCGACTCACTACTCTCTTCATAATTTTTAATTAATTTTAAAAGTAAAAAGTTGAATTTAAACTGATAAACATGATGTCTTAATGACAACATCGTATCGCTTATCACTCTTTATGAAAGGTTCAAAGGGCTCAGTGCTTACTGTGGAGCTAACTTCTTACAGAAGAATGTCTTTTGGAAAGAAGAAGAAGACCACGAAGAAGTAGAAGGTCGAAGATGAAAAGAAGAAGATGGCTGAATCAAAGAAGGCCACTGACAAGAAAATATATTTCCATTGCAACACAGATGGCCACTAGAAGTGGAACTATCCTCTTTATCTGGCCAACCTGAAGAACAAAAAGGAGGCAGGTCCTTCTGGAGGTATGCTCGTTATAGAATCTAATTTTTTGATTTTTTTTGTACCCATTTAGGTGCTTGACTCTGGTTCTAGTGCTCACTTATGCACTTCTATGCAAAGTCCTGAGGATAGTAGGAGGCTGAGGGATGGTGAGATGATCCTATGCATCAAGAATGGAGCAAGAGTTGCTGCTATGGTCATGAGAACCTATCCTCTTCAACTACCATAAGGATTAGATTTAGTTCTTAAAGATTATGTTTATTTGCCTACAGCAAGCAAAAATTTGATTTCTATTTTATATTTAGCAGAAGAAGGCTAAGTAATTAGTTTTCTTAAAGGCCATTCTAATATTCTTTATGAAAGAAATAAAATTGCTACTGGTTTTCATATAAATGGTCTCTTTCAGTTATATATTGATGTTTTTATTTTTAATATCGAGCAAAACATGAATGCCATAGGATCAAAGCTATCTAAGGATAGTCTAAATGATAGGCATCTTTGGCACCTTAGGCTAGGTCATATAACTATAGATAGGGTTAACAAATTAGAAAAATTCGAACAATTAAGTCTATTGACTTACAGATCACATCCAATTTATGAATCATGCCTTCATGGCAAAATGGCCAAACTTCCTTTTAAAAGAGATGGGAAAAGGGTCATAGACCTACTCATCCTAGTATACATAGATGTGTGTAGCCAATTTGATGTGCCAGATAGAGGCAATTATTCCTACTTCATCATCTTTATTGATGATCTGTCTCGGTACGAGTATGTATATTTGATGTGATATAAGTCTGAAGTCTTTGAAAAGTTCAAAAAATTTAGACTTGAAGTAGAAAATAAATTAGAAAATCCATTAAGATTCTTCTATCAAATTGAGAAGGCTAATACCTTAGCCAAAAATTCATAGACTATCTTAAAGACAATGGCATAGTCTCATAATAGACTCCACTTGGAAAGTCTCAACTCAATGGAGTTTCAGAATGGAGAAATTAGATCCTATTAGATATCGTTCGATCCATGATGAGTTTCATGGACCTCCTTGAGTTTCTTTGGGGACAGTCTGAAGATCACTATATATTTACTAAATAGGATTCTCTCTAAAATCGTTCCCACCACACCGCATGAGATATAGCATGGTAAGAAACCAAGTCCGAGTCATCTCAGAATTTGGGATTATCTGACTCATGTCAAAAGATAATAGATGGATAAATTAGAGTCTTGGTCCTTTAGAGCTCTTTTTATTGGATATCCTAAATAGTCAATAGGATATTATTTCTATCACCTAGAAGATCAGAACGTGATTATGAGTCGACATGCCATCTTCCTTTAAAATTAGTTTATTCAAGATGGTGGCATCGAAAGGCAGATTGCACTCGAGGAGAAAGTCTTCCAAGAGCCACAAGCTAAGGAACCTATGAACCCAATCAGAATGAGCCAACCTAGACACTACCTCCACCACCTCATAGATCAAGTAGAATTTTCCATCCTAAAAGGTATGTAGATACTATCTCAGAGGATGTACAGAAAATGTTCCTTACAGCAAATAGGGTTCATGGTGATGATCCCAAAACCTATGATGAGGCGATATCAGATATCGACTTCAAAAAATGGTTAGAGGCAATGAAGTCAGAGATTGACTAAATGCATTTGAACCAAATTTGGACCTTGGTAGATCCACCTGAAGGTATAGTACCTATTGATTATAAATGGATCTTCAAGAGAAAGATAGGTGCCGATGGAAATGTAAAGATATTCAAAGCAAGGCTCGTAGCAAAAGAATATAATCAACGCAAAGGCATTGACTATCAGGATACTTTTTCATCAATAGCCATGCTCAAATCCATCCACACATTGCTTATTGTTGCAGCCTATTTCGATTGCAAAATATGGTAGATGGATGTGAAAATGGTATTCTTAAATGGATATCTTGAGGAAGATATCTATATGGAATAGCCGCTAGGTTTCACATCCAGTGATGATGATCATAAGGTATGCAAGCGGCAAAAGTCTATTTATGGACTTAAGCAAGCATCTTGGAGCTGGAATGCTTATTTCAATGATGTAATCAATCATTTGGATTCATCAAAAATGAGATGGAGCCCTGCATTTTCAAAAAGGTCAGTAGGAGCGCTATTGTCTTCCCCGTATTGTACGTGAATGATATCCTTCTAATTGAAAATGATATTCCTAAGTTGACTATAGTCAAAATGTGGTTGTCGAAGGAGTTCTCTATGAAAGATTTAGGAGAGGCATCCTTTATTCTGAGAATTAAGATCTATAGGGATAGACCGAATAGGATGCTGGGTCTTTTATAGAAAATATACATAGAGGAGATGTTGAAGAGGTGCAGCATGGAAAACTCCAAGAAGGGTTTAGTACTCTTTAGACATGGCATTCATCTCTCCAAGAAGATGTGTCCTAGCACATCTGAGGAGATTGAACGCATGAGCAAGATCCCTTATGCTTTGGTAATAGGAAGCCTCATATATGCCATGCTATGTACACAACCAAATATTGCCCATGCTATGAGTGCCGTGAGTAGATATCAGTCGAATCCAGGTGATGAGCATTGGACTTCTATGAAATGTATCCTTATGTACTTAAGAAGGAAGGATATATTTCTAGTTTTTGATAATGGAGACTCTAGGTACAGGGATATACAGACTCAGATTTTATGTCCATCATAGATAATTAAAAGTCGACATTTAAAAGTCTATTTATTTGTAATGATGGAGCTATCAGTTGGAAGAGTTCCAAGCAGATGATGATAGCAGACTCCACCATGGAAGCAGAGTATATCACTGCATTGGAGGCTGCAAAGGAGGTGTTCTAGTATAAGAAGTTTGCCGCAGAGCTCAAAGTGATGCCATCAGATGTCGTCTCTCTATACTGCGATAACAATGGTGCCATAGCTCTAGCTAAGAAGCCAAGGTCTCATCAGAAATCCAAGCACATCGAGCGGCGATACCACCTCATCCACGATTACCTCGAAAAGGGATACGTCGAGGTTAAGAGAGTCGACACTGTAAACAATGCGACTAATCTATTGATAAAGCCATTAAGCAAGCAGAAGACTGTAGTCCACCTTAAGTAGATGAGACTTAGATTTGTAACCAATTGGCTTTAGATCAAGTAAAAATTTGTTAGATGTGTGCCCTAGAAGCTAGATTGGCTAAACACTTATAATACGCTTCTAAGGATAATTTTATAATTTTGACTATAAACTAATAAATAAATTATTTTCTATCATAGTGTGTATTTAAAGTATCGATGACACATCCTTTGAGTTAATGTTAATGATAATTCATATTTTCAAGAGTTAAAAATTTAAGACATGAATTTTTATAATTAACTCATAAAATGCTCCTGATCGAAAGATCATCATGAGGATGGTGATTGATTCAGAATGTTGGTGTATGATCGCTTACATAGGATAGATGAGTCTTAAGTTTATGGTGTGGAGACATCGGAGCGAGAGTACAGATACTCATTAGAGAATGAGGGCACCGAACATGATCATCTCGAGGAGTCATATGAAAGTCTACTTTCTCATCAATGATTAGCTTGATGCTGTAGTGGTGTGTCTGGTTCTTTGACCTAAGGTGCATCGATAGTTCATCTTGAGGGTGTTATAGTTTGACTACACCATAACTCGATCGCCTAGCTATTCGAAATCCTGAGGTGTATGTTGGCTATAGCATGTTCATTGTAGTAATTGGATTGCACCAATAGGGGATCTATCTACCTTGATAGATAAGAAGTAGCCCTATGATAATCCTGAGATTGAGTCCTTAAGCCTGTGGCCATGGTAGTGTGAAGATGATAGAAAGAGTTTCTATTAGAGTTTCACATCAAACTCGAATCAAATGATTAATTTATATGATGGATGTTGGGTTTGATGAGTTCACCTTAACCCTAGTCCTATCAGGGCTCAAGATAGAAGAACCCAATCACATAGGTAGTTACACTAAGAGGTTTGCTTTCAGTTTTGACGGGTTTCCACTATATACTGCTAGGTATCACTGATGGATTTTGGGAGCAATTAGAATGATTTTAATGATCAATCATTCTAATTGTATGAATCAGAAAAATTCTGATCCATCGAAAGGTATTTTGATGATGTCGATGATAGAGATCATGACATATCTCATTATCATATTAAATTGAATCTAACTGGGTCACATAAATAATGGCTTGAGTCTAGATGTCATCAATTGAGCTAACCTAGTTCGATTGATTTGGATTAGATCCAATCAGATTCAAGGTAATCGTCCTAGCACATGATTGAGCCTGGCTTTCTCCTTCTGTAATCTTTTTGATTCATTGCTATCAAGTCAAATTTGATTTGACTCATTCTTATATCTTGAATGGATTTATTTTTATCCAACTAAAATTAGTCTAGGTTAGATTAATTATAGAAATTAAATCCATTCCTAGTACAATCGGACTAGGATCAAAAGTTGATCCAATTGAGAGAATTTAGGATCACCTAATTAGATGCTTCTAAAATTTTTTTTGAAAATCATTTTTCTCTAATTTTTGGATATGTGATAGGGCTCAAGTCATACAATGGGTGTACCAAATTTTGTGATTTATGGTAGAGTTTTGACTAAGTTTTGATAGAGTTTGATTTGGATCAAACTCTTGAGGGAAGAGTCCAAGGCGCAATGGACTCTTCCTTATCTACTCATGTAACCCACATTTTGTTTCATTTTTGGCAAGAAAACCAGATAGGATCTGGTGGTTGATGTGGAGAATATTTCCATATGTCCCTTTAAATCAAATAATAGGTTATTTGGTCAAATAGGGACTCTAGGTGGTGTTGGATTTAAAACCCTTTCTCATGCCAAAGAACAATCATCGCACAAAAATTATTTCCCATGCCCAAGTTGCTATTGCCAATACCATATCCCATGCCCTCTCTGATCCTCTCTATCTCCCTCTTCTACATGACAAAAGTTGGGCACAAATCAGAGAAGAAGTTCCAAGGTTTTTTGGTACAAGATTCAGGTTCTACGTGACGGTGTTCGTGAGATGTATGGGCTGCCTTCATAAATTATTTTGAAGGACTTGCAGATCTTATTCAAATCTGATCATTTTGAAAAAAGATTCATGAGGAGAAGACATCCAGATCCTATTTGAGTGGATACTAGTTTAGGCCAGGCGCATGCATGGCTCCTTCCAGAACCTTAGAAACGATCAGGATCATCGCAAGGTAATTATATTACCCAATCAAGTATTTAAAATTAAATCTAATTTAATTTTATATTTAATTTTTAATATCAAATTAGCCTAATCAGATCTAAGAACTCTTAGATCTGATTGGATCATAGAAATATTTATAGAAAAATCTACCTCAAATCTGATCAGATCTGGATGATCCTACGATGGAAAATTATATTTTCCTTCAGGCTTCTCTACCAATGCCTGATCCAATTTAGCTTGAACCAAAAGATCTTCCATATAAACATTCTACATGGAAAAGTTTCCTTTCCTATCAAACTTCTCAAAATCAACCTTCATGTTGCTTCACAAGGATGGATCCAAGGCCAAAATGCAATGCAAACCCCAAAGGATTTTAGAAATACCTTGACAGGACCTTACCGAATTCACAGCACTTGAAGACCTTCAATTTCCTAGCATTTTCTCCTCTTTTCATGCACCTTGGACTCTGATACCACTTGTTATGAATTATTCTCAGACCTATGAAAATTCTTGTACCTTCTACCAATTTTGAAGAAGTAGATTAGAGATGATAACAAGCAAGGATGAAGATTAGATGATTGAAAGTTAGGGCAATAGCAGAGAGAGAAGAAGCTAGGATTTCAGGAAGAAAATTTTTTTTTTATTTCACTTCTTAAAAAATCTTATATATACAAAGTATATATATGACCCCTGAGCCAACGAGACTTAGTCCTAAAAAACTCTCCTAGGCTAACCCATACAAGAAAGCACGCACCCAAACCCATGTACACCCATGTCTTGTATGTTGTCACCCCTTGGATTAAAGACCTAGTCCAATACATAAATTAGCCATCTTAAAATCTCTCAAACTAGGCCTTAAGATCTCTTGGATTAAATCCAATCTAAAACCAAATAGAAAACCCCATGCTCATCTGTTTGCCTGCTTGAGCTGGCTTGATGAAGATTTGAGCTGGCTTGACTACTTATCAAGCTATAGAATTCTGAAACACATTCTCTGTTTGACTAAGAGAGCTAGCTCAATTTTGCTTCGAGTCAGCTTGATCTCAATCTGAGCTGGCTTGACTTGTACCCTAGCTAGCCCGACAGTATGCCAATCCTCATATTCTGACTGATGCATCTCCGATTGATCTTAGCCTTTAGGAGCTACCATCTTGACTCTTTCATAGTGTCCCAAGACTTGGGAGCACTATCCTTGCTCTTTCAAATTTATCATTTAATCCTCAAACTAGTTCACGTCCAAATGATACATTGTTACCTAGGACGATAACATTTATTAAGTATAGATAATTGTATGCCATATGGGTATTGAAAAATATATCCCGCAGTAATTATCAGCCTATTGACAGTTGTGCTAATCATGTAAATGTAAAAAATTTATATTGAATAAAATTTTATTTTATTATTTTCATCACAAAAAGAACATCTTCAAACGAACTCCTGTTTTGTGATGAAGTCCTTAGGACTATTTAGATATGATAAAGAGTAGATTTATTGATTAGTTCTTAAATTGTTCGTGACCAAATGATACGTTGTTACCTAAGTTGACAACGTTTATCGAGTATAAATCATTGTGTGCTATATGGATTGGTTATCCTCTTAATCATGAAGTGTGGAGACCCTAGTTGAAGAAACTACAGGATCAGCCTGATTGGATTTGGTTAAGTAGTCGATTTTAAAATTTTTGTTTTACTGATCTAATTAAATCTGAGAGTTCTCAGTTCTAATAATTAAAATCTAAATATATAAACTAAAATTTGGGTATTAAATACAACCAGATTTGAGTGAATCATTCACTTAAAGCAATGAAATGAATGTTGTTCGAGATTTGACTTCAACCATGCATGTGCCTAGCCTCTATCAGCATTCTCTCAGGTTAGATTTGGAGGTCTTCTCCTTCTGAATCTGATCTTAGAAAATTAGAACATAGATCTCCTTGGCATGCTTTTGATCTGATCTATGACAGCAATCCAATTGACACACGATCGAACACTTCTTGACACGGTCTTGCACTAACAGCACTTCGATGCTTGGAATGTTGATCGGCCCAACTCTTAGGCATGGAGAAGAGGGAAAAGAGGAGGGAGACGAGGCATGGAGGAGAGGAGTAGGATCTAGGCATGGGATCTAGAATGGCCAAACTCTTTAGGCTGGGTCCCTATTTATAAACAAAATAGGATACATAAGAGTCCTAAGACTATAAGCAATTGACCGGATCAATTTGCTTAAAGTAGAAGGACTCTCCCTAAGCCTCCATGCCCCTTATTATATTTTTCATCTCATTTTGTCATACAAAATGAGAAGAAATGGGGTGCCACCTTATCCAGATAAGGTGGTTGGCACCAGGGGTTCTCTCTCCTAAGTTTGAATTATTTCAAACTCATTTTGATCTGTTCAAATTAATTTGAATGGGCAACCTCCCAACTTCCTTAAGCTTATCCATAAGGGGTGCATGCCAGGATGGGGTGTGCATCCTCTCTCTAGAAACTAGCTAGGGCGTGCACCCAAAGACAAACTCTAGGGGTGCATAACCTTGATCCTTTCTTTCTTGCAAATACCAAGTCAAAGCGGGGTTGTCCTGATCCTTTCCATTTGAGACCAAGACAAGGCCTAATCAGACTAGCACAAGATCCAGTCAGACCAGGATAAACCCATATAAGGTTTCTAGATGAGCTAAATCCAATTTGATTGAGTCCAAACCAATTAGAAAATTCATATGAGAAGAAAGTTAGGTCCAATCGTGTGCTAGCATGATTTTCTTGAATCTAATTAGATCTAATCCAAATCAATTGGACCATGTTGGGGGTAAAAAGACCCGGTCGAAGTCCTTGGCCAAAGTTCTTGATCGCTGACCTCCTTCATGTTGGGATTTGTTGATTTTCTTAGCAATGAGTTCATATTGCAGAACCTCTCAACAACACGTGGAAGTTTAGTGGTTTGATCTCAAACAGTAAGAGGAAATGGCTATTTAACTAACCTTACCTCTCAACATGAAATGAGTGGTAGGGCCCAAGTTTGGCTCTCCTAACCTTAATTAGTGGCAAACTTAGAAGATAGTCAAACTCCTCCAATCACGCTTCTTTCATATGAACTCCTCTAGTTGCGCTCCTTCCGGACCAACTCCTCCAATCGCACTTCCCTTGGATGAACTCCTCTAGTCGTGCTCCCTTTCGACGAACTCCTCTAGTCATACTCCTTTCGGATGAACTCCTCCAGTCGTACTCCTTCTGGATGAACTCCTTCAGTCATGCTCCCTCCGGACGAACTATTTCAGTCGATCTCCTTTTGATCATCCAAAAGGACCTCATCATCCATGCAAATTTATCTCCCAACTTGACACAGACCAACCTGCACGTAGATGATTTTAGAGAAGTCCAAACATCTCCAGAACTATCATGACTTAAAGCTCTTTACTACCAATACCTATTCCATCCAAACATCAGCTATTAAATCTCAATAGGCTAGCACGTCATAATAAGAGATACCACTCTCTGTAACAAACTCCATGTAGCCCCGAGCGGCCCACTATCAGATGGTTACGGTTATCACCATCAGTTTATTACAGGCTTCGCCTATAAAAGAGACCCTTTAGATATGTGTTTCTCTAAGCTTTGTTCTCCTTCCCATCACTCTACTTCTTTATATCCTAAGCACTCCATTCTAGTTGGCTAAAAAATTAACTTGAGTATCGGAGGATCCTGTCAGAGCCCTCCACCTTCGATATGGACTTTGTTTTGCAGGTTTGGTCGGTGGCCTTGCCTTCTCCTCTCCAACCACCTTCGGCATCCTTTTAGATTTTTGCACCAACAAAATTGACACTAGAGAAAGAAACTTTGAGCCCTTATTCTAAAATGAGTGCCCAGTTGATTTTACCTGCTTTATTTCTTCTCTTAATTTCTTAAATCCATTTCTATTTAATCTCCTCTAGCTCTTGAGATGCCCTTAAGGAATACAACCACCCGATGGTCCACCACTTCTGCTACCAGATTCGAGCCAAATCCGCTCATTCTGACTCCATCATCCGCTCCCCAACCTACTCCACCAGTGGCCATGATAGATTTAGAGTAGTTCAACCTACTGATCTAGTAGGTTCAGAGCCTCATCAAAATGGTGCAGGCCATACAGCAGCCTCTGACAGCAATTCGATCAGAAAAACCCCAGCTAGAGCCTCAAGAATCGACATCAAGAAGGGCAACCTAGGTCAGTAGACCCATCACCTCCGGAAAGGAAAAGTAGAGAGAAGGAAACCCCTATTTCAATCATGATTCTTCTCTGGAGGAAACTTTCTCCATCTACAGTCAGCAGCCCTCTGAGATCCACGATCAAGATGATGCTCTCGATCAAAAGTTTCAGGACATGAACTGGCGGATTGAGGTGCTCCGTCATGCCGTCCAACCCACCATGATGACATCTGCACCAATTCCCTCTTCTCTATCAAAATCATGCAAGAACCTATTCCATCGAACTTCAAGCTCTCCCAATTTGAAACCTATAATGGGACTTCTGATCCAGTTGACCACCATGAAATCTTTCGGATAATGATGCTGCTCCATGGTGCACCGAATGCCATCCTATGTCGAGCTTTTCCATCTACCTTCAAGGAAACAACGATAAATTGGTACTCAAGCCTTAAGTTGAGTACAATCTTCTCTTTTGATCAAATGAGCCATTAGTTTGTAGCTCATTTTATGAGTAGCCGACGTCCAAGATGAGGTTCAAACTCCCTCATCAACATAAAGCAGAAAGAAGTAGTCTATTCAAGCCTACATCAGCTACTTTAATGCTACTGTGCTGGAGGTCTGAAACTAGGATGAGTCTATAGCCATGGCCGCATTGAAGGGCGATCTTCAGAAGAAAGATCTTCGATTCTTCTTGGAAAGGAACTACCCCAAAAATTTTGCTAATATGTTAGCCCAGGCTGAAGGTTATGCCCAAGCAGAAGAGGCCTTTAAACTGAAGGACGATGAGGCCACGAGAGAGCGGAAAGCAGGTGAATCTAGCATGCCCACTGTTAGATATATGTGCCCTAGAAGCCAGAATTGGCTGACACTTGTAATACACTTATAGGGGCAAAATTGTAATTTTGACTAATTAATGAAATGGGTTATTTTCTATCACACATGTGTATTTAGTGTCTGTGATACATCCTTTGAGTTAATGGTAATGATAATTCATATTTTCAAGAGTTGAAAATTTAAGACATGAATAATCATTATTAACTCATAAACAGCTCCCGACCATAGGATCATCACGAGGATGGTGATTGATCCGGAAGGTTGGTGTACGATCGCTTCTCTTTAGTAGATGAGTCTTGAGTCTATGGTGTGGAGACACCGGAGCGAGAGTACAGGTACTCGTTAGAGAACGAGGGCACTGAGCGTGACCACCTCGAGTAGTCATTAGGAAGTCTACCTTCTCGTCAATGACTGACTCGATGCTGCAGTAGTGTGTCTGGTTCTTTGACCTGAGATGCATCGGCAGTTCACCTTGAGGGTGTTATAGTTTGACTACACCATTACTCGGTCTCCTAGCCATATGGAACCCTGAGGTGTATGTTGGCTATAGCATGTTCATTGTAGGAACTGGATTGCATCAAGATGGGATCTATCTACCTCGGTGGTAGAGGAGCAGCCCTATGATGATCATGAGAATCAAGTCCTGAAGCCCATGGCCATGGCAGAGTGAAATAATAGAAAGAGTTTCTATTTAGATTTTCACATTGGACTCGAATCGAATGATTACATCATATGACAGAGACTAGGGTTTGACGAGTTCACCTTAACCCTAATCTGATCGGGGCTCAAGATAGAAGAACTTGAATCACACAGGTAGCTGCACCAAGAGGTTCGCATTCAGCTCTGATGGGTTGCCACCATATACTGCTAGGTGTCACTGGTGGATTTTGGGAGCAATTAGAATGATTTAGATGATCGATCATTCTAGCTGTTCGAATCAGAAGAGTTCTGATCCATCGAAAGGAGTTTCGATGATGTCTATGATAGAGATCATGACATATCCCATTACCATACAGAACTGAACCTAACTGGGTCACACAAACAAGGGTTTGAATCTGGTGATCATCAATTGAACTGATCTAGTTCAATTGATCTGAATGAGATTCAATTAGGTTCAAGGAAATCGTGCTAGCACTCGATTGAACCTAACGTTCTTCTTTTACTATCATAAATAAGTTGTCCTGACTGAGCCAAAGGAGTTTGTGCTCAATCAGAGGCCTTCATATGGTCTGACTGGAGGTTGTCCAAGTCAGAATAGGTTGTCTTATTTGTAAGACATTACCTGCCATTTTTGGTCACCTGCCATTTCTTGTTCTTTGACTTTGGTCAAAAGTCTACCTTTGACTGGTCAAACGTTGACCATTGACCCTTTGACTTTTGACCACATGTCATGCACCTATTGGAGAGCTGGTGGGGGCCTTGTCCCCCTGCCAGAACCTGGCAAGGAGAAGGGCGCACGCCAAGGGTGGCGTGAGCCCAAGTAGGAGGCGCCTAGGAGTCCTTGTTGGACAAGGACTCCACCTCCCTTTTGGATTCCAATTAGAGTTCTACTAAGAATCCAAGTTTGACTGGTCTTAGGCGCCCTCTAAGGAGGAATCCAGGGGTCTCTATTCCAACCAATCAGATTTAGATCTGATTTCACAAAGGGTTGTGATTGGTTGGAGAGGAAGAGGAGTTGGATCACGCTTAGTCTATAAATAAGACCCTGCGCCCAACCCTAATCCTAAGTCTTATTGAAAGAGATTTCCCACGCCCCAAGGCTGCCTCTCCCCTCCTTCTCCATGCCATACTCTCTTCTCCCCTTGCTCTCCACGTCCAAAAGTGTTTTGGACTTAGTTTGGTGCGATTCAGATCAAGGAAAGGCGATCAAAAGCAAGAAGGCTGCGCTGCTGCAAAAGGACGACTGCAGATCTTCAAAAGAGTTTTGAAGATCCTCCAGATCAGATCCAGATCTGATTTTTGGAGGTGTGATAGAGAAGAAGAGGATCTCCAGATCCAACCCGAGTGGATACCGGTAGAGGCCAGGCGCTTGCGTGGCTAAGATCCAGAACCTTCCGCTGCAATCAGGATCATCTACAGGGTAATAGGATTACCCAAATCAGGTAAATTAAATTTGATTTAATTTATCTTATTTTATTTTATTTATTAAAATAATAAGAATCAGATCTGAAACATATCAAGATCTGATTGAGATCAAGAGAAAAATTTTTGAAATATATCTCTTGATCTGATCAGATCTGGAACGAACCTGGACCGGGAAATCAGGATTTCCCTTCAACTGGTATCAGAGCCATGGTTCTAAAATTGTTTAGATCTGATTTTAATTTTATTTTAATTAAAAATAATATGATTTCAGATGTCACATGAGATGTGATCAGATCTGAAATCAGAAAAATTAAAATTAAATGATTTGGATCTAAGATTATGAAGATATGCATGACTAGTTCTAGAATAGAATAGTTCTATAGAATAGTTTTGCATGTCTTTGATTTAATATGATTAAATCATATTTTAGATCTTCTTATTTACTATTTTTCTGATATTATAAGTGTTATAATAACATCTAAATAAATAGCAAATAAAAATTATTTAATTTTAAATATCATATGAGATATGATTGATGCATGTCTAGACTAGTTGTAGAATAGTTCTACATAATTATCTAGATTAGAATTTATTTTGATTAGATCAATTTAAATCTAATTTTTTAGATTATTATGAGATAATTTAGATCTGAAAACATGCATGATTATGATACATGAGATGTATGCAAAATATGCCATGATTAGATCTACTTTATATATGAGATATATGATATAGATCTGATATTGTTTTGTAGTATTGAATGTTCCTGATTAAGGCGTTCCTCTTGGCCGTCCGGTCATAAGAATGAAGAAGGGTTTAAAGGCCCTCTCTTCCCATTCGATGGGGTGTTCTTATGACGTGTAGGGGTGCTGCGTGTTCGTCCTTAATCAGAAACCCAAAACTTACTTTCTGCAAAACCCTAGATCCTGAAACCCTAGGATTTATTGTGCATATTTTGTTTATGAACCCAACTTAATTAAGAATTAAGTTTATGGAATATTAATTAGGTCTAAAATTGAGAATTTCAGATCTAAGACATATTCATAATACTGGGTTCGGGCTTGGGTAGCTCAATTAGGTCTAAGCGGTTGATCAAACCGAATCAAGAGTTGGTTAGATGGGATCAACAATGCTTAAATTGACCAGCCTAATAGGATTAAGTCTGGGTCAAGATCGAGTCACGATCAAGCAAGACCTAATTAGGCTCAGAGGTTAGAGTCTGGATTGTAGGCTAACCCAATTGGTTCTGACTCAACAATTTGGTGTCTAAGGTAAGTTTGGCACAGACGACCGACTGGTTTTTAATTGGAAGCTACTCGACCTGAATGCGTTCTTGTGCGAGTTAATGGCATATTCCTTCCACCGGTCTCACTTACCTGGCCATATCTGTTGACACAGTTCTGATCTGAGGTGGTCAATAATCCGAGCTAACCCATGCCACTAGGTTAGTCATAATTGTTATGACTAAGCCAAGTCTAGTTTAATGAGACCTGAATCAATTCTCCCTAAGAAAAGATTAAGTCCGAGGTCTTCCACCATTGTAGATGTGCGGGCCCTTCCCGGGGTTGATTGTTCTCGGCTGGATACAGTGGCTCAGTTGCACCGGGAAGACGCAACCATGTCTATTAGGCATTGGATGCTATGGGCTGGAGGATGAGTTGGGCTCAATATTCCGGATACGGTGAGAGACTCAATTAGGAACCCAGTCTATGCAAATGGTGGGTCTGACTTAACTAAGGAGTGGATCAATATTCCGGATACGGTGAGATTCATGAATTAGAGACCAAGTTTGGGTGCACCATGATTAGAGAATCATTGAACAAGAGTTGTTCACTCATTGGCTAACCCATCACCAATAACTGTTAGGTGAGGTGATGAGTCAGTTGGTGAGACCGCACCACCCACTAGAAATCATTAATCGTGGAGATTTTCGCATCTCTACAGAGGGAGTGTAGGGATCCGAGAAAATAGTGGGAGCTAATTTGTTTAAAAATAAAATCCCTAAACAAATTGGTCAAGTCAAAATTACAGTATCTAACTAGAATCTTTGACTCTCTACAGGAAAATGTCTGCGTCCAACCCATTGGCACGTATCCTAGACACACATAGACTGACTGGACCCAATTATAAAGATTGGCTCAGGAACTACAAAATTGTTTTGGGTTCAGAGAAGTTAACCACATGTTTTGGACCAGGACCCTCCCACCTTACCAGCCTCGTCCATCCACTGAACAGAGAGCGTCTCTGGAAAAATGGATTGACGAAGATAATAAGGCCAGATATTACATGTTGGGCTCGATGTCTGATGAGCTCCAGCGCCAACATGAAGATATCGGGACTGCTCGCCAAATGTTGGCTCACCTGCAGGAGATGTTTGGTGAACAGAGTCGCGCAGCCAAATATCAAGTCACAAAATGACTTTTTAAGGCTAAGATGCGTGATGGGCAGTCAGTCCAAGATCACTGTCTGACAATGATCAAGGACATGGAAGAGCTTGAGAAGCTCGGTGTGAAGTTGGACTTGGACCTGCAGAACGATATTATTCTGCAATCCTTGACTGATGCATATGGGCAATTCATCATGAATTACCACATGCATAAACTTCAAAATTCCTTGGCCGAGTTGATGAATATGCTGGTTACCGCTGAGCTTTCTATGAAAGGTTCTAAAGGCTCAGTTCTTGCTATGGAACGGACTTCTTCCAAAAGAAAGTCTTATGGAAAGAAAAAGAAGTCTGTGAAAAAGCAAAAGGTAGAAGGATCAAAGAAGAAGAAGGCAGAACCGAAGAAAAAGGTCGATGGCAAAGGAAAGTGTTTCCATTGCAACAGCGACGGCCATTGGAAGCGGAACTGCCCTACTTACCTGGCCACCCTAAAGAACAAGAAGGAAGGTCCTTCTGGAGGTATGCTCGTTATTGAGTCTAACCTTACGGTTTCTTCTGCATCCAGTTGGGTGCTTGACTCTGGTTCTAGTGCTCATCTGTGCACTTCTATGCGGGGTCTTGAGGATAGCAGGAGGCTGAGGGATGGAAACATGTCCTACGCGTCGGTAATGGAGCAAGAGTTGCTGCATGTAACCGTGGGAACATACCCTCTGCGATTACCATCTGGTTTAGACTTAGTTTTAAAAGATCTGTTATTATGTGCCTGCAGCTAAGCAGGAATTTGATTTCTGTTTCATGCTTAGCACAAGAAGGTTATGTGATCACCTTCTTAAGACCATTGTAACATTCTTTATGAAAGAAAATAAAATTGCAAATGGTTTCCTTGTTAATGTCTTTATCAGTTGCATATTGATGCACCTGTTTAACTATCGAGCAAAACGTGAATGCCAAAGTGACCTAGGGAATAGTCCAAACGACAGATATCTATGCACCTGAGATTAGGTCATATAGCAGAAGATAGGATTAACAAATGGAGAAAAATGGGCTATTGAGTCCATTGACTTTTGAGTCATATCCAACTTGTGAATCTTGTCTTCGAAGGCAAAATGGACTAAACTCCCTTTTGTTGAACATGGGGAAGGCCACAGATCTCCTTGCCTTAGTACATATCTGATGTGTGCGGCCCATTCGATGTGCCGGCTAAGAGGCAATTTTGTCTACTTCATTACCTTTACCGATGATCTTGCTAGTGTATGGTTATGGTGTATCTCATGAGACACAAGTTCTGAAGCCTTTGAAAAGTTCAAAGAATTCAGACATGAAGTAGAAAAACAAACTGGAAAACCCATTAAGGTTCTTCGATCAGATCGAGGAGGTGAATACCTTAGCCGGGAATTCCTAGACTATCTTAAGGAAAATGGCATAGTCTCTCAATGAACCCACCAGGAACACCTCAACTCAACGGGGTTTCAGAACGAGAAATCGGACTCTATTGGATATGGTTCGATCCATGATGAGCTTCACAGACCTCCCAGATTTTCTTTGGGGACATTCATTATTAACTTCAATTTATTTACTGAATAGGGTTCCCTCTAAAACCGTTCCTACCACACCGTATGAGATATGGCACGGTAAGAAACCAAATCTGAGTCATCTCAGAATTTGGGGTTGTCCGGCTTATGTCAAAAGACAACAAGCGGACAAGTTAGAATTTAGGTCCTTTAGAGCTCGATTCATAGGATATCCTAAAGAGTCATTAGGATACTATTTCTACATTCCAGAAGACCACAATGTGATTGTGAGTCGACATGCCATATTTCTTGAAAAATAGTTTATTCAAGATAGTGGCATTGGAAAGCAGATTAAGCTTGATGAGAAAGTCTCACAAGCAGAACGAGCTAAGGACCAAGTGGAACCAAATCAGGTTGAGCCAATAAGAACACTACCTCCTCCACCTCGTAGATCGAAAAGAGTTTCCCGTCCCCCTGAAAGATACTTAGGTATTATTTCAGAGGATGTAGAGGAAATGTTCCTCATAGGTAATGGTGCTCATGGTGATGATCCCAAAACCTACAACGAGGCGATATCAGATATCGACTCCGAGAAATGGCTTGAGGCAATGAAGTCAGAAATTGACTCGATGCACTCAAACCAAGTCTGGACCTTGGTAGATCCACCAGAAGGTATAGTACCTATTGGGTGTAAATGGATCTTCAAGAGAAAGATTGGTGCAGATGGGAATGTGGAGACATTCAAGGCTAGACTGGTGGCAAAAGGTTATAGTCAACGTGAAGGCATTGACTATCAGGATACCTTTTCCCCGGTAGCTATGCTAAAATCCATCCGCACATTGCTTGCCGTTTCGATTATGAAATATGGCAAATGGACGTGAAAACGGCATTCCTAAATGGATATCTTGAGGAAGATATCTATATGGAACAGCCGCTAGGTTTCACATCCAGTGATACTGATCACAAGGTTTGCAAGCTGCAAAGGTCCATATATGGACTTAAGCAAGCATCTCGGAGCTGGAACACTCGTTTCAATGATGTGATCAAAAAGTTTGGTTTCATCAAAAACGAAGAGGAACCATGTGTTTTCAAAAGGGTCAGTGGGAGCGCTGTTGTCTTCCTCGTATTGTACGTGGATGACATCCTCCTTATTGGGAATGATATTCCCATGTTGACATCAGTCAAGGTGTGGTTGTCTAAGGAATTCTCCATGAAAGACCTAGGTGAAGCATCCTTTATTCTAGGAATTAAGGTCTATAGGGATAGACCGAATAGGATGCTAGGACTTTCACAGAAAATGTACATAGAGGAAGTACTAAAGAGGTTTAGTATGGAAAACTCTAAGAGGGGATTAATACCCTTCAGACATGGTATTCATCTTTCCAAGAAGATGTGCCCCAGCACACCTGAGGAAATAGAACGCATGAGCAAGATCCCTTATGCTTCTGCAATAGGGAGCCTCATGTATGCCATGCTATGTACACGACCTGATATAGCCCATGCTGTGAGTGTCACAAGCAGATATCAGTCAAATCCAGGTGAAGAACACTGGACTTCTGTGAAATGTATCCTTAAGTACTTGAGAAGAACTAAGGATATGATGTTGGTCTTTTGGTAATGGAGAACTCCATGTCCAGGGATACACAGACTCGGACTTCATGTCCGATATAGATGATCGAAAGTCGACATCTGGCAGACTGTTTGTGTTGGAAGAGTTCCAAGCAAACGGTGATATCATCTCATCCGCGATTACCTTGAGAAAGGTTACGTTGAGGTCAAGAGAGTCAACTCCACAGATAATGTGGCAGACCCACTTACAAAGCCGTTGGGCCAGCAGAAGATCGAAGCCCACCTTGAGAAGATGGGACTTAGACTTGTAGCCAATTGGCTTTAGGACAAGTGGGAGATTGTTAGATATATGTGCCCTAGAAGCCAGAATTGGCTGACACTTGTAATACACTTCTAGGGGCAAAATTGTAATTTTGACTAATTAATGAAATGGGTTATTTTCTATCACACATGTGTATTTAGTGTCTGTGATACATCCTTTGAGTTAATGGTAATGATAATTCATATTTTCAAGAGTTGAAAATTTAAGACATGAATAATCATTATTAACTCATAAACAGCTCCCGACCATAGGATCATCACGAGGATGGTGATTGATCCGGAAGGTTGGTGTACGATCGCTTCTCTTTAGTAGATGAGTCTTGAGTCTACGGTGTGGAGACACCGGAGCGAGAGTACAGGTACTCGTTAGAGAACGAGGGCACTGAGCGTGACCACCTCGAGTAGTCATTAGGAAGTCTACCTTCTCGTCAATGACTGACTCGATGCTGCAGTAGTGTGTCTGGTTCTTTGACCTGAGATGCATCGGCAGTTCACCTTGAGGGTGTTATAGTTTGACTACACCATTACTCGGTCTCCTAGCCATATGGAACCCTGAGGTGTATGTTGGCTGTGACATGTTCATTGTAGGAACTGGATTGCATCAAGATGGGATCTATCTACCTCGGTGGTAGAGGAGTAGCCCTATGATGATCATGAGAATCAAGTCCTGAAGCCCATGGCCATGGCAGAGTGAAATAATAGAAAGAGTTTCTATTTAGATTTTCACACTGGACTCGAATCGAATGATTACATCATATGACAGAGACTAGGGTTTGACGAGTTCACCTTAACCCTAATCTGATCGGGGCTCAAGATAGAAGAACTGAATCACACAGGTAGCTGCACCAAGAGGTTCGCATTCAGCTCTGATGGGTTGCCACCATATACTGCTAGGTGTCACTGGTGGATTTTGGGAGCAATTAGAATGATTTAGATGATCGATCATTCTAGCTGTTCGAATCAGAAGAGTTCTGATCCATCGAAAGGAGTTTCGATGATGTCGATGATAGAGATCATGACATATCCCATTACCATACAGAACTGAACCTAACTGGGTCACACAAATAAGGGTTTGAATCTGGTGATCATCAATTGAACTGATCTAGTTCAATTGATCTGAATGAGATTCAATTAGGTTCAAGGAAATCGTGCTAGCACTCGATTGAACCTAACGTTCTTCTTTTACTATCATAAATAAGTTGTCCTGACTGAGCCAAAGGAGTTTGTGCTCAATCAGAGGCCTTCATATGGTCTGACTAGAGGTTGTCCAAGTCAGAATAGGTTGTCTTATTTGTAAGACATTACCTGCCATTTTTGGTCACCTGCCATTTCTTGTTCTTTGACTTTGGTCAAAAGTCTACCTTTGACTGGTCAAACGTTGACCATTCACCCTTTGACTTTTGACCACATGTCATGCACCTATTGGAGAGCTGGTGGGGGCTTGTCCCCCTGCCAGAACCTGGCAAGGAGAAGGGCGCACGCCAAGGGTGGCGTGAGCCCAAGTAGGAGGCGCCTAGGAGTCCTTGTTGGACAAGGACTCCACCTCCCTTTAGGATTCCAATTAGAGTTCTACTAAGAATCCAGTTTGACTGGTCTTAGGCGCCCTCTAAGGAGGAATCCAGGGGTCTCTTTTTCAACCAATCAGATTTAGATCTGATTACACAAAGGGTTGTGATTGGTTGAGAGGAAGAAGAGTTGGATCACGCTTAGTCTATAAATAAGACCCTGCGCCCAACCCTAATCCTAAGTCTTATTGAAAGAGATTTCCCACATCCAAGGCTGCCTCTCCCCTCCTTCTCCATGCCATACTCTCTTCTCCCCTTGCTCTCCACGTCCAAAAGTGTTTTGGACTTAGTTTGGTGCGATTCAGATCAAGGAAAGGCGATCAAAAGCAAGAAGGCTGCGCTGCTGCAAAAGGACGACTGCAGATCTTCAAAAGAGTTTTGAAGATCCTCCAAATCAGATCCAGATCTGATTTTTGGAGGTGTGATAGAGAAGAAGAGGTTCTCCAGATCCAACCCGAGTGGATACCGGTAGAGGCCAGGCGCTTGCGTGGCTAAGATCCAGAACCTTCTGCTGCAATCAGGATCATCTACAGGGTAATAGGATTACCCAAATCAGGTAAATTAAATTTGATTTAATTTATCTTATTTTATTTTATTTGTTAAAATAATAAGAATCAGATCTGAAACATATCAAGATCTGATTGAGATCAAGAGAAAAAATTTTGAAATATATCTCTTGATCTAATCAGATCTGGACGAACCTGGACCGGGAAATCAGGATTTCCCTTCACCCACATCTATCGAGTGCAGCTCGACCGCGCTTGCAAACTTCTCTCGAGTGCAAATGAGCTCAAACTTCTCCTCGTGCTCGTCCATAGGAAAGTCTAGATTGGAAGATTCGATAAACTCTCCTCCTAGAAGATTCAACAACTACACTCCCTTGAATGCCTTAAAGACTCAAGTGCTAATGGAGATAAGAGAGTAGTTGGTAGATCTAGAGAGGATGCAGACTCATCCAGCCAAGTGCAATCCCAACAAGTACTGCCTTTATCATCATGACTATGGTCATGACACAGAAGAATGCATCCAGCTTTAGGATGAGATCGAGGCACTAATTAGAAGAGGTCGACTGGACCAGCTCACCAGGTGCAAACTGAAGAGAAGAGAAGATCGTCGGAGAGCCCTGCCATAGCCTGAACCATCCCAATAGGTTGAGCCATAAGGAGATCAGCCCCCTCTTGGAGTCAACAATACTATTATTGGGGGCCATCAGTGAGGGGAGACCAGCGGATCAACAGAGCTGAAAAAAAGGTAATGAACTGAAGAACCCATCACTTTCACTAAACAAGATGCCTAGGGAGTTCAACTTTCACATAATGACATGATTGTAGTTACTTTAAATATTGTTGATTATGATGTACGCCATATTTTAATTGATAATGGAAGCTCTGCTAATATTTTGTTTTATGATGCTTTCTCCAAAATGTCCATATCTACTAATAGGATGGATCCAATGAATTCTTTCTTGGTGGGGTTCATGGATGATATAGTGCTGGTGGAAGGAATAATAACATTGCTTGTGGTAACTGATCCATACCGAAAGCAATCTAAAATACAAGTTGATTTTTCGGTAGTCAAAGCCCCTTCTGCTTAGAATGCGATCCTAGGTTGATATGGTTTAAATGCACTTCGAGCTATGGTTTCAACTTATTATCTAAAAAAAAAGTTTCCAACAAGCTATGGAGTCAGAGTGGTCAAAGGAGATCAGGCACTAGCCTGGCACTGCTATAATATTGCCTTGCAGGGGGGAAGACAAGCAGACCTTTGTTCGGTGGATGGGTTTGATGCTTGCCATGATATATCTGGAGAAAAAGGGGAATCCATCGATGACCTTGAAGAAATCCTCTTGAATGATGGAAATAAAGAACATACTATGAAGATCAGCTTGAACCTGAAAAGAAAAGCTAGAAAGCAGCTCGTCATGTTCTTGCAAAGGAATGCTGAGGTTTTCACCTGGGTGCCTACAGAGATGCCTAGGATTGATATAGAAGTCATGGAACACTACCTGGGTATGGATCTTAAGCGATGACCAGTGAAACAGAAAAAATGAAGTTTTGCACCAAAGTGGTAGAAGGCTATAATAGATGAGGTTGACAAGCTCCTTAAGGTGGCATTCATTCAAGAAGTGCTTTACCTAGACTGGACCGCAAATATTCTTCTTGTTAAAAAAGCAAATGGTAAATAGAGGATGTACATAGACTTCACAAATTTAAATACAACCTACCCAAAAAATAGCTATCCTCTACCAAGGATTGACCAACTAGTGGATGCGACCTCGGGCCATGAACTCCTTGCCTTCATGGATGCTTTCACTGGATATAATCAAATCCAAATGGCACCACAAGATGAGGAGAAGACTACTTTTATTATAGACCATGGTCTTTATTGTTATAGGGTCATACCCTTTAGGCTTAAAAATGTAGGTGCGACATATCAGCACCTGGTGAATAAAATTTTTAAGAAGCAAATCAGCCGCAATATGGAGGTCTATATAGATGATATGCTAGTTAAAAATCGATCTTCATTAAATCATATTGTCGATCTTGAGGAGACCTTTAGTACCCTTTGGATGTACAAGATAAAACTGAACCCTACCAAATGCATCTTTGGGGTAACCTTGAAAAAGTTCTTGGGATTCATGGTGTCATGCCACGGCATCGAGGCCAACCTAGAGAAGATCCGAGCCATCCAGAAAATGACCATTCCAAAAATACTAAAAGAAGTTCAACGCCTCACGGGCATGGTGGAAGCTCTAAATTGCTTCATGTCAAGATTGGCAGAATGCTGTATGCCCTTCTTCCAAGCACTGAAGCTACCTAAGAACTTCAACTGGACTCTCTAGTGTTAGCGGGCCAATAAAGAATTGAAGAGTTATCTCAGTTTGTCCCCACTACTTACCAAACCTGAACCTGAAGAAGGATAGTTCTTGTACCTCACCGTATCTCCCATAGCAATTGGAGTTGTACTGATCAAGAAAGAAGCTAGAGTTCAGAAGCTGATCTACTATATAAGCAGAGTCTTGAGGAATGCGGAAACAAAGTATTCCAAATTGGAAAAACTAATCTATGCCTTGTTGATTACAGTCAGGAAGCTCCGACCTTATTTTCAGCAACATACAATTACCCTCCTCACTGATCAACCCATTAAGGTGGTTCTTCATCGACCTGACACCTTCAAAAGAGTGGCAAAATGGATGTTTGAGCTGATCGAATTCGACATCCATTTCCAACCTCGACCATCCATTAAAGCTCAAATATTAGCCAATTTCATAGTAGAATGCACTATTCAAGAAGAAACTAAACCAGAGCATTAGAAAGTTTTTGTCCTAGGCTCCCCTAAAGAGAAGACTGATCTCCTTGAAAACTTTTGGATATTGTATGTGGATGGTTCATCCAATGCTTTTGAGGTAGATGCGGATTTGATCCTCATTAATCCGAAAGAAGTTGTAGCGGAGTATGCATTATGCTTTGACTTTCCCACCACTATCAATAGAGCAGAATATGAAGCCCTACTTACAGGATTAAGAATAGCCAAAGAGCTGAAAGTACGACATCTGAAGATCCATAGTGACTCTTAGTTAGTAATGGAACAAGTTAATAACTCCTTTGAAGCCTGGAAAGAAAGTATGAAAAAGTGCCTAGAAAAAGTGAAGAGCTTGAGTTTGGCCTTCGATAATTTTGATATCTAGTAAATTCCCAGGGTGGAGAACAACAGGGCTGATCTTCTCTCTAAGCTGGCCACCTTAGTCCCAAATGAACTACCAAATGGAGACCTTTCTGAAGTCCTGCAATGCCCAAGTTCGAAAGAACCCCAGGAAATAATGCAAGTTGATCATAAGCCCCGCTGGATCGATCCATTGATTGCTTATCTCAAGGAAGAAATTCTTCTTAAAAATCACCAAGAAGCCCCGAAGTTAAGAAATCAAGCTTCTCACTATGTTTTATATGAAAACAAGTTGTATAAGAGGTCATACTCATTACCATTTCTTAAATGTCTCTGACCTTTAGAAGCCAACTATGTCTTGAGGGAAGTTCATGAAGAAATTTACGAAAATTATTTAGGAGTGAGATTCTTATCATATAAGTTACCCCGTCAAGGATACTATTGGCCAACAATGCATCAAGATGTGGTGGATTATGTGAGAAAATATGATAGGTGTCAAAAAAATATAAACATTCAGAGATAGCCAACATCACAACTTACACCACTGAGCGTCCCTTGGCTATTTGCATAATGGGGGAAGGACATACTTGGACCTTTTTCCATGGCATCTGGATAGCAAAAGTTTCTGCTAGTAGTAGTGGATTATTTTACTAAATGGGTTGAAGCCGAACCTCTAGCGAAGAGCATTGAAGCCAAGGTGCAGGACTTCATTTAGAAGTCAATTGTTTGCAGGTTTGGTCTAGCTCTGATGCTAATCATTGATAATGGGCATTAGTTCGTAGGTGTGAAGTTTGCTAAGTTCTGCGAAGATTTGAATATATCTCACCACTTCATATTAGTGACTCATCCACAATCGAATGGTGAGGCAGAAGTAACTAAAACAACTTTGCTTCAAGGGATAAAGGCTAGGCTTGAAAGAGCAAAAGAAACCTGAGTGGATGAACTCTATCATGTACTCTGCACTTACCGAACTATTCAAAGATTGCCCACTGGAAAAACTCCCTTTGCACTGGCTTTCAGGTTGGAGGCAGTTATCCCAATCGAACTCAAACTCCCCTCAATGCAAGTAGAAGCCTTCAATGAACAAAGCAACTCACAGGACCTTAGAGCCAACTTTGATTTGCTAGAGCAAAAGCGAAAGAAGGCTCAAATCTGGATGGTGGTCAATAAGTAAAATGTAGCCCACTACTATAACTCAAAAGTTAGAAGCAAGACATTCAGAATAGGAGATCTTATACTCCGACGAGCAGATGTTTCATAGCCTCAAAATCAAGGAAAGCTCACCCCAAACTGGGAAGGTTCTTATGAGATGGTGGAAATCGTTCGACTAGGAATATAATATCTAAAAGAACTCAAAGGATCAATGCTCCCATGATCTTGAAATTCAAAAAATCTACGACTGTACTATCAGTAATTCTATCTTAATAAAATTTTTTTATTTCAATATTTTTATTTTTTGATGCAAAATCATATGATAAAAGAGAATGACTCAACCAAACTTTACCTATAAATAAAGCTGAAGATCTTCAGTTATTTAAGATAGGAGGAGGGGAGAGACCATTACAACGATCCTTTTGTGCCCGTATGATTTTGTTAGGGATAGATGAAGGACCTCACCTTAACAAAGGAAGGCCAACCCCGTTAGGAATAGGAGGAGGACCTCATCCTAATGGAAGATAAAGAAATGCCAATCGTATCAGAAATAGAAGGATCTCATCATAACACAAATGAAGATTTTCAATTATTTAAGACTGAAGGAGGAGAGAGGCCCATACAATGGCTCTTTTGTGCTCCGATGACTTCGTTAGTGATAGGAAGAGGACCTTGCCCTAACAAAAGATGGCCAACCCCATCAAGAACAGGAGGACCTTGTCCTAATAGGAGGACATAGAAAGGCAAATCATGTCAGGAATAGGAGGAGAACCTTGTCCTGACATGGATGAAGATTTTCGGTTATTTAAGACAACAGGAGGGGAGAGGTCCTTACAATGATCCTTTTGTACCCCTATGACTTTGTTAGGGATAGAAGGAGGACCTCACCTTAACAAAGGATGGCCAACCCCATCAGAAATAGAAGGAGGATCTTGTCCAAACAAGAGAATAAAGAATGGCCAATCATGTTAGGAATAGAAGGAGAATCTTGTCCTGGCATGGATGAAGATCTTTGGTTATTTAAAATAGGAGAAGAGGAGAGGCCCTTACAATGGCCCTTTCTATCTCTATGACTTTATTAAGGATAGGAGGAGGATCTTGCCCTAATAAAAAAAGGCCAACCCCATCAGGAATAGGAGGACCTCATCCTGACACGGGGACAAAGAAAGATCAATCGTATCAGAAATAAGAGGAGAACCTCATCCTGACAAGGATGAAGACCTTTGATTATTTAAGATAGGAGGCGAGGAGATGTCATTACAATGGCTCTTTTGTGCTCCTATGACTTTGTTAGGGATAAGAGGAGAATCTCGTCCCAATAAAGAAAGGCTAACCCCATTAGGAACAAGAGGAGGACCTTATCCCGACAGGAGGACAAAGAAAGGCCAACCATGTCAGGAGTAGTAGGAGAACCTCATCTTGATATGGATAAAGACCTCCGATTATTTAAGATAGGAGGAGGGGAGAGGCCATTATAATAGTCCTTTTGTGCCCCTATGACTTTATTTGGAATAGGAGGACCTCATCCTAATAAAGGAAGGCCAACCCTGTCAGGAATAGAAGGAGGACCTCATCCTGATAGGGGGACAAAGAAAAGCCAATCATGTTAGGAATAGGAGAAGAACCTCATCCTGATATGGATGAAGATCTCCAATTATTTAAGATAGGAGGAGGAAAAAGGCCCTTACAATGGTCCTTTCATGCTCCTATGACTTTATTAGGGATAGGAGGAGGACCTCACCCTAACAAAAGAAGGCCAACCCCATCAGAAATAGAAGGAGGATCTCATCCTGATAGGAGGACAAAGAAAGGTTAATTGTGTAAGGAACAGGAGGAGAACCTCATCCTGATATGGATGAAGCCCTCCAGTTATTTAATATAGGAGGAGGAGAGAGGCCCTTACAATGGCCCTTTTGTGCCTCTATGATTTTGTTAGGGATAGAAGAAGGATCTCGTTCTAACAAAGAAAGACCAATCCCATTAAGAATAGGAGAAGGACCTTATCCTGACAGGAGGATAAAGAATGGCCAATCATGTCAGAAATAGGAGAAGAACCTCATCCTGACATAGATGAAGACCTCTGATTATCTAGGACAGGAGGAAGGGAGATGCTCTTTCAACGTTCCTTTTGTTCTCCTATGATCTTGTTAGCAATAGGAGGAGAACCTCGCCCTATCAAAGGTAAAGGCCAAGAATGTCAAAAGCAGCAGGAGAACCTCATCCTAATATGAATGAAGGCCTTCCATTATTTAAGACAAGAAGAGAAGAAATCAATAGACGTTAAATGCATACAAGGCTAAAAAATAATTGAATAAAATATAATTTTATTAAAATCGAAGAGCATTATAAAGTGAAGGTTTGTAAGACCATACAAAAAATAGTGGTAAAATAAGATGGATGAAGTCTTAAAAAGGACCTGATTTCTCGGACCTCAGACTACCGCACCCCACCATTGCTAGATATTGCTTCATGATAGCGATCTCTTCTTCAAGCTCCTTCTTTTTCAGTAGGCTCACTACAAATAATTTATCAGCCTGTCAAAAATTGTCTTTGGACTCCCATAACTATTTTCTTAAAACTTCAGACTTGGCCTTTGCATCTTTGATAGCTTGTTGCTCAAAAGCTAGTTAAATCGTCAGCTATTGAAGCTCGATCGATTCCTTTGCCAATGTCAGTGATAGAGTCTCTAAAGAGTTCCTCAAGAGAAGAAGCTCATCTAACTCCCTATTCAAACTGGCCTCCGACTTCTCTACCAATTGCCTTTTAAGATCAGCTATCTTCTCATCTGCTTTTTAAAGTTGCAGCTAGAGGCGGGCAATTTCATTACTCTAGTCGAGCTTGAAATTCTTGAGTGAAACCTTGACAACTTGTAGTTGACCTTGAAGCACTGAGAATCTCTTGGACCAATCCCAACTAGATCCTCTCGATCGATCGACCACACCAAACTATCCTCCAATAATCAAATTTTCTCCTTCGCCACATTTAGTTCAACTTCAAGAAAGCAAGCCTTGGCTGTTAAAGTCCAGGACTTATCAGTTGTATGCTTTTTGACCTCTCGAGCTCTTCATTTAACTGAAACTTTTTGGTATTATATGAAAGAAATATGCCCTCAAGCTAATTTATTTTTGGGATGTTCATTGTCTTTCAGACTCATGTAATGACATTTTTAATAAATAAAGGCATTTATTTCATCATATGCAGTGTCTTATTATTTATTTAAAATTATGATGAACACTATAAATTAGGGCTATGGTTTCAGGATTATGATGAGATCATATCAGTGAGACCTAAAACCTTAAAACCCTAATTTAAATATTCCTAGTCGTTGGGACATTGAGTTATGGATCATTGTTTTTCGGTAAGACTAGCACATTCTTTGTATGCTCGATTGAGAGGGTGATTGATCTCACAATAACTTATGTATGACACTAAAATAAGAATGTGGGTGCTCATTAGAGAATGAGTTTACTGAATTGATCCAAATAGAGAATATCTAATGGAGTCTTATCTACATGTCAATAGATGGTTCTCATAGTGGAATTTGTGCATGTAATCCTTTGACCTGAAACTACCATAGAATCTTATATATATAAACCCATATTTTGGTTCATACTCATTCATGACTCAGTTATGTATGGGATGATCTAGATATGATAGATTTTATATATGAAGATTATGAGTAGGTTAACAAGGAATCGATCTCTCCTGGTAAGAGGAAATTGCATCCTACTTGCTTCAAACAAATGATGATTCAGGAAGACTTTGATCGAAGCATGATAAAAAAAAAAATTAGAAATGGATTCTATTATTTTATTAAATGAATCATCATCATAAAATTAAAAGAGAAATAAATATCATATTGGGGTTGACATATTTCCATACCCAGAGTCATATTCAGGATGCAGGGAGATCGAAGGATCTAGTTGCATGGTAATTTTCACTGAAGGATATTTTTGGTATTTCCATCAAAATTTTATATCTTTTGGATAGTCATGATACATTGCTAGATGTCAATCATGTCTTGTGGGTTTGATCAAATTAAAATTTTAATTTGATTATTAAATTAGAAAGTGTTCTAAATTAAGTCAAATTGGGTTGGCTAGTTTTTGACCTAAATCGGTTTGGTTGAGTTTTAACCAGACAAGGTCAAATTACACCTAGACTCACTGCTGGTTAGATGTGAAACTCAATGGGTCACACACAAAGAAAATTGATTAAGGGTCTAATTGGATTAGACCATGATTGCAAGATGAACATGCTAGCACATGTAGCAAACCCTAGCACCTGGTTTCGAATTGGATTCGAATCAGCTTTCGATTTGGGCTAATTTAGATCTGATTTGAGCCAAATAGAATTTGGACTTGAGTTGGATTTACCTAGATTGATTGTGCTTCAAATTGGGTGCCACATACCTGCATCCCATGTGGTAGAGAGTCTCTCTCTTGCATGGGGGAAGTCTTTCATGCACAAAGAACTCTATGGTGCATGGAATTTGTTGGCGCCTACCTTCTTTGACTTTTTCCATTTTGTTATGTCATGTAAATTTTTATATTGACATGGACATCAGATATAGGGCATAGAAGAATCCTTCTATAGATGAAATACTCTTTTTTATTTTTAATTTTTTCACCTAGGATGTTTTGTCGCCCAAGACCCCTTGCCGCCAAAGACTCCATGCCGCCTACTCCTCCTTGACGTCTCTTGGACCAAGTCAAAGTCTCTTGGGACTTTGACTATTCAAAGATTATCTCCATGCCTTCTTGCTGAATGGGCGTCACTTTTTAGAGCCATTGGATGGCCTTTTTTCATGATCTAATGGATGAAAAAAGGCGGCACCAAAGATGATTTATTGCGACTCTTCATAAAAAAACTTACATAGAATTAGTCCAAGAGTCTTTATGCTTTAAGGCACCTCTTGGACTAAGTCTACATCTCATTTTTACTGATGAGGCATGAGATTGGCTGATGGGGCATGAGAAATTGTTGAGGAAACGGCGTGAGATTTTTTGTTGGCACTCCTATGTACATTATAAATAGGGGTGCACACCAATAGTCCGAGGGTGTGTAAAAAATATCTTTCTTTCTTACAATATTTTTTTTTTGTTCAATTTTCTTTCTTCCTTTCTCTTATCAAGACCTTGTCCTTATAAGGATAAAAAGTCATCTTAAGACTAAGAGATTAGGAAGAAAAATTAAGAAGACAAAAGAAAAAGAAAGAGAGTTAAGGAGAGGCAAGGAAGGTAACATAAAGGCCAAAGAAGGTCTTGCCTTTTTTAATTAAAGTTCTTAATCTAAAAACTATAATTATATAAATCAGAGGTGCTGGTGTCTTGATCAAGTCTCTGTGTGGATCAACATTGGAGGGTGAACACGTGGACACCTGGTGGAACCCCTGACGGACTGCTACCGATGATCAAGGTCAATTTAGGGTTTAGCGATAAGAGGTATGTTCTAATACTTTCTTTTATATTACAAATGCATGTTATATGATTTAATTGCTAATGAAGTGGTCCTAGGGTTCGGGTTTGGTTTATATGATTTCATGTTTTTGCTTTGAAATCCATGCTTCCACCCTGTACACCAATCCCATCATTATATTCCCTAAATAATTGTCTGGATGTTTGATATAGATGGTCAATTTTGGTGGTAGCATCGGCATAATCATTCTTTGATTTCTTAAGTTTTTCTTTGGCCTTTTCCAATTTTCTTTCAAGATGATGAACTTCTCTCCTTAGGCTCTTTATGTGAGTCTTCAAGGGAACACCCTAAGGAAGGGGATCGGCTTCGATAGGAGGTTGCACTTGAAGTATAAAAATATCATCACTCGGATCTCATAGAAGAAAATCTCATTTTCAAAAGTGATTTCATTAATCAAAATATTTCTAATACAAGGAGAAAAAATGAGAAAGAAAATACAAGAGTAGGAGGTCTCAGACCTCCAAGAGAATAGCGGAAGGGTCTGGTGCAGCCTTAGTCGATGCAGACTTTTTAATGGTGGCAGGAGCAAGCTAGGTCGGAGGTCTAGCGAAAGCTAGCCCAAAAGGCAAGAGGTCGTTTACAAAGGTAGATGGATCCATCGCCTCCTCATAAGCCCCTTCATACAGAAAGTCAAGGTCGAGCTTCAAAAATTTGTTAGCCATCCATTCTTCATAGAGCTCGTAACCTTTATTAAAGGCCTCTTGGCCGAATTTGACATTCAGGTCTCTCATTTCAAAAGAGACCTTGACCTCTTCTATCGATCAGGCCGATGCCTTCGAGATCTGCCTCGAAATCTACTCCTTTAAACTAGCAGTCTCGACTTCAGCTCTTTTCCTCCACTCTTCTTCCAAGTCCAAGGTGGCTTTCAGCTCCATTGATGTTTCTTTTTGTCTACAAAGTGCTTCTTGGAGAACCTTGACCTTGGCAGATCTATCTTTGAAGGAATGATCAACCTCATCCTGCACCCTAATAAGATGCTCGACTTCGACCTGATGATCTTCTTGGACCTTCACCAATTCTAACCTCAAGTGGTTCAGTGACTTGATGTAGCCCAGCAGTTGATGGTCCGTCTATTCAAAAATATATATGTGATGATGAGATAGGTTGTACGGACAGGTAAACATCAAGAATTTAAAGAAGGATGAAGTGACTATCTCAAGAAAGGATCCTAGTGAATCTCAGGCATGCTGGTCGACATTGACGTCAATGATTCTATCTATAACTTCAAATATGGTAAACCCATCAACCAAGCCCCTGACAACTTCATGATTGTTGAAAGGGTTCTCTCCTATTTCTTCATCGGAGCTATTGGGCCAATTATGGCATACCTTCCATTGGGACTTCCTGAAAGCCCTTCTAATTCTCTTCATCCCTACCTCTTTCTCCATTACGAGGGGAGGCTCTGGAACTTGGGTTTCAATGGGAGGGCTCGATAGCATTGGAGGATCAGCGGCCCTAGCAGCAAGGTCGGATTTGATAGCAAGAGAAACTTCAACCTTAGGAGCAATTTTGGGGGCACCCATGGTGCTAACGGGAGCCATGGAGATCAAAATGTTGACCCTCGCTTTTTTTAAGCTCTCTCTCGATGCCTTTCCTTTCTTCTTATAGGCTGGGAGTCTCCTCGTGAGCATCTCGACCTCCTAGGGATCCATTTCTATAGTAAAGAGGATTAAAGGACAGTCAGAAAGGAGCAAGAGAAAGAAAAGAAGTAATCCACAACTTTGGCCATATACCTAATGGATTTAAGGGGTTGAGGCTGAGGTTGAACAAAGTTTGTTCTTTAATTAGCTTGGACATGAGAGGAGTTTAGAAATCCTTGATTCTGTTAACTGACTCCTAATCCTCTTTTTCTAAACCCTAGGCTTGGTGGATGGAATCCCTCATATTTCTCCAGGGTGGAAGTCCTAAATCTAAGGTCGGGCAGGAAACAAAAATGAACTTTTCTTTCTAGTTGTGAATCGAGGATGGGGCACCCTTGAGCAACCCCTTCTTGCCAAACTAAGGTGAGACATACCACCAGTCCTTTGTAGTAGGAGGATGCTTAAGGGTAAAGTAAGTTCGGAAAAGCAAAGTAGTAGACCAAACTTCAGTGGATATATAGAGAGCAAGAAATCGTATTATGAACCTAAATGAGTTTGGCACTACAGAAGCTAAAGAGATGTCTAGAAAACAGAAAAGAGAAACAACAAAAGCAGGGAGAGAAAGCCATAATCTAGCATAGAATGCCTCCAAATACAACTACAATTGACCTGGAGGATGTTGGGAATATGCGCTCTTTCCACATGGATCGGTGTGGCTGTCGGTGATTAGCTAAGCAACAAAAAAGTACTTTCTAGAGATTAATGTGGAAGTAGAATCAAACAAATCAAGGAATAGAGAAGAAGAGAAGAAGAGATTTTTGAAAGAAAAGAGTGTTTATTTAGTATATTTCAGTACTCTATAACCTTGACCTATTTTTAGTATATATACTTTACAAAGGATCATGCCCAAGCTCATAGAAAAGCTCCCCAAACCCAAACAACCCATATACATAAAATAATAACCTGCGAAAACTAAGCTGACACAGTTTTAGACTGAGCCGACCCCATTGTGTACCATGCCAATTGCCCAAAAATGCTACTTTCTATCTAGATTTTCCTCTAAGACCTAGCCAATCTAGTCTTGGACTGAGCCGAGCTAGTTCCTAGACTCAGTCTCAGAGTGAACCGGCCCAATTTCTGAACTTTACTATTGAGACTGATTCTTCTTCCGACTTGCTCCCATCTTTCCATGACCTGTCTTCTCATATTTTCAAGACTTGAGAGTGCCACTTCTGAGCTCACATTCTCCACCTTGCTGCTTCCAAATCCTTGTGAACTCATCTTCTCTCAACAGACCCATCCATGCCACACATCTCTAAAAGCTATCTCTGGGGAGTATCTTCGTAAGTGCATCAGACTGGTTCTCCTTGGTATAAACCTTCATCAGTTCCACTTTACCTTCTTTCACTAGCTCTCTGATCCTATGGTACCTCATATCTATATGCTTTGTGTGCGCATGATAGACTAGATTCTATGCCAATAATAGAGCACTCTAACTATCATTGAATAGTATAACCTTGCTCTGCTCCTCCCACAACTCATCAATCAGCCTCCTAAGCCAAAGGGCTTCCTTTGCAGCCTCTGTTATCCCAATGTACTCAACCTCTATGGTAGACAAGGCCGTGATTGGCTAAAGAATTGATCTCTAAGACACCGATCCATCATATATGTAGAAGAGGTATCCAGTAGTAGACCTCCTTGTATCAAGATAATCAACATAATTTACATCAACAAATCCTTCCAGAGGACCAGAACCTTCACACATCTTCACAAATTGTTCTCCAAATCCTTTTGGCTACCCACCAAACACCAAACCATAATCCCTTGTTCCATGCAGATATCTCAATATTCATTTCAATGCTTTCCAGTGTTCCTTCCCAGGGTTAGTCATGTATCTACTAACCGTGCTCACAACATATGCTATATCTGGTCTACAGTACACCATAGTGTACATCACACTGCCTACAGCATTTACATAAGGAACTTGTTTTATGTACTCTATCCTCTTCTGACTGGGGGCACTATAACTTAGAGAGAGACATATGGCTCGACAATGGCATCTCTGCAGGTTTGGCCTTCTCCATCCCAAATCTCTCCAGAACCTTTTGGACATACTTTTCTTATGACAAATGGAGCACTCCTTTGCACCTATCTCTACAAATCTTCATTCCAAGGATTTTCTCAGTTGGATCCAAATCTTTCATCTCAAATTCAGATGATAATACCCTTTTCAACCTTTTCACAGCATCCATGCTTCTATTGGCTATGAGCATATGATCTACATATAATAATAGGTACAGGGCATCCTCCTCATCTACATCCTTGATGTAGACACAACAATCATGTTAACATCTCCTGAAACCCAAGCTCAAGACAAAGCTATCAAACCTTCGATATCACTAACAAGGGGATTGTTTCAAGCCATACAAAGACTTTCTGAGTAAATATATCTTTTCTTCCATTTTCATCTCCATGAAACCATCTAGCTACTTCATGTAGATTCTTTCCTCCAAAGTCCCATGAAGGAAGGCCATCTTCATGTCCATCTGTTCCAATTTCATGTTATGCTGTGCCACCAGTGACAGCAAAACTCGAATGATGTATGATGCACCATAGGAGAAAAAATTTTTATATAGTCAATCCCTTCCCTTTGTGAGTATCCCTTTGCTACCAGCCTTGCTTTGAATCTGACTCCACCTTGTTCTGAAGGTGCTTCTTTCTTTGTGAACACCCACTTTGAGTCAATAGGTCGAGCATCCTTTAGAAGATCCACCAGCTATCATGTCTGATTCTTCTTAAGTGATTCCATCTCATCCATCATGGCCTACATCCATGAATTATGATCCTTACTCTTCATGGCCTCTACATAATTCTCTGGATCTTCATTAGCAGGGATGAGTGTATAGGAGAGAGTCTCATCAATACCATATCTAACCGATCTCCTAATATTATGCTGGGGCTTATGCAACGCCACTCCCACTGGCACATGTCTACCTGATGTCTATGGCTGCTCCTGCACATCTATCTAAACTACCGACACTCCATGCTGATTTTCAATCTGAGACAATACTTTTCTGCTCAGCTCCACCTCAACAGGAACACTCTTATAAGTAGATGTAACCTGCATGCCATCATTCTTTGATTGGCCACCGCTGTTCACCTTTGTTTCTCTAGTTCCATCTATCCTAGACCTCCTTAAGTGCCCTTCTCATCAAAGATAACATCCATGCAGATCACTGACTTCTATGCCTGAGAGTTTCACAGTAGGTACCCCTTGACTTCTTGTGGATACCCTACGAATATCATCTTTTGAGATTTTGGATCTAATTTGCTCCTCTCGATTGCCTCCACATGTGCATAGGCTGTGCATCTAAAGACTTTTAGGTGGCCAAGCTCCACCTTCTTCCTACTCTAGAACTCATCTGGAATGCCTCCATTCAGCTTATAATGAGGGGACCTATTCATAAGAAAATAAGAAAAAGTTAGAGCATCACCCCAAAAGGACTTTGGGAGTGATGTCTATAGCCTCAAACTCCATACCTTCTCGATCAGTGTTCGGTTCATCCTTTCCATGACACCATTTTGCTGGGGAGTCATCCTCACCGTGTAATGATGTTTGATGCCATTTTCCTCACGGTACCTCCTGAACTCTAGCCTAGTATACTCCACTCCATTGTCCAACCTCAGACACTTTACCTATCTCACTGACTCCTCTACTTTAGCTCTTCAGGCTCTGGACTGGGCAAACACCTATGATTTTTATCTGATCAGATAAACCCACACCTTCCTTAAAAAATCATCAATGAAAGTAACAAAGTATTTTGCCCCACCTCTAGCTAATACATGAGTTGGTCTCCACACATCCGAGTGCACTAAATCCAGCACTCCCTCGCTGTGCTTGGTATTTTTGGCAAACTTCACCCTATGCTATTTGCCAAAGATACACGACTCATAAAGATCTGTACCCTCCTTCAGGGTTGGGATCCTACCTCTTCTGCTTAGTTTTGTGAGCCTACGATCATTCATATGACCCATCAGATAGTGCCACAGTCGATATAAGATCAGCTCCTCCTGTGCCACTACTAGCACCACTGCACTATCATTTACCACTGAGCCTTTAATTCTGTAAAGATTGTTGCTCAGTCTTCTACCTCTCATCACCACCAAAGCTTTCTTGGAAATTTTCAAACATCCACTCCCAGCTTGGCTACTAAAAGCGTAACCCTGCTCCTCCAACTAGCCCAAAGAAATCAAATTCCTTTTCAACTCGGGTACATGCCTAACATTTGATAATGTACCAATGATCTTGTTGTACATCCTCATCCTGATAGAGCTAATTCTAGCTATTTTGCATGGATGATCATCTCCAAGGCTGATACTTCCACCATCGACCTTCTCGTAGATAGCAAACCACTCTCGATAAGAAGTGTAGTGGTGTGAGCATGCTGAATCTAATATTCATATAGTATCGCACTCTGTGAATTCATTTGATACAACTAGTAGATCTTCTCCACTGCTCACAGAAGCTATATCATCTTCCTTGCTCGCCTTCCTTTTTTTGATCTCAAAAGGAGACAATCTCTCCTTATGTGTCCAAGCTGATGACATTTATAACATTTCAATATCATCTTCCTCTGATCTCGAGACTTTGATCTACCCTTGGATTTTTCTCTTTCTTCTCCTTTGATCTTCTCTGTCCTTCATTCATAGCCAAGATCTCAGATATTGGATCTTCCTTGCAGATCTTCTTCCTTTGCTCATTTGATTTGAGCACACCAACAACCTCTTCATAGTTTAGGGTCTCCTTCCCATAAACTAAAGTTGTTATGAGACCATCATACGAACTTGGGATAGAACATAATAGTAGCAATGCCCGATCCTCCTCATCAATCTTCACATCCAAACTCATCTTCTCAGAACACACCTGATTGAACCTTTGGATATGTGCAATAAGATCTCCGCCTTTGGGCATCCTCAAACTATATAGCTATTTCTTCAACCATAGCTTGTTCATCATATTCTTTCTTTCCCATGTATGTGTTCTCCAATCTCTCCCAGAGCCCCTTTGCCATAGTCTCTGTGCAAACCTCGGGCAAAACCTAATCGACGAAGCACATCTGGATTGTGCTAAAAGTAATTTCCTCCAACTCTTTCCAATCCTCAGCACTGATCTTTTTCAGTCTTTCTTTTATAAAGATCTTGTAGATCCTCTACTGAACCAACAAGTCCTTTACTCTTTGCTGCCATAGGGTAAAGTTTCCCTTGCTATCGAACTTCTCAAAATCCACCTTGAATCCACTTGATCCCATGACTCCAAATAAGTCAAGAATAGATCCCTAACACTCTTCACGATCACACACCAGTAAAACTATCCTTCATAAAAAATCTAACTAGCCCTAGATCCTCTTTTCAAACTTTTATATCATTATTCTTCTATGTAAACAATCTCTACCTCAATCTAAAGATAACAACAAAGCAAACTAGAAGTTTATAGGATTAAACCTAGTGTAACAGATCCTGGATGTAGTAAATCCTAAGTGTTTTTCTTACTTCCATGCAACACCAATCTGATACCAATTGTTTGAAATATGCGCTCTTTCCATACAGATTGGCATGGCCATCGGTGATTAGACAAGCAACAAGGAAGTACTTCTCAAAGATTAATATGAAAGCATGATCAAATAAATCAAGAAATAGAGAAGAAGAGAAGAAGAGATTTTTAGGAGAAAAGAGCTTTTATTCAGTATATTTCAGCACTCTACAATCTTGACCTATTTTCAGTATATATACTTTACAAAGGATCAAGCCCAAGCTCATAGAAAAACTTTCCAAATCTAAATAATCCACATACATAAAATAATAATCCATAAAAATTGAGCTGGCCCAGTTTCAGACTGAGCCGACAAACCTGCGACTGGGTTGGCTCAGTCCCAGACTGAGCCGACCTTGTTGTGTACCATGTCAACAGTCCAAAAATGCTACTTTCTATTTAGATTTTTCTCTAAGACCTAGCCGACCCAATCCTGGATTGAGCTAACCCAGTTTTCAATTGAGCTAGCTCTATCTCAGAGTGAGCTGGCCTAACTTTACTATTGAGATCGATTCTTCTTCTGGCTCGCTCCCATATTTTCATGACCTATCATCTCATGTTTTTAAGACTTGGAAGTGCCACTTCTAAGCTCACAGAGGAGGGGCACAAGCTCAGCTCCAACTCATACTTAGCAGGCATCCCATACTGGATCCCGATTAGTGATAGGTCTTCAGTAGTTAAGGAACAGGAGATGGTCCCTGGTATGAAATCTGGTCGAGGTACTGCTCCAAATCTGGTTTCCATTATAATCTCAAGATTTTGAAAATTTGGATTGGCCAAACTCCTAGAACTACTAGATCAAGAAACCTCATATTAGGTTAGATTAAATCAAATGAAATCCCCAAAAAACTTAGGAAAAGGGATGGTGAAAACTCAAGGATGAGGAATGGCTATACATACTTAGAGAAACTTGAAAAAACTCGAAGAATACAAGAAAGCTAGAAAATGAAAAGATAGGAATGAGAGACTGACCAAAGATAAATCAAAAAATTTGAAAAAGAGACAATAAAGTTGAAGGATGATCGAGAAGGACACCAACGGCTAAAAAGTGTTGGATGTGTGCCCTAGAAGCCAGATTGGCTAAACACTTGTAATACACTTCTAAGGATAATTTTATAATTTTGATTATATATTAATAAAAAGATTATTTTCTATCACAGCATATATTTTAAGTGTCTGTGATACATTCTTTGAGTTAATGATAATGATAATTTATATTTTCAAGTGTTGAAAATTTGAGACATAAATTTTCATAATTAACTCATAAACAGCTTTCGATCGTAGGATCATCATGAGGATGGTGATCAATCTGAAAGATTGGTGTACGATCGCTTTCTTAGGATAGATGTATCTTTAATCAATGATGTGGAGACACTAGAGTGAGAGTATAGATACTCGTTAGAGAATGAGGGCACTAAGCGTGACCACCTCGAGCAGTTATAAGGAAGTCTACCTTCTCATCGATGACTGACTTGATGCTGCAGTCCTGTATCTAGTTCTTTGACCTAAGATGCATCGGTAGTTCATCTTGAGGGGTTATAGTTTGATTACACCATAACTCGATCTCCAAGCCATTCGAAATCTTGAGGTGTATGTTGGCTATAGCATGTTCATTGTATGAATTGCATTGCACCAATAGGAAATCTATCTACCTCGATAGATGAGGAGCAGTCCTATGATAATCATGAGATTGAGTCCTTAAGCCCATGGCCATGGCAAAGTGAAGATTATAGAAAGAGTTTCTATTAGAGTTTCACATTGGACTCGAATAGAATGACTAATTCATATGACAGATATTGGGTTTGATGAGTTCACCTTAACCCTAATCCTATTAGGGCTCAAGATAGAAGAACCCAATCACATAGGTAGCTGCACCGAGGTTCACTTTCGATTCTGATGGGTTACCACCATATACTGCTAGGTGTCACTGGTGGATTTTGAAAGCAATTAAAATAATTTAGATGATCGTACATTCTAATTGTATGAATTAGAAAAGTTCTGGTTCATTGAAAGATGTTTTGATGATGTCAATGATAGAGATCGTGACATGTCTCATTACTATATGGAACTGAACCTAACTAGATCACACAAACAATGGTTTGGATTTTGATGTCATCAATTGGACTAATCCAATTCAATAGATTTGGATTAGATTCAATTAGGTTCAAGAAAATCGTGCTAGCACACGATTGAGCCTAACATTCTCCTTTTGTAATCATTTTGGTTCGTCTTGGCTGAGCCAAATTTATTTGGGCTCACTCAGAAACCTTCTCTTTGTCTGACTAGAGCTTATCCAGATTAGAAAAGGATTATCTTAATTCATTAGATGGATTTAAGATAACACCTACCAATTCTTGTCACCTGCTAATTCCTATTTTTGGACATAGGTCAACAGTTGACCCTGGACACTTGGACATAGGGCCATGTGTCAAGCACCTATAGGAGAGCACCTAGGGCTCTTGTCCTCCTGCTAAAAGAGACAAGAGAGAGGGTGCATGCCACCCTAGGCATGCGCTCCATATGGATAAGAGATGGAGTCCCATATAGATGGGACTCCAAGGTTTCCTGATGGGTTTAAATACCTAGGCACCAAAGGCTTTTGGTTTATCCAGTCTTGGCACCACCTATGTGGATTTTTGAGGGACTCTCATCTGATTGGATCAGATGACATAATCTCACAAATCAGATTTAGATCAAATTAAATGAAGGCCTCTAATTGATCGGAATGATGTGGCACTGCATGGTGCAGTAGGGTCTATTTAAACCCTATCTATGCCTAGGGTTTGTGTGCTTTTTCCTTTCACCATGCTGCAAGACTGCCCTCCTCTCATTCATGCCTCCTCTGATCCTCTCTCTCCCCTCTCCATGCCTAAGATGTTTGGCATAGGTTCAAGTACCATCCAAGAAAGAAAGGTGCCCAGATTAAGAAGAAGGCAGCACTACTGAAAGAGACGACATTTACTTCTTCAAAAGAAGTTTTGAAGAACTTTAAGATCAGATCCAGATTTAATTTTTGAAGAGATTATTTGAAAAAAAAAGATCTCCAAATCCTGCTTGAGTGGACACTGGTAGAGGCCAGGCACGTGTATAGCTCCTTCCAGAATCTCAAGATCAATCATGATCATCATCGGATAATTTGATTACCCAAAATAAAGGTGTGAAATTAAATTAGATTTAATTTTATTTTTATCTTTTAATATCAAATCAAAGATATCTCAGATTTGATTAAGATCATAAAAATTTTTTTTGAAATATTTCTTTAGATCCAATCAGATCTGAACGATCCTATGCAAGAAAAACATAATTTTTCCATCAACTGGTATCAGAGCTAGGTTATCAGCTCATCAGATCTATTTTAGATCTAATTTAATTTTTATTTATGATATGATATTAAAGGATTTTATGTTTCACATCAGATGTGATTAGATCTAAAATTAAAAAATTAAAATTAGAATGATTTAGATCTACAATGTATGAGATGCATGACTAGACTAGGTATAAAATAGTTCTATGTGTAGTCTAGCATAATCATATTTTTAAATTAATTAAAAAATATTTTAGATCTATTTAATTTCTATTTTTTTGGAATTTTAATTATTATAACAAGATCTAAAAAATAGAAAATATAGTTTTTGTTGGCACAGAATTAGGTTGACGCTGGATCGAGCTGGAGTTAAGGAAGAAGAGGTCACCATCGGTGACCTGCAAAATAAAGTCCCGTCCGAAGTTAGTGGTGGTGACTCCAGTAGGATCCTTCGACAATCAAGTTAGCTCTTCTGGCCAACAAAATTAGAGTACTCAAAAAAAAATTCAGTAGAATTTTAGAAAGGAGAAGAGAGCTTAGAGAAAACGTATCTGGAGGATACCTTTTATTGATGGAGCCTATAACAAACTTAAAAGGGATAGCCATAACCATGGGGTAGTGGGCTGCTTGGGGCCACATGGAGTTTGTTATGGAGAGTAGTGTCTGTTGTCATGACATGCCCATTCGTTGGGATTTAATAGTCGAAGTTTGGAGGAAGCAGGTATTGGTTGGTGAAGAGCTTTGACATATATCAATTCTAAAGGAGTTTGGATGACTCTAAGTTGTTTATGAGTGAGTTGATTCATGCCGTGTAGAGAGCTATAGATTAAAAGAGGTTTGATTGAAAGAAATCATCTAGAGAAAATATAACTAGAGGGGATAATCTGAGAGAAATGCTAGTTGAAATCTAAAAGTAATTCGATGGAGGAATCTGGATGGAGTCCGACTGTAAGAGAAGTTCGGAAGGAGTTTGACTGATGGAAAAGTTTGGAAGGAGTCCGACTGATGCAAAAGTTTGGCTTAAAGAGAAGTCTGGGAGGAGTTCGACTGAAGGAGATGTCCGACTATAGGAGAAGTCTAGCAGGAGTTCGACTGATGGAAAAGTCCACAAGAAGTCCGACTGATGGAAAAGTTGAAGAAAAAAATCCTATTTCCTGGGTCAGGTTCGTTCAGATCTGATTTGATCAAGAGGAATATTTCAAAAATTTTTCTCTTAGATCCAAATCAGATCTGAGACTCCTCAGATCTGATTTTATCAATCTGATAAAATAAAAATAAAATAAAATAAATTAAATCTAATTTAATTGTACCTTATTATGAGTAATCCTGTTACCCTATGATGATCCTGATATTTGCCTAAGATTCTGGATGTAGCCACACAAATGCCTGGCCTCTACCGATATCCACTTGAGCAAGATCTGGAGATCATCTCCTTCTCAATTTGTGCTCCAAAAATCTGATCTGGATCTGATCTTGAAGGTCTTCAAAACATCTTTTGAAGATCAACTGTTGTCTTTTGCAGCAGTGCTGCCTTCTTCCTTCTCTGTCGCCTTTCTCTTGCTTGGATCGCACCAAACTCGAGCCCAAAGACTCTTGGGCGTGAAGAGGAAAGAGAGAATTAGAGGGTGGCTTGGAGAAAGAGGGAGAAGGGCTATGTGGCATGGGCAAAGAGCAGAAACTCAAAATCCTAGGCATAGATAGAATTTATATAGACTCTGCTGTGCCATACAGTGCCACATCATCTCAGCCTATCATAGCTCTTTATGCAACCAAATCTAAATTTGATTGATGGAATGACATCATCTGATCTAATTAGATTAGAGTCCCTTATAAACCTCCTTAGGTGGTGCCAAGACTGATCAAAGATGACTCTTTGGGGCCACCCAAGTAGAGAGCATGAAGCAACCTAGAGTCCCATCTGTATGGGACTCCAAGCGGCATCCACAATAGGTGCACACCTCCTTAGGCATGTGGTAAGATTGCGATGTTATTGTTCTATGATTCATCGATTTCTACTGAGTTGGTGGTCCATGCCTAGATCGTGGACCGGTTGACGGCTTCTGCGGCTGAGTCAGCTTGGCTCGGCTGGCTTGGCGCGCTGGCTTCGTCGGCTTGGCTCAGTGTATTTAGATGCACTAGCTAATATGGCATGGTGGCTTGAGCCGGTTGAGCTATATGTTATTTTTTATTTAATTTTTATTTATTTTATTTCTTTAGAAATTCATATCTTCTCCATTTTAGCTCTATTTTGCATGAAACTTATTTCGTTATGATTAAAAAAATAAGCTCTTTTCATTAATTATAAAATTTTATTTTTTAATTTTTATTATTTTTTAATTAATTTTTTAATTAATAAAAATATGAATTTCTCAAAAATATGTATCAATTAATTATTAATTCTTAAAAATTAATATGAATTAATTGATAAATTAATATTTTTATTAGTAAATTTATGATACTTATCACACTCTCCAACTTAAGTTTTGCTCATCCTCGAGTAAAGAAAGAATTTAGTTTTAAATATCTTTTAAATTTAGAGTTTCGAATTTTACCTAAGTAGTTTTCAAAATGGCCATTGATATTCAGTAGACCTTAAGTGAGACATATCATTGCATATTAATACTTATCAATAGAAAAATTAAGTAAGAAACATTATATTTTTTCTGAACTTTTTCTAAATTATCCCACCTTTATCTCTGATTTATCTAAACTTTCATATAGGAAAGTGTATTGCTACTTCTGTCTTTCATTTATTGATTTTTATTTTTACATTGCCCACTTTTTGATGTGAATATCATTGCTTACTTAGGCAACGGGACTCGGTTACTCGATGAAAAAATATTTTTTTTTTAATATTGTACCACTATTGAGTGTCTTAACCTCTTAAGCTTTCTATTTGATCCATGTAGCGAGTCTTGGGCCAATGACTTTTAAATCAGTTGGCTTTAGGGCACTAGGTATAGAATACTCCTCGAGCTTACTAGCTCAAATTAAATAGGCTACGAGTTAAGACTAGCTTTACAATGAGTTTCTTGTCCTTCCCATCTTTTGACGTGAAACTCAATGCTTGCTTAGGCAAAGAGGTCCGGTTACTCAGTGAGAAGTACTTGAAAACTATTTTATTTAATTTTTTATATGAAAAAATGTATAGTTATCCTACACAAGCCCATCAAAAGTAGACTTTTCTTTGATGCTAGTAGAAAAAATTAGAAATGCTCAAAGCTAAAACTTTTTATGTTCTAGACTTAACTTTTTATTGGATTTTCTTAATATTTGATTCCTCAATATCTCATAGATTCTCTGATCTATGCATCAATTTTCTTTAAAAAATGCTTAATTTAATTCAATTCTTAAGCACAATCGGATGTCTAAATACTAAATACTAACTTTTTCAAGAACTTAAAATTTTAAAATTATTATTTTTCTCCCTCCTAACTTAATCGATATTATCCTCAATGGAGAAGAAAAAATAAAGAATGTAATAAAGAACATGAAAGAATACACTTGACTATATTTTTAGTCTAGCATATGCCTTTGAAAATTTAAACTCTCCCTCCAACTTATTGAAATTATTCTAAAAAGAAAATCAACTGAAAAGATAAATTAAACTAAAAAAAATTAAATATTGGGTTGCCTTCTAACAAGCGCTAAGTTTACCATCTTCAGTCAGACGCAATGCGGCTTAGTATGCTATGTCAAATATTGGATTGATAAATTTCAATGGTTTTGGATTTCCAATCTCAGAAAATTGATTTATAATCCCATTATTGATATATTAATTATTAATTAAGAGAACATAATTTGAGATCCCATTCTCAGACCCATGTTTATTAAGAATTTCTCCTATTTGTTCTTCTAAAATACTCATGAATGGAGTTTTTAAATTAGGATTTAAGTTTAACGCATTAGGTACTGGAAGGGTGTCTAAAGATAGATTTAATTCTGAAGGTAAATTAATATGATCTTACTTAAACAACTCCATTGAAGCCTCTTGATTTTTGTAAGAAGAATCGGCTTCTAGGGTATTAGGTTTATAAGACTCTGGTAAATCATCCACTTTCTTCTTCCTTATTTCTATCTCGTTTAAATTGGAACTAGCATCAGTACTAGTTCCAGGCTCGAGTTCTTCTATGTGGTTTGCTTCAGTACTAATATATTTCTCTAAATTTTTATTTTGGCTAGCATCAGTACTAGCCTCTCTCACCTGATCTTGGTATGGATCCATAAGAATTCTATAGCTTTTAAGTTCAAGAATTACTTTGGCATTCTTAAATTGAGGATTCTTAAGTGAGACATTAGGTTGATAACTTGGTCTAGGTAGTTGGTGGACAATAGGTGGGATGTTTAAAATTAGTAGGCTCGATAGTTGATCCAGTTCTCCCCTCGTGTTAGACTCAATTAATTATCCTATTTGAGCTTCTAGCTTGACGATAGATTCTTATTGAGTCAAGATCGATTGTTGTTGATTCATAATTAATTATTGAAGTTGGTTAAATCTATCATCAGCTAGATTGGTCTGTTGAGGAGGTGGTTATGATAGCTGATTGTTATATGATGGTTGGATAAACTGACTAGGCTGACCATTATTATAGGCATAGTTTTGATATTAGGTCCTATTTTGATAGTTTTGGATGCATGGAATTTGTGTCTGAGCCTGAGTTTATTGTGATGTCCAAAAAAAATTAGAGTAGTTACTCTAATATCAGTTATATGAATTTGAAAATGGGTCATTAATCAATTTAGAGTAATCTTTAGCAGCTTGAACTTGTTCTTGGATAAAATGTGAAAACTATATAGCATGATGGGTTGGGCTAGGTGATGTGAATTATGCAGGAGATTATTGACCTAGGATTAGGAGTTGATCTAATTTTTAGGTAAGAAGATCAACTTTATCTAATTTTTGGACTATTAGATTCAAATCAGCCATTTGATTATCAGGTTTAATATGAATCAACCATTCAATTAAGTTCAACTAAATCAGAAAAAGCGATTTCCTACCATGCATGTATTAGTATAATCCTAATGTATGGTTCAAAATTTTTTTAGAATTTTTTAAAAAATTTATATATATATATTTATTATTTTATTATATTATTATTTTTTTATTTTTTTAAAAAAAGTTATTTTAATTTTTTAATTATTATTTTTAATTTATTTTAATTTATTTAATTTAATTATTATTTTTAATATTTTTTAGTTAGTTTAATTTAAATTTTATTTTATTTTATTTTTAGAGGAGAAAGGAGAAGAAAGAAAGAAAAGTTCTAAAGAAGAGGTCCTAAGGAGTCCTAGAACTAAGAAGAGAGAAAAGAATTAGGTTTAATTAATTTTGATGTTGGTTAGCAATCAAGTTGGTCAATCAATCCTGACTAATGGTTATCCTAGATCTGGATAGCTCCTAACTGCCAAGGTCACCTTCAAGCCCTCAAAGTATAAGATCAATCAATCAACTGGCCAGGTAAGTATAAGGTCGGTGGGAGTCCCTCCGTTGCTTGCCTTAGACACCAATTATGCTTGGCTAGGTAAGCTAATGAAATCAATTAGAAGCCACCTTCCTTTGGACCCAGTCATCCCTGAACCACTTTCTTAGACACCAGTCAAATAGACTAACCCTAACCTGGTTCAACTCTTAGGGTTTCTTGTCCTATTGAGCTTGAGCTCCTAGGGTTGATGTCTAATTGATTTTAAAATTAAAAACTTAGATCAATGCAGGATGCTTGTTGGTTGTTTATGGGCCAAGAAAAGGTGATCAAATCTCCATCTTATCTTATTTATTTGGGTGTTGCCCTTAATTTTATTTAAAGATGCATATGCACAATCACTTTCAATAAGGGATTCTATGCAACTAAAGTAGATGCATGAAATTGATTAAACTTAAGGGCTTACCTTATCTCGAGTGATCATCAAAAATAAATAAAATTAAAATAAAACTAATATGTTGCATGTTCTAAGCAGTTAGAATTTCTAATCTTCTCATAAGACTTTTAATTAGATTTAAGTGGATATATTTTTTTTTTAAATTTAATTTAAAAATAAAATGAATAAATAAATAAAAATAGAAAAGGACTAGGGTTAGGATTGATCTCACTAAGCAAAATTGAATGATTTGTTCCTTGCTTTGGTTCTTTTTGTTTTTTAACCTTTTTTTCTGCAAAATAAAAAAAATTAGTAATATTTACAAAAAAATAAAAATTTTATTTATAATTTACTTACAAAAAAATCAAAGAGATCAAAAATTTAATATACGTGCCTTCTCCGATAATGACGCCAAAAAATTGGTAAGATCGCGATGTTGTCATTCTGTGATTCATCGGTTTCTACTGAGTTGGCAGTCCATGCCAGGATCATGGACCGACTGATGGCTTCTACGGTTGAGTCGGCTTGGCTCGGTGCGTTTAGACGCACCAGCTAATATGGCGCAGCGGCTTGAGCCGACTGAGCCGTATGTTATTTTTTATTTAATTTTTATTTATTTTATTTCTTTAGAAATTCATATCTTCTCTATTTTAGCTTTATTTTGTGTGAAATTTATTTCATTATGATCAAAAGAATAAGCTCTTTTCATTGATTATAAAATTTTATTTTTTAATTTTTATTATTTTTTAATTAATAAAAATATGAATTTCTTAAAAATATATATCAATTAATTATTAATTCTTAAAAATTAATATAAATTAATTGATAAATTAATACTTTTACTGATAAATTTATGGTACTTATCAGTGTGCGCCCCTCTTTTTCTACCTTTTAGCAGGGGGACAAAGCCCCATCTTCTCTTCTATAGGTGCATGATACATGGGCAGATGTCTAAGTGTCAAAGGTCAACATTTGACCAAAGTCCAAAGACAAGATTTAGCAGGTGATGTAAAATGACAGGTGTTATCTCAAATTTATCTTATAAATTAAGACAATCCTTTTCTGATCTGGACAAGCTTCAGTCATACCAAGTAAAGATTCCTAAGTGAGCCCAAACACATTTGGCTCAGTCGAGACAAGCTTTAATGATTGTTGAAGGAGAACATTAGGCTCAATTGTATGCTAGCATGATTTTCTTGAATCTAATTGAATCTAATTCAAATCAATTGAACTGTAGTCCAATTGATGATATCTAGATCCAAACTCTTATTTGTGTGATCCAGTTAGATTCAATTTCGTATGGTAATAGGATACGTCGCGATCTCTATCATCGACATCATCGAAACACCTTTTGATGGATCAAAACTTTTTTGATTCAGATAACTACTATGATCGATCATCCAAATCATTCTAATTATTCTCAAAATCCACTAGTGACATCTAGCAGCATATTATGGCAATCCATCGAAACTGAAAATGAATCTCTCGGTGTAGTTACCTGTGTGATTAAGTTCCTTTATCTTGAGCTCCGATCGGATTAGGGTTAAGGTGATCTCGTCAAACCCTAATTTTCGTCATATAAATTAATCATTCGATTCAAGTTCGATGTAAAAATTCTAATAGAAACTTTTTCGATTATTTCACTCTGCCATGGCCATGGGCTTATGGACTTGATTCTCATGATCATCATAGGACTGCTTTTCATCTACCGAGGTAGATAGATCTCCTATTAGTGCAATCCAATTCCTACAATGAACATGCTATAGCCAACATACACCTCAAAGTTTTGAATGGCTAGGAGATTGAGTTATAGTATAGTCCAACTATAACACCCTCAAGGTGAACTATCGATGCACCTTAGGTCAAAGAATCAGATACACTACTGCAGCTTCAAGCCAGTCATTGACGAGAAGGTAGACTTCCTCATGACTGCTCGAGATGGTCACGCTCAGTGCCCTCGTTCTCTAGCGAGTACATATACTCTCACTTCGATGTCTCTACACCATAGACTCAAGACTCATCTATCCTAAAGAAGCGATCGTACACCAACCTTTCGGATCAATCATCATCCTCATGATAATCCTACGGTTGGGAGCATTTTATGAGTCAATAATGAAAATTCATGTCTTAAATTTTTAACTCTTGAAAATATAAACTATTATTACAATTAACTCAAGGAATTTATCACATATACTTTCAAATACACACTGTGATAAAAAATAATTCATTTTATTATTTATAGTCAAAATTATAATTTTGTCCTTAGATGTGTATTAAAAGTGTTAGCCAATTCTGGCTTTTAGGCGACACATATCTAACAAACTCCCACTTGACCTAAAGCCAATTGGCTACAAATCTAAGTCCCATCTTCTCAAGGTGGATTTCAATCTTCGACTGGCCCAATGGCTTTATGAGTGGGTCTGCCACATTATCTACGGAGTTAACTCTCTTGACCTCAACATAATCTTTCTCAAGGTAATCGTCGAAGAGGTGGTATCGCCACTCGATATGCTTGGATTTTTGATAAGACCTCGGCTCCTTAGCAAGGTCTATAGCACCATTATTGTCGTAGTACAAAGGAATGGCATCTGATGGAATCACTCTGATCTTTGCGGTGAATTTCTTATACCAGAGTGCCTCCTTCGCAGCTTCTGATGCAGCGATGTATTCTGCTTTCATGGTGGAATCTACTATCACTGTCTGCTTGGAACTCTTGTAACTGACAGCACCACCATTACACACAAATAGACTCCCAGATGTTGACTTTCGATCATCTATATTGGACATAAAATCTGAGTCTGTATATCCCTGGACTTGGAGTTCTCCATTACCGAAAATCAACTACATATCCTTAGTTCTTCTCAAGTACTTAAGGATACATTTCATAGAAGTCCAATATTCTTCATCTGAATTCTACTAATATCTACTCGTGACACTCACAGCATGGGCTATATAAGGTCATGTACATAACATGGCATACATGAGGCTCCCTATTGCTAAAGCATAAGGGATCTTGCTTATGCGTTCAATCTCCTTTGGTGTGTTGGGACATATTTTCTTGGAGAGATGAATGCAATGTTTGAAGGATACCAATCCCCTTTTGGAGTTTTTCATGCTAAACCTCTTTAGCACTTTCTATGTTACTTCTATGAGAAGACATAATTCCGTCTATCTCTCTTTTGAAAAAGGATGGTTTCCCCTCTTTCATTTGATGAAACTAAATAATTTGATCATATCATTAAATCGAGTATTCCAGCTTCGAGATGCTTGTTTAAGTCCATATATGGATCTTTGCAGCTTGCATACTTTATGATCAGCATCACTGGATATGAAACCTAGCGACTGTTTCATATAGATATCTTCCTCAAGGTATCCATTTTAGAATGTCATTTTCATGTCCATTTGCCATATTTTATAATCGAAATAAGCTACAACAACAAGCAATGTGCGGATGGATTTTAACATAGCTACTGGCAAAAAGGTATCCTGATAGTCAATGCCTTTGCGCTGACTATAACCTTTTGCCACTAATCTAGCTTTGAATGTCTCTACATTTTCATCTGCACCTATCTTTCTTCTGTAGATCTATTTACATCCAATAGGTACTATACCTTTGGTGGATATACCAAGGTCCAAATTTGATTTAAGTGCATTGAGTCAATTTCTGACTTTATTGCCTCTAACCATTTCTCAGAGTCGATATTTGATATGGCCTCATCATAGGTTTTGGGATCATCACCATGAACCCCATTACCTACGAGGAATATTTGTTCTACTTCCTCTGAGATAGTACCTAAGTACCGCTCAAGGGGATGAAAAATTCTTTCCGATCTATGAGGTGGAGGAGGTAGTGATTGTATTGGCTCAACCTGATTTGGTTCCATAGGATCTGAAATTGAGCCAACCCAGTCTTGTGCTGTGCCAGCAGTTCTGAACATGCAGCTCCCTATTTTACTTGTGCACTGAGACTTAGCCAACTCAGTTTTTGACTGAGTTGGCTAACCTATAGAAAATCTTTTTTCTATAGTGTTGATTCTTTGGCTTTGGTTCCTTGCTTCACCATATATCTCAGGTCTTCAAAGTACCAACCAAGCCTCTGGAATCCCCGGAGCCAACCTCCTAACTCCTCCCATAGCCTCCCAAGGCTTGGGAGCACCATAAATTCTTACACATTTATGGACTAAAGCAGGTGTTTTGGAGTTGGAACATACATTTTGATAGAACAATCATGAAGTATAGCTTCACTAAGAATGGAGAAGTGCCCTGCATATACAAGTAGGTTAATGGTCCAGTGGTTGTATTCCTTGTATTCTATATGGATGACATTCTCTTAATTGGAAATAATGTCCCTGCATTATTGGGAATAAAGATCTAACTATCATGATAGTTCTCCATGAAGGATCTAGAAGAAGCTTCATACATCCTAGGGATGAAGATCTATAAAGATAGATGTAAGAGATTGCTTGAGTTATCCCAGTCCACGTACACTGATAGTATGCTGAAAAGGTTCAGCATGGAGAATTCTAAGAAAAGCTATCTACCAATAGGCCATGAAATTTTTCTCTTGAAGTGGGATTGTCCGACAGCACCTCAAGAGAGAGAGCGTATGAGTAGAATATCATATGCTTTGGTAGTGGGTTCTATCATGTATGCGATCAGATGTGGCATACTCACTAGGGATGGTGAGTAGATACCAATCTAATTCTGGGAAGAACCACAAGAAGGTTGTTGAAACCATCTTGAAGTATTTAAGAAATACAAAAGACCAGTGGCTTGTTTTTGGCAAGTTAGACTAGAGACTTATGGGGTTTATAGACTTCAATTTTCAGTCTGACCATGATGATAACAAGAGTGTATCGGATATGTGTTTACCCTTAATGGTGGAGTAGTTTGCTGGAATAGTTCCAAGTGGCACACCGTGACTGACTCAGTTTGTGAGGTAGAGTATGTTGCTGCATCAGATGATGCAAAAGAAGCGGTGTGGCTTAGGAAGTTCATCACCGAGCTTGGAGTAACACCCTTCCTTGATGGTCCAATTTTGCTCTACCGTGATAGCTTTGGAGCAATTACTCAGGTGAAAGAACCAAAGGCACACCAGCGAACGAAGCATATTCTACATCACTACCACCTTGTTTGTGAGATCATGAATCGAGATGATATCGACCTTCAGAAGATCGATGGAAAGGAGAACCTGGACCGCATTTATCCCATGTCAAAGTGTTATGCTGCATCAATTGGCTTTAGCAAGTGGAAGATTGTTGAGAATGGTGTCGCAAAGTCAATCGCCAGTATTGAGTCCTCGGACTATCGTAGAATGATCTTAATTTATCTTAAATCTATTCACGATTAAATAATACGTTGTTATCAAGGACGATAATGTTTATCGAGTGTAGGTCATTATGTGCCATATGGGTTGTCCTCTTAATCAAGGAGTGTCGAGACACTGGCATGGAATGCAGGTGAGATATAGGGGAACATCTAAACTGAATATCATAAACTTCGAAGCTTTTCTATTGTCAAGATTTGCTTCGATGGAATATGTGTATAAGTGTCCTTCCGACCTAAGATCACCATGATGACTTTCAAGCAACTTACTATGCTTTGGTATCAGACTATCTAAATTTTTAATTTAGTAATGGAAGGTTTCTAGGCATGGTCAAGTACTTGAAGAGTCGGTGTGTAAATCAAGATGGGATTGACCACTCTAATTCAGGAGCTGTGTTCAATTATATTTCAATTAAGTAAAACCTTGGCTAGGATAGTCCTAGTGAGGAGTCACAGGACTGATTGCATTGAGACATGATTTGGGTGTACTTTTAGGATTGATAGTTTAACACTGAGTCATCTCATATATAGAGATCAAGATCAAAGGAATGAATTATGCGATAACCATATTCACGTAGGTTCTAAATGTTGTGATTGTGACTATTCGATCTATCTGGATGTCAGGTACCATTACTAGATGGTCACTTCGATTGGTACAAAAATTGGTTCCTATACTATCGATTAGGTTTGAACCTACAGAGTCATACATATTAGAGATTCCTACCCGATCCAATGGCTGGTGAAGAGTCCCACTGGACTAGGATTCTATGGTCAAGAGTTCCAATCGACTGGAACTCTTGGACTAAGAGTCCTACTAGGCTGAAACTCTTAGTCTTACTTGCTTGAGACTCTATGATCAAGAATCTTACTAGTCTGAAACTCTATGATCACGAGTTTCACTTGTTTGAGACACCAGGATCAAGAGTCCTATTGGTTTAGGACTCTTCGATCAAGAGTTTCATTTTGATGGAACTCTATTGTCCGGACATCCATCAGATTTAGACTCTACATTTATGAGAGTTTTAGTTAGTAATTTAATCAATAATTAACTTAATTAGATTGAGTAATGATTTTTGGATCAAGTTCAATTGAATTCCATTCTATTGGGTTTGACCCGATTAGGTCATTAGATGACCTAATCGCCGAGGAGGTTTGATCCCTGATTTGATCAAGGGTTGAACTTGATTAATTTCTAATTTAATTAGGATTTAATTAAGCTTAATTAGCCTAATTATAATTGGGCCTGGCCAATTTGGTATAATTTGGCCTAGTCAATTTGGATTGGGTTGGTTCAATTAGATGAGGTTTAAATTCAAGACTAGTTTGACTAGTCTTCTCTTCCCTTGCACCAGCTAATCCAGCCCATTTAAATTTCATGAGAAAAGAGTTCTTGTGGGATTTTTCCATGCAAAGAAGGGTGCATGCCTAGGTTTCCCATGCCCTTGTGGATTGGTTTATTGCCATTCAAATTCAAATTGAGTTTGAATTTGAATGGGCAACATGTTTATCTTGTCCTTGTACCACACGTAGATATGCGCCCAACTTACTCCTTGAGAAAAAATTTCTTGTGAAGTTTTTCCACACACAAGGGAGGGCACACACCCCCCTTTCTCACACCCTAAATGGATAAGATTAGGTGGTTTTGGTTTGAATTCAAATCATGTTTGAATTTGAATTGAAAACCAACTTGATCTCATCCATCCACGTGTTATGAATGCTGAAAAGAATTCATTAAAATTTGATTTCTCCCTGAGTGTGCACACATCTTTCTAAGATAGAAATAGAGTGCATCAGCCTTCCCCCTCTACATGGAAAATTTAAAAATTCTATGAGAAAAAAATTACAGAGAGAGGTGTGGGCATAGGGTTTTCAGAGAGCTTACCCTAGGGTTCTGACCTAGGGTTCGAGAAGAGTTTGTGTAAGCTATGAGTATCCCGAGCCCACCAAATTTTAGGAAGAATTTTCTCTACCCCTCTACTAATTTTGTTGGTGATCCAGAGCACTTGAAGAGTCCGAAGATAAAGATCAAATGAGTTTGGTCGACATCAACTATCGAAGGGATCTGGCGTTGAGCTAGCACTTGGGAGGAGCTGATCGGGTTCAGAAGCTTTGTATGAAGGATCTGCAGAGGCCAAACACACTATATAGCTACAATGCAACAAGTGGACCTCCTCGACAGTGATCAAATTATGGAGATTGACTACGCACACAGGTATCATGTTCTGACCACGTAGCTACAGTAGTAAAATGTTTACTACTATTGATTTACTTTTTCAAATTCAAAGCATGTATATCATATTTAGATTCTAAGTGTAGGATTTTTTGATATGATCAATAGCTCATAATTAATTAGATTAACTATATTTTCTACTATATTTAATAAATTTTTGAAAAAATTTGAAAGTAGGGCGAGAAACCCTGTACTGCATACCTTCAGTGATCACCATCCCGAACCAAAAAACCATATGATCTGTCTGATTGATGCGGTACTCTATAGAATTATCTTAATGGTGAAGGTATATTGAGCTCTAGATTTAATTTTCAGATTCAACCACAGATGTCGGTCTTTCTACCTATTGAACATTATCAAGTTCAACCTTAAAGGCAACGATTCTTTCACTAAGGAACTCCTTTTCTAAAAAGATTATCTTAAGGCCAATGAAAGCCTTTTGTTCATCAGCGTGGTAGAAAATATATCATTTAATCTCTTTTGGGTATCGTATGAATATGCACTTATCAGACCGAGGCTTAAGTTTATTTGTGATTAATTGCTTCACATAAGATGGGCACCCCCAGACCCTAAGGTATGAATGTGCTGGCTTACACCCTGTCCATATCTCATATGGAGTTTTAATTACAGACTTACTTAAAATCCTATTTAACTAATAGCAGCCGATTTGAGTGCATATCCTCAGAAGGATATCGATAAGCTGGCAAAATTCATCATAGATTAGACCATGTCTAACAGAGTCCGATTCCTCCATTCAGACACACCATTATACTATGGTGTTCTTGGAGGAGTGGATTAGAAGAGAATTGCATTCTCTCCTAAATATATGAGAAACTCATTGAAAAGGTATTTTCCTCCTTGATGCGATCGAAGAGTTTTAATACACTTTTCAGTTTGTTTTTCTACTTCACTTCAGAATCATTTGAATATTTTAAATGAATCCAACTTGTGTTTCATCAGATAGACATATCCATATCTTGATAGATTATCTATGAATTTGATGAACTAGAAATATCCACCTCTGACATCTATGCTCATCTATCCACATACATCAGTATGTACTAGACCTAAGAGCTCAATGTCCCTCTCACCTTTTGCAATAAAAGGTGACTTAGTCATTTTATCATGAAGACAAGATTCACAGGTTGGAAGTGATTCACAATCATTGACTTCGAGGATTTCCTCTTGAGTCAACCTATTTATCTTGTTCTTGTTTATGTGGCCTAGCGTATAGTGCCATAAGTAGATATCAAACACACTATCTAATCTAGGGTGCTTGCCAGTTGAATTGACTATATTAATAGGTTATGATAGCAGTACACACCATTGTTTAAATGTCTAGTGAAAATAGTAACACTATTCATATTGATATTATAAAATTATTTTTTAATTAAATTTTTAAAATTATCTTTGGCTAGAAGGCCTATGGAAATGATATTCAAAAAGAAACTAAGACAAAAATGATAATCATTAAGAATAATGGTTTGAGACTCAAATTTAAGTTTCAAGATTCCTAATGCTAGAACTGAAACTGGTCTTCCATCTCCAATATTTAGGAACTTCTCGCCTTACTTAAAGCTCCTACTAACCTGCAATCCCTATAATGAATTGCAAATATGGTAAGAGCTATCAGTATCTAATACCCAGTCAGTAATATCACAAATAGAGAAATGGCAAGGAGTTATCATATAAATATCTTGCCCAGTAATAGCTTGCTTCTTTCTCTGCCTGTTCAGATCTAGGAAGATAATGTACTGAGGATAGTTTCTCATTCAATTCCCTTGCTTCTTGTAAAAGAAGCATTTAGCTTGAATCTTATTGGGCTTTATCTTCCTGATCTAGCCCTACATAGATGTCCCAATCTGAACTTGCACCTTCTTGTCCTTCTTCTTTTTGTTCTTCTTTCATTTTTTAAAGAGTCGAGAACTAGAAGCAGAACCTCCCACTAAGTTCACCAACTCCTTATGAAGTGGGTGATCCTTTTCAAAGGTCTAAAGTAACTCCAGTAACCTATGATAGTTTACTTCAAACTTTGTTATTCTATAATGAATGTGGAATGGGAGATAGGACTTGGGCAACAAGTTCAGTATTGCATCTTTTCCAAGCCGTTAATGCATGAAAATGCCGAGCTTGCTCAAACGCTCCATCTGCTCGATCATGTACAGTACATGATAAGTGACAGAAGCTCCATTCTGCATCTTAACATTAAAGATGGCACAACTAGTATTGTGCCTCTCAACAACATCTGGTGTGCCAAAAGAATCCTCCAACACTTGAAGCATGTCTTTTGATTGAGCCATCTTGAATTTGCGAACTCGTCGCTCATCACTGCCAGCATAATATAGCATACCACGATTCAATCATTGAGCCACTTCTAGTAAGTCTCTGACTGCTCCACATATATTGGAAGCTAGCTCCTCAAGTGTCGGATCTATCAACACATATAAGATCCGTTCATGCTCTAGGACTATATTCAACTTTTGATATTAGCTATCAAAGTTGGATCCCACTATCTTATCATTATCTAACATTGATCAGAGTGATAAGGAAGCTATACCTGCATAAAGAAAAAGCAAAATCTAATTAGTAATTGACTCATTAAACTTAAAGATTTATACTTTAATTAAAAGATTCTTCTACTATTTTATTCGAATTGTTGCCTCTACCTCCAATTATACTTTAACTAAAAGATTCTTCTACTATTTTATACGAATTGGTTGTCTCTACCTCCAATTCGAGGAATTATCCTAATTTCATAGTGGGTACTAGAATCCACATAGACTACACACAAGTCGAACTTTGGTTGATCAACCATGTACATCTAAGGATATGTTCATAACCAATTATTTTTTTAAATAATTTTTAGTAATTTATTTTTTTGCTTCAGTCTTTAATCAGTAGGCTTTGGCCTCCACTGAAAAGGTCTGGTTAGGTCCAATCATTAACATGACCATACTTGGTCCATCTAACCAATGAATAATTAAGCCCAACTTTGATTGGTCAATCTAACCATCATTTAGAAAGACACAACTAAAAAATCATATCATGAATGATAATTCCATCAACAGATAAGCACCAGGCCATTGGGCCTCCGATGATTATCCAACTAATGGACATATTATGACCCACTTAATGGAAAGCTATGATCCAGTTATCACCATAACTATTCCATTTTAAAGACCTAATAATTTTAGTTGATTTAATTGATTTGATTTTAGAAGAGGGAAGATCAGATGAACTAGCTTCTCATGATCCTCCCACTGGCTTCACCAAGTCAGCTTAAGGAAGACCATTAATAGGTTGGTCTAGGAGCACCTAAATCAGTCAAAATTGATTTACGTAGTTGACAATGGTCAGCTTGAATTGTCAAGTAATCTGATCAAAACATATTCTCTCTAAGAAGGTCAGGTAAGTGAGATCGACAAGAGGGTCAGTCAAAGCTTGTCTTAGACACCATAAAAAATAGTCAGGTAAGCGGGCTACCAATTAATGACCATCGATCTGGAATGCTAGACAAACCTTAGATATCAATTGGTTTAATTTATCTTGATTAGATCAACCTAACAATTCATGATAGACCACGTAGCCAAGAATTAAGTCTATCTTGGGTCTCGTTAAAGACATGGACTTGACCAACTATAACTATTATAATTGATCTAGAGAATCCTTGACCTAATCTAAGACAATAATTGATTAGATTTAGTCAATTCCCAAATTAAGTCCATTCTTTAATCTAACCTTAGTTCTACCCCAATTAATAGACCTAATTCCCACTAAACCATCAACTCAATGTGTTATGATTGGTGTCTTAGGATCTTCAATTCATAATCCTAGATTCTAATCAAATAACTTCTTAATTCTTAATTAAGTTTTGGGTTGAGGGTTGGAATTTGGCTTTTCAAAAATAATTTTTATATTTATAAAATATTTTTATAAAATGGTTCTACCAACTAAGTTGCATGTTTGATTCATAATCAATATGCAATAAAATTAACATGAAACTACTTTAGATCTAATATAAATAGGTTCATGTAATTGAAACCATTTCAATACCAATCAATCATAAATTATCTTAGATCAAATCTAACAAATTTATGATGATTAAAAATTAAATTAAAATATTTTTAATTAGATCATAAAATTTTTTAGATATAATCTAAAATTTTATGATCAAGACTTTAGATCAGCACGTACTAGGATAATCTCTCCATTGTAAGGGATAAACCTTATAGCAGGACAACCTTATAATTAGTTCGAGCAATCTAAAAATATTTATTTTTAAATTTAAATTTTTTTTAAATCTAACAAATCATAAATAAATTTAGATCTTATTCAATAAATTTATGATTAGCAATAGATCTACACGAACTAGGATAATCTCTCCCCTATACGGGGTAAATCTTATAGCTGGACAACCTTATATCAGTTCATGTGATCAAATTTTTTAATTTTAAATTTAATTAATAGATTAAAAATTATATCTAATATAAAAATAATTTAAGCATACATCATTAATCATGTAATAATGAACCATAGCTCTGATACCAATTAAAAGAACCGGACCTAGGATTTCAGGGTTAGATCTCAAAACTTTTTCAGATCTAAGTAGCTAAAGATAGGAATTAATCAAATTAATTCATAAAATACTAGAAAAGATTCTAGATATAGGATCCTATTATATTATTATAGCATATAATTAAATCAAATATTAAAAAAAATTAGAAGATAATATGTTGATCATATCAACGTAGATCTACACTAGATCTAATATAGGTATGTAATAGGGGATCATATCTTTATTACCTCCATAAGTTAGACTTTCTAACTTAATGATCCAAACTTAAGGATGTTGCTTCAAGCTGCACATGCATCCAGCCTCTAAAGGTCGTTCACATGAGTCCATGAACACTGATCAGAAGATCGATGCCTAAAAATCAGCATAGTATGCTAGTACTGTGCTGATCCTTCTTCGACGGTCGATATGGATCTTTCTTCTTCAAGATTTGGACTCTCCAATTTTTTAAAAGGAAAGGAAAAGATTTTCAACCTAAGACACCTCTAAAAAAATTCTCTAAGAAGGAGGAAAAGAAGAGAAGGAAACAATCCTAGAAGAAGACCCTCTTCTTCTTCTTTGCTCTCTCACCTAGACATCTTGATTGGTATCTTTACAATTTTCAGACCCAAAGGATTTTTCTCTTTGGTTCTCCATGTCCAAAACACACTCTCTAATGTCTAGAATCATTGAATAAATCAGGCCAAAATTCTCCTTTAATAGAGGGATATGGAGGAGTCCTTGTCTAGGTCAAGTACCTTGACAAGGTATGTCCAATTTAGGTAACTTATGGGGTGCCCAACACTTGGGCGCCCCCTCCTTTCTTTTTGGCCAAGGACCACCTACATTGGGTGCACAAAACCTCTTATTCTCACCATGGAAAATCGAAAGAAATCAAGAAGAGGGGGCAGCACAAGGCATGGAGTCCAACTTTCCTAAAATTCTATCCAATAGAATTTGAAACTTGGAAACAACCAACCAACTTTGACTTGGTCCATAACCATATTCCATATAAGAAACAAGGGAGAGAGGGGGCGTGTGTGAAGGTCATGGAGAAAGGATTCTCCACACACAAAACCTAGAGAAGGGGTGGGGTATGGGCATGGGATATAGGTGGCACAAGGAGAGGAATCCTAGTCTTACTAGGATTCCAAATTTGACTTGGTCAAATATGGTTTCTTAAATCAAATTAAACCAGAAATAGTTGAACCCAATAAGTATAGGTCTTAATCTAGCTAAGAACCTAATTAAATTAGATTAAATCAAATTTAAATTTAATTAAATTTCTAATCAAATTAGATATTGGGTTGACATAAGTCCTAATTAAACTAGGACTTGTTCTTCCTTGCAATTGGTTCATCCAATAAACTAATTGGACTTGATCCAATCAAGTCCAAACCAAATCATATTAAATTATATTTAATTTGTCTTAATCTCAATCCTCTGGCTTAATCAAATTAGGACAATTAGCAATCCAATTGCTAATCAATCTTCCAGCAACACTTGCACTTAGTTAAACATCAATCATATTGATCGTTTAATTCTAGAATGATTTTTAATCGTCAATCAACCATCCGATCAGATCGAAAACTCTTATATGTCTAACCCCATATGTCTGAATCTAAGTCGGTGGTGTAAAAATAAATTTTTGTACCAATCAAAGTGACCATCTAGCAATGATATCCGACGGCCAGATAGATCGAATGTGTAGAACAACATCCTTAGAATCCATGTGGATTTAGTTTCCATATAATTCATCTTCTTTACCAAAATGCACATAGGACACCTTAGAGTTTAACTGCCAACCCTAACTAGGCTATTCATATTATATTTCAAAATATCAAATCAATCTCATGGATTACTTTGGCCAAGATTTTGGTATATTGAAATACAGTGGTACATTCTTCTCCAACTCTTGGAGTGGTCGATTCCATCTTGATCATACACCGACTTTGCAAGTACATGACTATGATCAGAAGCCTTCCATTACTAAATTAAAAATTTAATTATTCTAGTACCAAAGCACAGTGAGTTGCCTACAAGCCATTGAGGTAATCCCAGATCTAAGGGACACTTATACCTATATCCCATCAGAGCAATTCATGATAGTAGAATCTTCTAGAGTAGTAGGTTCAGTGATGATGTTGTAAGCGCACCAACTGGCATCACCTCTCTGGATACCAATTGATATTCCATGATATCGCTCGAATGCCAATCATCCTTGGCATCACAAGCTTCGATATCATGTTACAGAAGCTCCTGATCTTTAACACAGACCTGAAGGAACCTAAGACATTCTCTATGGGCAGCACACCACCGATCCTCCGCCTGGATCTGTGATGGGGTGCCTCCCTTCTTGGACTTGAGGGAGATGCTCCCTTCTCTAGGCCATCTTCAAGAACCCTAGGGCAGCAACTCTAGAGAAAAGAGAAGAAGAGAGTTGAGGGAGAAAAGGTCTATATTCCACAGCATAATGAAACCCTAATACAACCTATGTATTTATACATAGACATTAGGTCCGACCAAAAAAACTCTCCGACTAACCCAACACATGAAAGTACTACCAAGCCCATGTACACCCATATCTCTCATGCTCTCATCCTCTGGATCTAGACCCGACCCATACATGAATTAGCCCCCTTAAGACCTCTCAAACCAGGCCTTAAGACCCATAGGATCATCCCAGACCCTAGCATAAAATAGACCCTCGCGTAACTCTGCCCGCGCACTGAGCTGGCTAAGTTTCACTAGGCTGGCTCAATTTCAGCTGAGCCGGCTCAGTCCTGTGCCATGCCAACAGTTCCAAACGTGTAGCTCTCTATTTTGCCTATGCACTAAGACTTAGCCGACCCAGTTTTGAATTGAGCTGGCTAACCTACAGAAAATCTTCTTTCCATAGTCTTGATTCTCCGACTTTGGTTCATTGCTTCACCTTGTGTCCCAGGTCTATAAAACACCAACCAAGCCCCTAGAATCCCCAGAGCCAAACCCTTGACTCCTCCCATGGCCTCCCAAGGCATGGGAGCACCACAAATCCTCACAATCTTCATCTTGGTGCCCCAAGACTTGGTAAACCCCTCGGCAATGACCTCCTGCTCATTTCCGCTTTTCCTATGCACTCGACAGCACCTGTGAAAACTTCACCTCCACCAATCCTCTTCAACTATTGTGCACCCTTGAGGCCTTTTGGATGATCACCTCCATTGCTGAAGATCGGTGCTTCCTTCTCTATAACATTCTAGAATTGTAGGATTCCTTCTGCTTAGCAACTGCATCACTTTTTCTAGACATCCATGGAGAACCTATAGTGTTCCTATACCGGTACTCACTACAAACCCTGACATAGTCTCCTCATAATTATGCCTATCCTCCTGCACATGCCACTCTATCTAGAACTGTGCATCTCCAATGCTGGTGCTAGGATATCGATCCTTCCGCACCCCTCTACTCTAAACTCATGTCAAATTCCTCTCTAATTATGAAACCATCTTTTCGAAGCTTCATCTATATTTGAAGTCCACCTGATGCCATAGAAGTCGACTCTATCACCGAGTCTCTCGAGGCCAACCACTCAACACTGCAATGTTGAGCCTACCACTACACCCTGAACACCATCACTGCCCCTTTGAACCTTTCACACTTCATGGACCCCTTTGAAGCCATCTCGGATACCTCTGCAATCTACAGGCACCTCTGAAATCCATGAGCTCATCCAACTCTTCTGAATCCTAGAAAATTTCATCCTAGTCCTTCTCCTCTACCCCTACACTAGCCATCACTTCAATTGTGCCTGAAGAACCATCCTCCACTTGAACCGTGACTCTCCCTGGTGCCCCTACAGAAGAAAACTGATCAATGATATTCTTGGCTACCTGAGACCTTCTGGCTCTCCCTGAGACATACACCCAGTCTCCTTGAGATACCACTGACACTCTCTACTAAGATACACTCCTCAATTGCTGCACCACCGAGCCTCTCTCAGCCCCGTGCCTCCAGGAAAGTGCTCCCGCAGCACTCCAGCACCTCCTGACTCATCTCTGTGCTGCTCTATAGCCATCAAACCCTGACCTACTAGACCTCCATGGATCATCCATCTCCATCACTCCCAAGGCTTCACAAATCCATGCTCTAGTCGAACCACTGAATACATCTCCGACTACTTTCCCACCTTCCTGACACCGAAGAACATATAATCATTTCTTCAGCCTTCCTTTGACCATTACCCTTTGAAAAACCTCTCTTCAATAGCCCTACACTATCCATCTTCCTAGAAAACCCTGATGCTATCTGTTGAGATACTTCCCTTGGCTGCTGCATCATCAAGCCTCTCTCAGCCCTACATCTCTAGGGAAGCATTACTGCAGCACTCCAACACTCCCTGCCTGTCACATAACCATCATACACCCTGGCCTTTCCACCAAGATCGATCAATAAATCATGCACCAAATCGTTCCACCTCGAGAAAATTCCTTCCTATTAATCCACTCAACCTCCACCTTCAACCCACTATTCTTGGTTGACCAAACCACAGCAATAACAAAGATAGATTTAAGATATACCATGGAATCCTTATGCAAATTTTTGATTTCACCTTATATGACTTCTCCTTTCCTTCCAAGAACCATCAAGCTCTGATACCAGATGCAAGTGCACCAACTGGCATCACCTCTCTAGATACCAATTGATGTTCCATGATATCGCTCAAACACCAATCATCCTTGGAATCACAAGCCCCAATACCATGTTGCGGAAGCTCCTGATCTTTAACATGGATCTGAAGGAACCTATGACATTCTTTATGGGTAGCACAACACCGATCCTCCACCTGGACCTGTGATGGGGCACCTCCTTCCTTGGGCTTAAGGGAGACGCTCCCTTCTCTAGGCCTTCTTCAAGATCCTAGGGCAGCAACTCTAGAGAGAAGAGAAGAAGAGAGTTGAGGGAGAAAATGTCTGTATTTCATAGCATAATGAAATCCTAATACAATCTACGTATTTATACATAGCCATTAGGCCCGATCAAAAAAACTTCCCGGCTAACCCAATACATGAAAGCACTCACCGAGCCCATGTACATCCATGTCTCCCATGCTCTCATCCTCTGGATTCAGACTCGATCTATACATGAATTAGCTCCTTTAAGACCTCTCAAACTAGGCCTTAAGACCCCTAAGATCATCCCAGACCCTAGCCCAAAACAGACCCTCACGTAACTCTGCCTGCGCACTGAGCCGGCTCAGTCTCAGCATTGAGTCAACTAAGTTCCACTGAGTTGGCTTAGTCTGAAACTGAGCCGGCCCAGTCCTTTGCCATGTCAGCAGTTGCAAATGCACAGCTCTCTATTTTGCCTGTGCACTAAGACTTAGCCGACCTAATTTTGGACTAAGCCAGCTAATCTATAGAAAATCTTCTTTTTATAGTCTTGATTCTTCGACTTTGGTTTCTTACTTCACCTTGTGTCCCAGGTCTCCAAAGCACCAACTAAGCCCCTGGAATCTCCAGAGCCAACCCCCTGACTCCTTTCATGACCTCCTAAGACTTGGAAGCATCATAAATCCTCATAGATGTACCCTTACATCTCACATGTATGCCATACTAGTATCTTCACACTCCTTAGTTAAGAGGACAACCAACCCATATGGCATACAGTGACCTATGCTCGATAGACGTTGTCATCCTTATTAATAGCCTGTCATTTGATCGTGAATAGTTTAAGGACTAATCGATAAATCTTCTCTTTATCAAAACTAAATAATCCTAAGAACTTCATCACAACAATGGAGTTCATTAGAAGAAGTAGACTTTATGATGAAAAATATTAAAATATTTATTTTACTTATTAATAAATTAATTATAGTTAATATAGCTCAATCGTCAATAGGCTAATGATTAGCTTTGGGACACATTTTTCAATAACTCCCACTTGTCCTAAAGCCACTTGGCATAGTATCTAATACCCATCTTTGACTTATGGTTATCGAACTTTTTTATCACTAGGGCTTTAGTAAAGGGATCGGCCAGGTTCTCCATTCTATTGATCTTCTGAAGATCGATGTTACCTCGATCCACGATCTTTTGGATTAGGTGAAAGTGATGTAGTATGTGCTTCATCCACTTATGTGCCTTCGATTTCTTTGTTTGAGCAATGACACCAGTGCTGTCATTGTAGAGTAGGACTGGATCATTAAGAGAGGATGCTACTCTGAGCTCGATGATGAATTTTGTTAGCCACACAGCATTCATTGTAGCATCTGATGCTGCGATATACTCCACCTCACAAACAGAGTCTACCACAGTATGCTGCTTAAAACTCTTCCAGTAGATGGCTCTACCATTTAGGATAAAGATATAACCTGACATTTTTCTGCTATCATCATGGTCAAATTGAAAGCTGGAGTTAGTAAACCCCATAAATTTTAAATCTGACTTATCATAAACCAACCATTGATCCTTAGCATTTCTCAAATACTTAAGGATGGCTTTCACCACTTTCCAATGGTTCTCTCAAGGATTCGATCGGTATCTACTCACTAGTTTTAGTGAGTATGCCATATCTGATCTCGTATATATCATGGCGTACATGTTAGATCCCACTGCTAAAGCATATGAAACTCTACTCATATACTCTCTTCAGAAGTTGTCGGACATTCCTTCTTAGAGAGACAAATTTCATGACCTATCGAAAGATAGCCCTTTTTAAAATTCTTCATATTGAACCTCTTCAGCACAATATCTATGTACGTGGACTGGGATAATCCCAGCAACCTTTTAGATCTATTCCTATATATCTTCATCCTTAGGATGTAGGATGCTTCACTCAAGTTCTTCATGGAGAACTATGATAGCAATCAAACTTTTATTTCCTGTAGTGTGGAGTTGTCATTCCCGATTAAGAGAATGTCATTGATGTATAAGACAAGAAATACCACTGCTGGACCATTTGCCCATTTAAAAATATAGGGCTTTTCTCTATTCTTAATGAAACCATGCATTTTGATCATCTTATCAAAATATATGTTCCAACTTTGAGATGCTTGCTTTAATCCATAAATAGATATCCGAAGCTTAGACTTTTGGTGAGACCTCGACTCTGTAGCTAGAGCTATGGCACCGTTGTTGTAGGCGTACAAAGAAATAGCATCAGATGGCATCATTCTAAGCTCTGTAATGAACTTCTTGAATCAAAATGCCTCCTTTGTAGCTTCCGAGGCAGCAATGTACTCTGCTTCTATGATGGAGTCTTCTATCACTGTCTACTTAGAACTCTTCCTACTTACAGCACCAATATTACATTAGAATAGGCTACTGAATGTTGACTTTTGATCATCAGTATCAAACATAAATTTTGAGTCCGTATACCTCTGTACTTAGACTTCTCTGTTACTAAAAATTAGAAACATATCCTTAGTTCTTCTCAAGTACTTAAGGATACATTTCATTAAAGTCTAGTGCTTTTTGTCTGGAATTAATTGATATCTGCTAATGACACTCACAGCATGGGTGATGTCAAATAGTGTACATAGCATGACATACATGAGGCTCTCTATTGCCGAAGTATAAGGGATCTTGCTAATGCATTCAATCTCTTCTGATGTACTAGGGTACATCTTCTTGGAGAGATGAATACCATGTCTAAAAGATACCAATCTACTCTTGGAGTTCTCCATATTGAACCTTTCATCACCTCCTTTATGTACATCTTCTATGAGAAACCTAGCATCCTTTTCAATCTATCTCTATAGACCATAATCCTCAAAATGAAGAATGCCTCTCCCAGATCATTCATAGAAAACTTCTTAGACAACTATACTTTGATCGAGGTTAACATGAAAATATCATTTTCAATCCGAAGGATATCATCCACGTACAATAGGAGGAAGACAACAGCACTCCCACTGATCTTTTTGAACACACAAGACTCTTTCTCATTCGTGATGAAATCAAATGATTTGATTATATCATTAAAACAAGCATTCCAACTCTGAGATGCTTGCTTTAGTCTACAGATGGACCTTTGTAGTTTACAGACCTCGTGATCACTATCACTAGAAGTAAAACTAAGTGGCTATTTTATATAGATATCTTCCTCAATATTGTTAGATATGAGTGCCCTAAAAGCTAGAATTGGCTGACACTTGAAATACACTTCTAAGGATAAAATTATAATTTTGACTATAAATAATAAAATGGGTTATTTTCTACCATATAAGTGTATTTAGTGTCTGTGATACATCCCTTGAGTTAGTGGTAATGATAATTCATATTTTCAAAAGTTAAAAATTTAAGACATGAATTTTCATTTATTAACTCATAAAATACTCCTGATCATAGAATCATCATGAGGATGGTGATTAATCCGAAAGGTTAGTGTATAATCGCTTCTTTATAGTAGATGAGTCTTAAGTCTACGGTGTACAGACACCGAAGTGAGAGTATAGGTACTCGTTAGAGAACAAGGACACTGAGCGTGACCACCTCGAGTAGTCATAAGGAAGTTTTACCTTCTCATCGATGACTGACTTGATGCTGCAGTGGTGTGTCTGATTCTTTGACCTAAGGTGCATCGATAGTTCACCTTGAGGGTGTTATAGTTTGACTAGACCATGACTCGATCTTCTAGCCATTCAGAATCTTGAGGTGTACGTTGGCTATAGCATGTTCATTATAGGAATTGGATTGCACCAAGATAGAATCTATCTACCTCGATGGATGAGGAGCAGCCCTATGATGATCATGAGAATCAAGTCCATAAGCCCATGGCCATGGGAGAGAGTGAGATAATAGAAAGAGTTTTTATTAAGATTTTCACAAATGAACTTGAATCGAATGATTAAATTATATGATAGAAATTAGGGTTTGACGAGTTCACCTTAACCCTAATCTGATCGGGGCTCAAGATAGAAGAACTTAATCACACATGTAGCTGCACTGAGAGATTCATTTTCAGTTTTGATGGGTTGTCACCTTATGCTGCTAGGTGTCACTGATGGATTTTAGGAGCAATTAGAATGATTTAGATGATCGATCATTCTAAGTTGTTTGAATCAGAAGAGTTCTGATTCATCGAAAGAAGTTTCCATGATGTCGATGATGGAGATCATGACATATCCCATTACCATACAAATCTGAATCTAATTGGGTCACACAAACAAGAGTTTGTATCTGGATATCATCAATTGAACTAATCCAGTTCAATTGATTTGAATAAGATTCAATTAGGTTCAAGAAAATCGTGCTAGCACACGATTGAGCCTAACATTCTCTTTTTTCTATCTTAAAAGTTGTCTCGACTGAGCCAAATGAGTTTGTGCTCACTCAGGTACCTTTACCTAGTCTAACTGGAGCTTGTCTAAGTCAAAAATGGGTTATCTTAATTTATGAGATAAATTTGAGACAACGCCTGCCATTTTTTATCACCTACTAATTCTTGTACTTTGACTTGGTCAAACATTGACCATTGACCCTTGGACATTTGCCCATGTGTCAAGCACTTATTGGCGAGTAAATAGGGGCTTGTCCCCTCTCTGAAAATTGGAAGGAAGGGGGTGCACGCCTTGGATGGCGTGCGCCCATGGATAGGGACGCTGGAGTCCCATACGGATGGGACTCTAGGTTGCTTGTTGGATTCAAACTAGGTGACCCTCATCTATAGACTTTGACCAGTCTTAGGTGCCACCTTAGGAAGAATCCATGGGTCTCTCATCCCACTAATTAGATTTAAATCTAATTGAACGAAGCAACATGATTGGCCGGGATGATGCAGCACTGCATGGCACACCAGAGTCTATAAATAGACCCTATCTGCATCCACTTTCAAGGAGTTCATCTTAAGCCATGCCCCAAGGCTGTCTCTCTCCCTTCTCCATGCCACCATTTGGCCCTCTCCCTCCTCTCCACGTCCATAAAAGTTGGATTCTTCTGATTAGTGCGAGTCAAGCAAGAAAGGCTGACGAAAAAGGAAGAAGGGAGCACTGCTGCAGAGATGACGGGTGATCTTCAGAAGGTATTTTGAAGATCCTCCAAATCAGATCCAGATCTAATTTTTGGAAAAAAGAAAGAGAAGTAGAAGATCTCTAGATCTAACCTGAGTGGATACCGGTAGAGGCCAGGCGATTGCGTGGCTAGATCCAGAACCTCAGAGCTTCCGCAGGATCATCAATGGGTAATCAGATTACCCAAGATAAAGATAAAAATTAATTCAAAATTAATTTAGTTTTATTTTTTTAATTATTATATTATAAATTAGATATAAAAATTATCAGTTCTGATCTAGATCTAAGAGAAGAATTTTTTTGAATTATGGCTCTTGATCCAATCAGATCTGAACAAACCTGACCCGGAAAATCAGAATTTTCCTTCAACTAATATTAGAGCCAGGTTCTTATAAATTTTTTTTTAGATCTAATTTAATCTAACTAATTAATGATTTTAGATATCATATGAGATATGATTAGATCTAAATAAAAAAATTAAAAAATTAAAATAAATTAATTTAGATCTAATATGTACGAGATACATAACTAGACTAGGAATAGAATTATTCTATGTGTAGTCTAGTTTGATCATAATTTTTATTTGATTAAAAGTGATTTTTAGATCTATTTACATTCTATTTCTTGATATTACAAATATTATAATCAGATCTAAAAATAGAAAATAAAATAAAATTAATTGTTCATATTAGATATGATAGTTGCATATTTGGACAAATTGTAGAATAGTTCTGCAAATAGGTCTAGATTAAATTTTATTTGATATGATCAAATTTAAATTTAATTTTTTAGATGATTATGAGATAATTTAGATTTGAAAAATATGCATGCATGATATATGTGATATATACAAAACATGTTTTAATTAGATCTAACTTTTATATGAGATATATGCTTAGATCTAATTTATTTTTGTAGACTAGTTGTATTTCTGATTAAGGCGTTCCCCTTGGCCAATCGGTCATAAGATTAAAGTAGGGCTTAAAGATCCTCTTCTCCTATTCGATGGGGTATTCTTATGATGTGTAGGGTTGCTGTGCGTTCATCCTTAATCAGAAATTAAAAACTTACTTTCTGCAAAATCCTAGATTCTGAAACCCTAGGATCTTTTTACATGTTTTGTTTATGAAACCTAACTTAATTAAGAATTAAGTTTATGAAATATCAATTAGATCTAAAATTAAAAATTTTAGATCTAAGACATATTCATAAATCTAGGTTCGGACTTGGGTAGCTCAATTAGGTCTAGCGGTTGATCAAACAGATTTAAGAGTTGGTTAGATGGGATCAACAATGCTTAAATTGATCAGCCTAATAGGATTAAGTTTGGGTCAGGATTGAGTCACGAATGTGATCGATCAAGCTAAGACCTAATTAGGCTTAGTGGTTAGAGTCTGGATTGTAGGCTAACCTGATTGGTTCTGTCTCAACAATTTGGTATCTAAGGTAAGTTTGGCAGATATGATCGATTGATTTTTAATTGAGAGCTACTTGAGTCGAATGCATTCTTGTCGAGTTAATGGCATATCTCTTCCATCGGTCTCACTTATCTGGCCATTTTTGTTGACTCAGTTCTGATCTGAGTTGGTTAATAATCCGAGCTAACCCATGCCGCTAGGTTAGTCATAATAGTTATGACTATGTCAAGTCTAGTTTAATGAGACCTAAATCAAATCTTTCTAAGAAAAGATTAAGTCTAAGGTCTTTCATCATTATAGATGTGCGGGCCCTTCCCGGGGTTAATTGTTCTTGACTGGTTATAATGGCTCAATTGCACCGGAAAGACGCAACCATATCTATTAGGCATTAGATGCTATAGGCTGGAGGATGAATTGGGCTCAATATTTTAGATACGGTGAGAGACTCAATTAGGAATCTAGTTTGTGCAAATGGTGGGTCTAACTTAACTAAGGTGTGGATCAATATTTTTGATATAGTGAGATTCATGAATTAGAGACCAAGTTTGGGTGCACCATGATTAGAGAATCATTGAACAAGAGTTGTTCAACCATTGGCTAACCCATCACCAATAACTATTAGGTGAGGTGATGAGTAAGTCGGTGGGACTGCACCACCCACTAGAAATGAGTAATCATGGAGATTTTTGTATCTCTACAGAGGGAGTGTAGGGATCCGAGAAAATAGTAGGAGCTAATTTGTTTAAAAATAAAATTGCTAAACAAATTGGTTAAGTCTTAATTACAATATCTAACTAGAAACTTTGACTCTCTACAGGAAAATGTCTGCATCCAACCCACTAGCACGAATCCTGGACACCCATAGACTGATCGAACCAAATTACAAGGATTGGCTTCAGAACTTCAAAATTATTTTGGGTTCCAAGAAGTTAACTCATGTATTGGATCAGGACCCTCCCACCTTACCAGCTCATCCATCCTACTGAACAGAGAGCATCTCTAGATAAGTGGACTGATGAAGATAATAAGGTCAGATACTACATGTTGGGCTCGATGTCTGATGAGCTTCAGCGCCAACATGAAGATATCAGAACTGCTCGCCAAATGTTGGCTCACCTATAGGAGATGTTTGGTGAACAGAGTCGCGCAGCCAAGTATCAAGTCACTAAATGACTGTTCAAGGCTAAGATGCGTGATGGGCAGTCAGTCCAAGATCATTATCTGATGATGATCAAGGACTTGAAGAGCTTGAGAAGCTCGGAGTGAGGTTGGACTTGGATCTGCAGAATGACATAATTCTGCAATCCTTGACTGATGCGTATGGGTAGTTCATCATGAACTACCATATGCATAAACTTCAAAACTCCCTGGCCGAACTTATGAACATGCTGGTTACCGCTGAGCTTTCCATGAAAGGTTCTAAAGGCTCAGTGCTTGCTATGGAATAGACTTCTTCCAAGAGAAAGTCTTTTGGAAAGAAGAAAAAATCTGTGAAAAAGCAGAAGGTGGAAGGAGGAAAGAAGAAAAAGGCAAAGCCGAAGAAGAAGGCCGCTGACAAAGAAAAGTGTTTCCATTGCAACAATGACAGCCACTGAAAGCG